>CM040239.1:259195669-259795669 GCA_022545495.1 Chrysanthemum lavandulifolium
TGAGGTGTTCTAAGGGATGTGTTTGACATATAATGCTTGCAATTGCATTTTACATTTTGCCGATCCCACGGTTCCCAGAAGTAGGGATCCGCTTAGTACAACATTTGGGATCCGCTCTATCTGTTAGATAGAACCTTTACTAAAGGTATGCAATGATCTTTGACAATGCATTATATTCCAAGTTTTGTTTAAGTGAGTTCTAAAACTAGGAAATCAAATGTAAGATGTTTTATTTCATGGAAGAGATAGGATTACAGAGTAGAATTGATCCTATTTGACTATTCTAGGTTCCTTGAGTGTCTTCACTAGGAGGATCATTATGTGATTGATGGGTATTGGTGGAGTCATGAATGAAGAGAGTCTTCATGAGAGATATGTTTAGCGGTTCCATCATCTTGTTCACAAGTACGTACAACGGACTTTGAAATTGAGGATGGAAGTGCATAACATTGTGATAGAGGCGTGTGATTGGTGCTAAACAATCAAGTCTAATCACACAAGCTAACCACTTGTGAATGGCTAACCGTAATGGACTTAAAACCGCCAAAACACAAATTCAATTAAGATCGAGGAATATAGGAATTCTCGGTCGTTAAGTCCCACGGAGGATGAATTGGTGTATAAACACTTGATCGATGATAGAATGATCACTAAGGATAGTGATCAGTAAGGTTATTGATGGAAAATTACCTAAAGACAAGATCTACAAATTAAAGCGACTTAAATGCAAATTAAAATAATTAAAAAGTTAAAATCTATTAAATAAACGCTATCACTATTTTTACAATGATGTTTTTGTGATTTTATAAAACCAAATATCTTAAATAAACTATTTTATAAAACAAAATATCTTAAATAAACTATTTAAACTAAAACGTAAACTCAAATTACCTAAAAACGTGGTTTAAAATGAAAACGAGCGTTACGTTTAAAAATTACGCTGGAGCGCAAACAAAAACGTAAAATTTATGAAATAAAAGGCTTACGAGTGTAAAACTAATTTTATTACGTACTATATGACAAAAGAAAATTTTAGAAAAAAGATTTATATTTTTTAGACTTTTATATTTTTTATTATGAATTAATTACTAAAAAACACTAATTAAATGTTTAAAAATACTAAAACAAATGAGAAAAATCTGAAACTTTTTTATAAATTACTTTATACTATTACAAAACTAAGAAAAATGAAAAGGATGAAAAAGCTGTTTCAAATAAGCTGGAAATAAGCTCTTAAACTCGTATAAGCTTATTGAGCAAGGAAGAGTTAAGTATTAAATGGTGCGTGATATAACCAGTCAAAGACCCAAGGGCAACTGGCTATACAGGTATACACTAACACTCTCAAGGTTGGGAGGTCTCAGGTTCGAGCCTGCCTCCCACCCTTTTTGCAAAACATTTTATTTTTGAATTTTTTCTTCACAAACTTGTTAAGCACTATGTAATAAGCAAATTTTATAACTAAAACTTTTTCTAAATATCACTAATAAGCTCTGTCTTAGCTTATTAATCTCAACAGTGAGCTTAGAAATGAAATAAGCTAAGGAGTTTAAACAAAAATGGCTTTTAAGCTCAAAAATAAGCAAAGTGTAAAATGGAAATAAGCTAAATAATGGTAATAAGCTAATATGAAAACTGATTAAGCTTAAAGATTGACAAATAAGCTCTGAGATAAGCTCAAATAAGCACTAGTAAACCTGTATGCACAGGACACTGTGTTTAATCACTAGGCACCTTTGAGCTAAAAATTAAGCACTTAGATAAGCTATAAAATGAAAACAAAGACTTGAATTAACTAGATGACCAGTTAAGCTATCCAAAAAACTAAAGTACAAAGTTTGGTTTACACTAATAAGCTTGTGAGAAGCTTATGAAGAACTTGAAAATCCACTGAGTCAAAACTCAGTGAATGCTGAGATTTGGACAAAAATAGAAACCACTTGCAGCCCTATCTAAAAAGCTACAAACTTCAAAATTAAGCTTGGATCAATGAGATGGCTTGGTCAGCTTTCTAAAAAACCAAATTTGATAAGCTAAGGTGCACTGGAGAGCTTTTTACAAGCTTTTGAAGATGAATGTAAACCTGTGCACAGGGCACAATTTTGAAATGGTTTGAAAAATAAGCTAAACAAAAAGCTATTAAATAAGCTATGAATGGAAAATAGGAACTTGTAACCTTGAGACAGTTAGGTGAACTTCTCAAAAAACTAAAACACACAGGCTTAAGCTAAATAACAAGCTCTGTGTGAGCTTGAGAAAGTGATAGGCTTACTGATGCACAGGACACATTTTGACTTTTGTTATTAAACTAAAGGTTTGACTTTAATGAACTTTAAATTGAATCTATTAACTGATTAAGTAGTATTAAGCTAAAATGATATGGAATTAAGCTAAAGTAACAAGCTATGAACTACTGTGATGGGTTTTATACTTTAAAATCCAACAGTGAGCTTATGTGGTGAGATTAAAAGAGTATTTTGACTTTCCACCAAATGAGGTCTGGATTTTATTGTTGAACTGAAGTCTTAGGACCTAATGTGACAGATAATAACAACAATCAACCACACTAATACCCTTTAACACAGTAAAATGAGCAAATCCAAACAGTCTTGTATGAGACTGTTTTGATTATTTTCAAAGAGTTTTACAGATTCAGATCACACAAATTATTACAGACTTAAGATTATCACTAAACAAGACTAAATAATCATAAAACAACAGCAATAGCAACATAAGACAGTGACATACCAAGATTGAGTAAAATGATTACAAATTGGTTTCCAATGTAAAACTGAGAACCAAGATCACAAACACAACCTAAAGCTTCCCAAGAAGCACTAAACCAAGGGCAATCCAAAATCAACCCTGCTCCAATGTCTTGATCATCTTCTTCATTGATTTTTGATTTTTATCTAATTTATGTGAATTTTTTTTGTATTTTTGGTTTTTGATTCTAAACTGAGTTTTAGAGTATCTAAAAGCTTGAATAAGCTTTATAGGAGCTTATGTGGCTTATTAGTCCATAATACCAGCTACTTAACAACATTCATACATTCTTGAAATTTTTGAATTAGGAAAAATTGCATAACATGAAAACTGAGATGAAAGTTGAAATTGATTACTTCAAAAGGTTTAAAATACACCGTGATTGCTTAAAAGGTACTTGGAAACTTTAAATTACTCGGAAATGAAAATTGTACAAAACGACATAAGCTTAAATTAAATTACTCTAACCGCCTTCTACATTGCTTCTTTTCTTTATTTATTGACTTGAAACATCCCTTGTCGACCTCGAACTAATCCCACCACATCTCGACCATTGGATCGAGCCGATCATCGACGGCCAAGTGGTGATTTTGGCGCCAATTTTCAAAGAGTTGGTTTTTTCAATTAATGAAGCTTGGTTGATAGTGGAGGTGGAGGAGATGTAATCAAGTGGAGAAACAATTGAAATGGTGAGGTGGAGGTGAAACCATCACTGGTTTTGGCTAAACCATTGTGGGAGACAAGGAATGTTGTTTGGCGGTTTTGCTTGTTTGACCGTTTGACCGGGTTTTAATAACGGGTGTTGGGTTTGGGCTATGGATTGGGCCATCCGGGTTAAAGGATTTGGATTGGATTTGGCTTAGTTTTAATATAGGATCCGTTTGGTTTAAGTTAACAACAAGGACCATAAATGTAATTTTAGTAAACTTGAAGGACTGGTCTTGAACATTATCCAAAGCTCTCACAAGGACTAAAACTGCCAAATGTGATTAGTACAAGGACCACTTTGGTTATTTTCCATTTTTAAAATGTCCAGGGACCATTTTTGACAATTTTCAAACTCCAAGGACCAAACTTGTAATTTTCTCCAAAGTTTATCATAAGGACCATTCTTGTCATTTATAAATAGAACAAGGTTAAAAGTTAATAATTTTCACTTTTTAAATCAACCAAGGACTATTTTTGACAATTTTCAAAGTTGAGGGACTAAAGTTGTCATTTTGTGATTTTTAAACTTTAAAAGGTTTGATTTGACAACTTTTGAATCTCATGGACCTAAAATGATATTTTACAAGTTTTTGACTTACCAGGGACTGATTTTGACAACTTTTGTAACTTGGGGGACTAAAACTGCCAATTATGCAAACTTGATACGTTTTTCACCAGATTTTGATGTTTTTGCATTTAAAACATATAAAACACTTGTTTGTGATATTTTTATCATTTTGATGTGTTTCGAGTGTTTTCGGATGTTTTGGCATTCTAACAAGATAAAATGATGAGTATTTAGACACTCATCGTGTCAAGAACATTCCATAAGGGATGAGTTTATTCTTGAGCCTTGAAGATTTGCAATTCGCCTTGCTAAGAAGTAGGCGAGATTGTATGGTTGTTGTGTTAGCAAAGAGTACAACATGTGAGCACAACAAGCGAAGAATATCTCGATTTCTAAGACTCAAACATTTTCACGTAGAATGAGAGCAACAGTTTATACTCTTCTCGGATATCCCGTGTATGGATAATGTTTGGATTGGAGTAATATGGTCGAGGTTTGCATATAATGCGCGTTAAATCTTCCTGAGAGGGTATGTGTGAACAATATGGACTATTTTCTTCACGAAAGTTGAAGAGAGAATCAAGAGACCAATCTTCGGTGAAGGCACATTGTCCATGGTTTGGAATTCGGAGGATGTGAGCAAATGCCCGTGCTTAAAGTGAATTTTTGGTTTTGATATAAAACCAAAGAGATAGAGAGCGATCCTCGTTATGAACGAGTTTCACTTGACGGAAGAATTCCATTATGAACCTGGACATATCTTCTCATTGATTTCAAGAAGACATTCTAGTCCTATGGCTCGGAAGGAGGTATTGATACCTTCTTCAATTGTAGAGGGTGTCAACAATCGTCCTTCATGGAAGTGACGGTTTCGAGATTATTGAAACCACGGACATGATTGCCAAATGTGTTGGGCTCAAGGAAATGTTCGGGTGTAGACGCTAGTGAGTGAAAAATCAAACTCGATTCATGCGTCATAGTTGAACCTATAGAAGTGATGGGTTAATAAGGGAAGACGTTTATGGTCAACCTATAATAATCTAACGCTTTTACTAGAAATTCTATTAACAATTAGTATTTAGCTAACTCATGGTTTTGAAGCTCTAGTGGATTATTACTTTTAGAAAGATAGTGGTTTTAATCTTGCATGAAAACTGTT
This sequence comes from Chrysanthemum lavandulifolium, assembly GCA_022545495.1. Classification (NCBI taxonomy): domain Eukaryota; kingdom Viridiplantae; phylum Streptophyta; class Magnoliopsida; order Asterales; family Asteraceae; genus Chrysanthemum; species Chrysanthemum lavandulifolium. The sequence goes on from CM040239.1 coordinate 259,200,871, forward strand.
TTCAAGAGGGACGGATCCCACGGTTCCTTTTCAAAAGGGATCCGGCTAGTGTAACTTCCGGATCCGTGGATCCGTAGTAATGAACCCGCTTTTAATAAAAACAAAGGTTTTACGGTTATTGTACTATGAAGTATGTTTTATCCTACATTTTCTTTTAGCATGCATACATGACATCTGATGTATCACGAAAGAATATAACACATATAGATCAAAAGAAATGAAACACACATAATAACACAAACATCCTAGATAAAATAGATTATCAATAATATTGCATTTCAATGCTAAGGATGATACAAAGGATTGGGTAAATGACCCCAATATAGATTAACAACACAAAGCAAATGTCTCCGTATGTGAACTTCATCATAGGGAACACAAGTGCGATGAGTGTTAGGCGATGAGCACGAAAGCGATGTAAACCATGTTGATGACGGATCTTCTTGGTTTAGGAAGTGATGGAATGAGGAGGAAGATGAAGTTTTTGAATGAGAGGAATTTTTGAAATTGGAAAATTTGAAAAAGTGAGGATTGAAAAATGGGCGTCGAGTGGGTTTATTAATAGGAAGGAGGAATTTTTGAAATTCGTGTTTTTGTTTTATTAGAAGAAATAAAGCATAAGCTCTATATACTATGACTATAGACGAGAAAATAACACGTATGTGAGAAAGAGGCTTCCTAACGGCTACATGTAAATCATGTAAACACAAAATCTACTCAAATAAAAGCCTAGCAAATAACACTTATATACTAAACACATATTATTTAGATATAAGTAGAAAGTCATACCTCGAATGCACTTAGGAATGTCTTTACAAATGACAAATGTCACTTAGACGATTCCCGCTCCTTTTGGCTAAGATACCTTCTTAAGGAAGGTATTCTAGTTACCAAGCAACTCCTAAAGCTTGGTGGGTATGAGCTTTGACTAATCAATATCACAAAGAAGATTAGTGCAATTAAATGAAAAAATATATATAAAAAATGTTGTTATCAACTCAACATCCAAACATATAGTTTTGAAAACATGGTGTTTGTTTTATGAAAACCTTCTTTGTAGTTTTCAATTAACTATGGATCGTATCAAGTTTTTAAAGTACAATATACTTCAAGAAACTTGGTAACGAAGCTCGATGCCAATTGTGGAAAACTAGAAGGGGGTTGAATAGTTTTACCAATTAAAACTTCCTTTAAACTATTTAGATCGACTTATGTCAATCTATTTGGTTGTGTGTGTTGGATGTTGATAAACAAGCATATAAAGATATGTACTGAAAAGATAAGAGTAAGAAGCACAAAACCACAACGCAAGTATTTATAGTGGTTCGGCTACAAGGACACCTTCCTTGCCCTACTCCACTCCCCGAGTCACCTACTAGAGAGTTTGTAATCACTACACCAATTTCCTTATGGCGGAGAAGCCTTCATAACGTCGCTTAATCTTTTTTCGGTACAAAGCTAAATACCGAGTTCTTTCACACCAAGGCGAACCACACCTAACACAACGTCGCCTACCCTTTATACGGTGCTAGGCTAACCACCGAGTTCTTTCACACCTTAGGTGAACTACACCTTCACAACGTCGCCTACCCTTTATTAGGTACTAGGCTAAGTACCTAGTTCCATTGCAATGGAGGAACTACTACCACACTACACCAACGACTAATCCCAAAGGAGATCTACTCCTTTACAACATCATCAAGGACATCAATATCCTTGGATCTAATGCTAGTCTATCTAGTACATCGAAACACACCATATCGAATGTACATCTAAGGCACTTTTCACTAATGCCTTTGATTAGATCTACAAGACACCTTTCACTAATGTCTTTGATTAGATCTACAAGACACCTTTCACTAATGTCTTGTGTCTTCACTTCTAAGCACCTTTCACTAATGCTTCTTGTCTTGACTTCTAAGCACCTACCACAAGTGCTTATCCTATGACGATAGATACCCTTCACTAATATCTTCGCCTTGACACTTGAGACATCTTTCACTAATGTCTTTAACACCACGTGACAACTCGATTTTCGTGTCATATTTCAAAACATTATTCATGCTTCATCATTTATCGCTTATCGTGAACTGGGTTTACGAGCATCAAATTCACGTAACCGTAATGGTTTAGCTGTGAATTCATGATCATATCATCGAGGACATTTCATATAGACTAAGTTTAGTCTACATTTCATTAACATCATTATCATCATATTAGTTCATGCATGGTTTTGCATTTTACAATAAACGTATAATTTTCATATTAAATAAATGTTATCGCGTAATTAATTATTTTGAACATTTAATCCGATACTTCCAAAAATTATCTCGACATATTTTTATACTTACATTTAGTTTATAAAAATAATATTTTGAGTTTACCCAGTGTTTTAAATTTATTTTGTATATAAATTGTTAAATTTGTATTATTACGACGCTTTTCTTAAAAACCACACGAAAATTATTATTTCACTCAAATTGTGCAAAATGTATTTTACAATTTTATAACTACAATATATTTTACTTTTTATTCATTAAAATTTATTTTAGACAACACTACCCTAATTGCACAAATATATATATACAAGTTACAACTTAATTTATCTTATCTACATTTACTTACACCTTTTATGTACATAATAAATAAATGAAAAAATATATATATATATATATATTTTAGAAATACATTCCCCCTTGGCCGGCAAGGGGGGGTGAGTCACTAGAGTTGTAAGATCTTTTTCTTACACATATAGATATACACTCCAAAGACTTACACATTCACAATCACAATAATTCAAAGTTTCTAGTCAAGATATTTCTCTCTTTTTCCTCTCTCAAAACCGCCACCCTTGGTGATCAAGAAGGAGATCTTCAAAAATTTTCAAGTCAAGTTTTTATAAACACTAGTATACTCTTAATCAAGGTTTTGAAATAAAAACCTAGGGTAATTAGGGAACCCTTGTTCTTTAAACCTCATCAAGTTAACTTGTAAGCATTTCATATACATCATCATCTTTCATATTTATTTTAGGGCCCGTTTGGTTTATAAAGGGGTTTGGATTTGGATTTAGATTTGGTTTAGGATTTAGATTTGGTGTAGGATTTGGAGAGAGAAATTATATTTATTTAATAGATTTTAAAATAAAATTAAATGTAAAAGTATTATTTTAAAATAAAAATATATGTATGTATGTGAGAGAGAAAGAGTGAAATGGTAAAATAATTGTGTGAGAGAGATAAAACCCACCATATTACTCTCTTTTTCATTTTGTGGGCCATCCACATGTTTTAAAACCATAACCTATTAACCAAACAAACAATATTAGGACTCATGCCAAACCTTGTGTTCAAAAACCATCAACCAAACGGGCCATTATATTCATTTCATCATATTTGAGCAAAACATGCAAGTCTCATGGATGTTTATACCACTTTTACCTTATTTTTAAGAGTTATATATATATATATATATAAGTCATCCTATAATTAATCCCTTGTAATATATCACTCTTGGTGATGTCTAGGAACCCATGACACCCTAAGAAGGTGTATGGTAGGATTAGAATAGCTTCGGAGTTGTTTTGAATGGGTTAGAATAGGTTTGGCGCGAGAAAAACTCATTTCGACACGTTTTGAAAAGGGTCTGTTCTTAAAATTAAATTCTGGAAAATCCGACAGTGGGTATAATATTTTGGGCTAGATATTTAGAAAATACACTTTAAAACAAAACCGTGGCGCTTGAACGGATTAAAACGGAGTTATAACGAAGAAGTTATGAATTTTTCAAGTTGAGCGTCAAAACTATAAATTCGAAATTTCAAAGATGAAAATGTCACTCTTTACGAGTCAAAATGAGTCTTAAGCTTTATAAATTGTGTCGAATTATCAAAATATATTAGTATACTTTGACACGAATCTAAGGATGTAAAACGAGAAAACGGACTTGTAATGATTAAATTACACGCGATAAACCAAGTTGCCGTAACTTTATTCTATTAGCAAAATTAATATATTCTCTATTAAAAACATACTACGGCAACTAAAGGACCATGTTGGCGGACGTTTTTAACAATGATGTAGAACTTTTATAACTTGATGTCTTCTAGTAAAAGTAAGTTCGCCTAGCATATTTTCCAAATGTCCAACCGCTTGTTGAGCGGAGTTGTAACGAATAACATATAGTCACTCAAACTTTGGCGAAAACCATCCTTAAACAACATTTTGGACAAAAGTACCATACTTTACCTATATTTTCTCCGTGATCGAGACCTCTAGGATGAAAACTTAAACACTAAAACTTTGAGATAATGATTCAAGCTTCCCAAAACCGTTGAGTTTGTTTCCTAACGCCGACGTGCACCATTTTACGACTAGCTTTTAGAGGCCGTTTTGTCACTTTCATGGAAATTTCAATAACATTATTTTACGACGAAAGTTATATTCTCTTAATAAATCACCAAATGATTATCGTCGGATATCATTTCAACGTAAATACATGTGAAGAAATTTAAAATGGTCAAGACGTTAAAAGATTATATTTTCGACGAGAAGTATTGTTTTCAAAAATTCATAAGTGGTATAAATATCATCCGAATTGCATGCATAACATTACATCATGACTTATTATATATCATATCAATCATAATAGGTCGCAGCTAGAGATTGCGCATCATTTCAAAGGTACGCACTTTTGTCATCGTGATCATTGTACCAAGTGAGTTCATAGCCCCACTTTTATTGTTTAATTGTTTTACAAACACTGGGGAGATACATGCTATATTTTTAATCGAACACAAATGCTTTGAACCGTATGCTATATCCAAATGTTTTATTGTCACTAAGTAATCAATTGCCATGTTTGAAGTCCCTACATCATGCACCATTAGTCACTTGCAGTGAGCGAATATTGTGAATAGGCCTATTGAATTAACACTCCTGCTCTTATCGACCCAACTAGGGAAATCGAACGACTATATTTGAATCATTAAGGTAAATTGGCAAGTTTACCTATTAGGTCAGCGATGAAACGATTTTACCAATTTCTATTGGTACGAGGTTTACGCTTTGGTTGTCATGAACTTAGTGAAATAAATGATGTTTTGTTTTCAACGATGAGTGTGGAACAACGTAACTCACACTACGATTATTGTGTTCAAACGAATTAATTAAACCTATGGATTTCACTCAACCTTTGTGTTGACAGTTTTAAGCATGTTTTATCTCAGGTATCTAAGGCATTCACTTCATGGCATGCATAAGGACTTATCATAGAGTCGTGGTGACGACGCGTCTCTCATGGATTTTATGCACTTTAAAACATCGTTTGAATTGTAACAAATTTATTTCCGTACAAGTTGATTTTCATTTGGGACATATACTTTGTAAACTCTGATTGTTCTATTAAATCAAACGATGTGTTTTCCAAACGACACCTTAGGTCGCTCAATATATCTCAGAATCGTGATGCTATGACAATAATCCCGTGAATTCCATTCACGCAAAACAAGTAATTTGGGGTGTGACAGATTGGTATCGAGCTTCAGCTTATAGAGAACTAGGTTGCATCTTGACCTAGACTATAACTACATTATCATAGAATCTCATCATTTCATCATAAGTGCATGTTCACTTTACATGCGGTTTATACGCACATTTTTCGATTTATTTACTTTCATTTCACATCGATTGTCACATGGATGCCTTTAAATGCCCATTCCATTATTCTTTCTTCATACTCCAATGTGGAGAATGCCTTATCATTCCCTATCACAATTTTAATATCAGTTGACTCATCACCGATAACGTCGAATGCCGAGATAACCTTTAAGTAGGGCAAAGTCACTCTCACTCCTTTGTTTCACCACTAACATGTCGAGTTACACGCTATTCACCCACTAAGTCACTAAACCATCATACATTTGAAGCACTTACGACATCTCATAACCCATCTTCTTGGAATCCATCATTCATTTTTGAAAGATAACCTCAAATCTATTATCTCATATCACCTCTCTTTAGAGCGCTTATTTTAACATGGGATTTTGCTACGCCTCACATTTCCTCTTGTTTTGAAGAGTAATGGCGCCAAAGAAAGCCACACCGAATTGACACAAGCGGCTATGCAAAAGTATGTGAGGATAGTATAGCCGAGGCATTAAGGACCTGAAGGGAAACAGTGGATGCTTTCTGCCGAGGTCGCTGCCATCGCTTGCCGCTAGGATTGTCAAGTCGCTAGACAAGCGGTCATGTCAAGCCGCCAGACTTGCGGCAGCAGGATTGCGGGAGGGTCCGGGTGAGAAGTTGTTCGTATAAGGATTTTAAAAGTGGAGATCCTACTAAATTCAAGGGCACCGGGCGGGCAACCGCTATGGTTAGATGGTTCGAGAAAATGGAGTCTGTGTTTTCATATGTAATTGCCACGAGGATAGCAAGGTTAAGTTTGCTACGAGTACACCACCGGATGGGGCAATGTCTTGGTGGAATTCGTATGCTCACCAATGGGGATGGAAAATGCTTTCAAGCTCACTGGGAGCAATTCAAAGGATTGTTAACGAAGTATTGTCCGCAGACGGAGGTGAAAAAGTTAGAGACCGAATTCTATGAACCGGTAACTATTGAGTATGACATTGATACTTACATTCAAGGTTTCAAGAATTGGCCGTGTTATGCCCATCTATGGTTTGGATAACGAGAAATTACCGGAGGCTTTCATTGAGGACTTCCGAGATTATTCAAGGTGATGTGATTTCCTTTGATCCACAAACAATTGAGGAATCTATTCGAGTGTCTCAAAAGCTCATGGCACAAGTAGTAAAGAGAGGCAACATCACCAACACCAACCGTAACAACAATACCAACAACCACACCAACTACAACAATAACAACAACGACGATAACCAAATTAACAACAACAAAAGGAAATGGGAAAATGACCAAGGAGGTTATAATAACAACAACCGAAACCGTAACACTAACCATCATCAACAACAAAATAGAAGGCAAGAAGTCGCAATGGTTTATGTCACGCACCAATAGAAGGCGAGGTTATGCCGAACACACCCACTATGTAATCGATGTAATTTTCATCACTGGTCCTTGCCCGCCAAGTGCCACAAATGCCAAAAACCGGACATCTAGCCGTGGATTGTAAAGGTAAAGCCGTAGTCACATGCTTCGGATGTGGGAACAAGGACACTATCGAAACCAATGTCCCCAAAACAAAGGGCAACAAGTTGAAGGAGCTCACGGAATGCATACACGTTAGAAGGAGGCAAAGCTCAACAGATTTCAACAACGCGAAGATCAAGAAGTTTGGAAACCAATGATTTATTTTTCTTTATGTACTATGTTGTACGAAGTTTATGTCTTCCATCGTATTCGGATCTTATGACTTAAGATGTACTACTTTTGCTAAACCACTCGTTGTAAAATATTCTCATTTATCGTACTTTATTTCCTTTTGATTCGATATCATTTACTAGAATTTTAATTCTTTTACTTTAACTATCATTTTAAACGATTACGCTTTAAATCTTTGTAAACATTGAGAGTTATAACAACTAAACCGAACGTCACATCATCGCTCCTTAATTATACATAGCCTAGCTAACTATGTCTAATTCGAGGATCATGTTATGTTGGGAGCGATTATTTATAAATCTTAGTGCAAGCAAAATTTTCACATATTCCAAAGTCAAAGTGTTACTCGTGGAGATTTATCCAATATTTTCTTTACTAAGATGTTTTATACACTCTCAATCATCGATAACCGTAACGACACCTCTTCATGTCTTCTCTCCTCGTTATTCATCACAAACTCAAAAATTGATAGACCAACACGAACTCAATTCGTGGATCAATTCCTTTTGCTGGGCGAATGTGACAACTCAGATTTTCGTGTCATATTTCAAAACATTATTCATGCTTCATCATTTATCGCTTATCGTGAACTGGTTTACGAGCATCAAATTCACGTAACCGTAATGGTTTAGCCGTGAATTCATGATCATATCATCGAGGACATTTCATATAGACTAAGTTTAGTCTACATTTCATTAACATCATTATCATCATATTAGTTCATGCATGGTTTTGCATTTTACAATAAACGTATAATTTTCATATTAAATAAATGTTATCGCGTAATTAATTATTTTGAACATTTAATCCGATACTTCCAAAAATTATCTCGACATATTTTTATACTTACATTTAGTTTATAAAAATAATATTTTGAGTTTACCCAGTGTTTTAAATTTATTTTGTATATAAATTGTTAAATTTGTATTATTACGACGTTTTTCTTAAAAACCACACGACAATTATTATTTCACTCAAATTGTGCAAGAAATGTATTTTTACAATTTTTATAACTACAATATATTTTACTTTGATTCATTAAAATTTATTTTTAGACAACACTACCCTAATTGCACAAATATATATATACAAGTCACAACTTAATTTATCTTATCTACATTTACTTACACCTTTTATGTACATAATAAATAAATGAAAAAATATATATATATATATTTTAGAAATGCATTCCCCCTTGGCCGGCAAGGGGGGGTGAGTCACTAGAGTTGTTAGATCTTTTTCTTGCACATATAGATATACACTCCAAAGACTTACACATTCACAATCACAATAATTCAAAGTTTCTAGTCAAGATATTTCTCTCTTCTTTTTCCTCTCAAAAACCGGCCACCCTTGGTGATCAAGAAGGAGATCTTCAAAAGTTTTCAAGTCAAGTTTTTATAAATACTAGTATACTCTTAATCAAGGTTTTGAAATAAAAACCTAGGGTAATTAGGGAACCCTTGTTCTTTAAACCTCATCAAGTTAACTTGTAAGCATTTCATATACATCATCATCTTTCATATTTATTTCATATTCATTTCATCATATTTGAGCAAAACATGCAAGTCTCATGGATGTTTATACCACTTTTACCTTATTTTTAAGAGTTATATATATATATATATATATATATATATATATATATATATATATATATATATATATAGTCATCCTATAATTAATCCCTTGTAATATATCACTCTTGGTGATGTCTAGGAACCCATGACACCCTAAGAAGGTGTATGGTAGGATTAGAATAGCTTGAGTTGTTTTGAATGGGTTAGAATAGGTTTGGCGAGAAAAACTCATTTCGACACGCTTTGAAAAGGGTCTGTTCTTAAAATTAATTTCGGAAAATCCGACAGTGGGTATAATATTTTGGGCTAGATATTTAGAAAATACACTTTAAAACGAAACCGTGGCCACTTGAACGGATTAAAACGGAGTTATAACGAAGAAGTTATGAATTTTTCAAGTTGAGCGTCAAAAACTATAAATTCGGAAATTTCAAAGATGAAAATGTCACTCTTTACGAGTCAAAATGAGTCTTAAGCTTTATAAATTGTGTCAATTATCAAAATATATTAGTATACTTTGACACAAATCTAAGGATGTAGAAAACGAGAAAACGGACTTGTAACGATTAAATTACACGCGATAAACCAAGTTGCCGTAACTTTATTCTATTAGCAAAATTAATATATTCTCTATTAAAACATACTACGGCAACTAAAGGACCATGTTGGCGGACGTTTTAACAATGATGTAGAACTTTTATAACGTGATGTCTTCTAGTAAAAGTAAGTTCGCCTAGCATATTTTCCAAAATGTCCAACCGCTTGTTGAGCGGAGTTGTAACGAATAACATATAGTCACTCAAACTTTGGCGAAAACCATCCTTAAACAACATTTTGGACAAAAGTACCATACTTTACCTATATTTTTCTCCGTGATCGAGACCTCTAGGATGAAAACTTAAACACTAAAACTTTGAGATAATGATTCAATCTTCCCAAAACCGTTGAGTTTGTTTCCTAACGCTCGACGTGCACCATTTTACGACTAGCTTTTAGAGGCCGTTTTTGTCACTTTCATGGAAATTTCAATAACATTATTTTACGACGAAAAGTTATATTCTCTTAATAAATCACCAAATGATTATCGTCGGATATCATTTCAACGTAAATACATGTGAAGAAATTTAAAAATGGTCAAGACGTTAAAAGATTATATTTTCGACGAGAAGTATTGTTTTCAAAAATTCATAAGTGGTATAAATATCATCCGAATTGCATGCATAACATTACATCATGACTTATTATATATCATATCAATCATAATAGGTCGCAGTTAGAGATTGCGCATCATTTCAGTGTACGCACTTTTGTCATCGCATCATTGTACCAAGTGAGTTCATAGCCCCACTTTTATTGCTTAATTGTTTTACAAACTCTTGGGGGAGATACATGCTATATTTTTAATCGAACACAAATGCTTTGAACTGTATGCTATATCCAAATGTTTTATTGTCACTAAGTAATCAATTGCCATGTTTGAAGTCCCTACATCATGCACCATTAGTCACTTGCGAATGAGCGCGAATATTGTGAATAGGCCTATTGAATTAACACTCCCGCTCTTATTGACCCACTAGGGAAATCGAACGCACTATATTTGAATCATTAAGGTAAATTGGCAAGTTTACCTATTAGGGTCGCGATGAAACGATTTTACCAATTTCTATTGGTACGAGGTTTACGCTTTGGTTGTCATGAACTTAGTGAAATAAATGCTGTTTTGTTTTCAACGATGAGTGTGGAACAACGTAACTCACACTATGATTATTGTGTTCAAACGAATTAATTAAACCTATGGATTTCACTCAACCTTTGTGTTGACAGTTTTAAGCATGTTTTATCTCAGGTATCTAAGGCATTCACTTCATGGCATGCATAAGGACTTATCATAGAGTCGTGGTGACGACGCTGCTCTCATGGATTTTATGCACTTTAAAACATCGTTTGAATTGTAACAAATTTATTTCGCATACAAGTTGATTTTCATTTGGGACCTATACTTTGTAAACTCGATTGTTCTATTAAATCAAACGATGTGTTTTCCAAACGACACCTTAGGTCGCTCAATATATCTCAGAATCGTGATGCTATGACAACAATCCTCGTGAATTCCATTCATTGCAAAACAAGTAATTTGGGGTGTGACACTACGCTTCTTTGAAGAAAGAAAGGGATCATCAACAAGAGGACTTCAATAGCCTTGATGATGAGGTAGCTTGGTAACTCATGGACTTGAGCTTGCTCGACTTCAAAGGTGGTGATCTTCCCTAAGAGGAACCTAAAAGATCACACAAAACAAAACTACAAACATAGATCTCTTGGATCTATGGTTAGTGAGATTTAACTCGGGGAGAAAGTATGTTAGAGAGGGTGAGATATAATGAAGAAATGGCTCACTATTTATAGAGGAAAAACTCATCGCTTCCCTGATCCCACGGATCCTTCCACTGGGATCCGGCTAGCACAAAGCTAGGGATCCGTGGTCCGCTCCTCTTTACCCATGGGTATTTTGGTTATGGGTCATGGGTCATGGGTTATGGGTTGATCCATGGTTTTCTTTCTAGATACAATGTACTTGGTTAAGTGGTATATATAAACCATGGGTTATGGGTCAAAACCATTTGCTAGTATTTAACCTTTTGTATATACTTGTATTTTCCCAATTTAGCATACACTTAGTTTTTACCCATTTTGGTATACTTAGTTTAAGTATATGTTTAACCCAATATGTAAACACTAGTTGTTGTACATATGTATCTAAGTCATAAAATCACTTATACTAGTTTTAGTGTTTTATGTGAAATCGTAAGTGTGTTATAAAACTATTAGTTCAAACCATTTACGTGTTTTATTTGTTTCCTTACAATGATTTTACTTTTGTTATCGACAAAACATTAGAAGATCGTAAAATATAAATAAACGTTTTTACGGCTTATTTGTATTAACATATGTAATTTTAGAGGAAGATGTGACCTCATATAGATTTTGTGTCATAGCTCTATTAATTTTTATACTATAATTTAACTATGTTACCAATAAGTTCATACAGGTTGCTCTTTTATTATTTTGGTTCATGTGTTAGTAACTGGATGTTTTGCTGCAGTTTCAAGGTTTTTGCAGGAGCATTCTAATATGCTGATCAAATTGAGTGAAGAGAAATCACAAGCCGAAGCAGAGATCGAGCAACTAAACAACAATACTGATTCATGTGAGGGAAATAAATTTAGGCTAAAATTGTGACCAAGCATTGCGCATCAATTTAAAAGCTTCAGCTTCTAGACGATGTCCCACTGATGTATTAATGCCACATTTAGAAAGTTAGAACCAATTGTCGCGCGACGAACCGCGAGTAACAATTGTACTGATTACTATTACACTTTTGTATGTTACTGCTAATGATTATTTGTTTGATGAAGGGTGCGTGACCAGTGGTGTTATCGAGTATTCCATTCCAAAAAAAGAATGCCAAACACCCCGGTTTTGTTTATAGGGATACTCTTTTGTTGCATTATTAGTCGAACATTTGCAAACACGAGTACAAGTGGGTTGATGGAGTTACTCTCAACAAACTGATAGTAGTATCTGCGCCTGAATACGTGGACTATTTGATGGAATGGGTTTATATTTAATATGCAAATTACGCGTGGTAGCGTTTGTAACGTTAGAGAAGTAGCGTTTGTAACGGTCTATCAAAACGTTTTTGTAACTACAAAAATTTATAATATCGTTTCCGAGTATGCACCATATCTCTTTCAAGATTTACTCGATCACGTATTGCACGCACCATATCTCTTTCAAGGTTTAGCGATCACGTGTCGCACATCACCTGATGTTGTAGACGAGGAAGAATTTTCAAGTTATAAAAAAGGACTTTAATTTTCTTAATAGTTAAAACCAAATCGTCTATCGTATCATTTACATATTACTTATTATTTTCTTCCAAAAGTAATAGAACCTATTTATTAGAGTTGAAAAGCAGACTCTCATGATAAGACAAAACATCAAATTTCACTCATAATTATATGTTTACAGCATTGTTTTAATAGCAAACAAAATCAAACACACAATTGAATCTTGAGATTGAGATGGAACTAAATTATTGTTTTTGGTGTTGCTTATAATGCTTAGTTTGAAGTAGGCACCTCAACTAAACAGTTGAAATTAGAGAGTTTCGGATTGCTTATTTACTTATGCAATAACTACATAAGCACTTAAATAAGAAATCCCAAACATCCCAAATTTGTGTTGAGATTATATGTTTTGTTGTAACTGCTCCTATACTAATATCCAAAAAAATTGACCCTTAAATAATTAGATATTGCGAATGAGTTTCACTATATGCGGGCACTATGTAGAAGGAAGTTGAGTTATCAGAAGCGTTGAATGGGATGTGGAGACGGAGGACTGCAAAGGAGAAGCTTCTTTCAAGTAATTTGTGGATTGTTCGGATCGATAGGTATAGCTATTGAATACCCAAGTGTTAAAAGTATATTGATTGAATGTGAAACGAGTAGTATGACTTGAGTGAGTAGTTTACCTCTAAAATAAGTATAATTGTCAAACATTCGAGCATTAGCTTATCTCATAATTGTGAGTTCTTAAAGTAGAAACGATGCAAACATCTATCACGTATTAGTTTTGATAAGTAATTCCAAACACCTTCCTACTACAATATATCTATAAACATGAAAATCATTATTTATAGGTATGTATTTAACCAGGGTTCATAGAGAGGCAAGAAGTAAAATCTTTCCTTTTATTGTAGTTATTAATATTATAAAACATACTCTAAATTCATTTAAGCTTTTAGAGTAATAGTCAATCCACTGATAATCTCTCACTATGTCCAATTCAGTTGTATTTTAATTAAATTGTTGTAATAAGATTTTTTATTAGTAATATATTTCACCATTTGCACCCAAAAAAAATGGCGGTGCCTACCTCTGGTGGGTCTTGAATGAATCCTTTTACGTAATGTGCTATGGTGCGGTAACAAAAAGGCAAATGCTTCCTTGGGTCCGCAGGGTGTTGGACCCCGTTTAAAATTCATAATTTTATTTAATGAAATTGTTGAATGAAGTCTTGATTTTTAAGATGAACTATGGAACTACAGGTTGAGCATATAACAACATAGTCACAAATTGGCGAGGTGAGTTTTGCTTAAGGTCAAAATGTGTAATTTTTTTCTTTAGTACATATACTCCGTATAACTTTATTGTCTTTAACAAACAATTTAGGGCCCGTTTGGTTTGTAGATGGGTTTATGATTAGGATTTGGATTTGGATTTGAATTTGATTTAAGATTTGGATTTGGATTTGAGGTAGGAGAGAGAAAATAATATTTAAATGTATATTATATATTAAATATAAATAAAATGATTTTTTATATCAAACATTTGTAAGTAAAAAAATAAGTGAATGGTTAAAAATGAGAAATGGCCCACATTTTGTATTGAAATAATCAAATCCTGATCATGAGCTTGGGGATTCTCTATCCCCTCATATTTGGTAGTAGCTTCCAAAAGCAAATCTCAATCATCACATCAAACAATGTTTTTTAACTTTAAGTCCTATCCTAAATCTGATGACCCCATAACAAACGCACCCTTAGAAAACAACTCAAAGTGACGAATGATATGAGTTGTCACTGTCTTTGAACATATAGGAAGTTTATCCAGTCCTGCTCATCAAAAACAATCATTTAAAAAATAATGATTATCTAAAAAATGCCAAAAAAAAATTTTAATATGGACCAAATAGGAAGTAAATCAAGTCCTGCTCATAAAAAACAATCATCTAAAAAATAACAATTCATCTAAAAAATGCCAAATAAAAAGTTTAATATGGACCATATAGGAAGTAGATCCAGTCATGCTCATAAAAAACAATTCATCTAAAAAAACAATTCATCTAAAAAATGCCAAATAAAAATTTTAATATAGACCATATAGGAAGTAGATCCAGTCCTGCTTATCAAAAACAATTCATCTAAAAAATAACAATTCATCTAAAAAATGTCAAATAAAAAATTTAATATAGACCATATAGGAAGTAGATCCAGTCCTGCTCAACAAAAACAATCATCTAAAAAATCACAATACATCTAAAAATGTCAAATAAAAAGTTTAATATGGACCATATAAGAAGTAGATTCAGTCATGCTCATAAAAAACAATCATCTAAAAAATAAAAATTCATCTAAACAATGCCAAATAAAAAATTTAATATGGACCATATAGGAAGTAGATCCAGTCATACTCATCAAAAACAATCATCTGAAAAATAATAATTCATCTAAAAAATGCCAAATAAAATGTTTAATATGAACCATATAGGAAATATGCAGTCCTACTCATAAAAAACAATCATCTAAAAAATAATCATTCATCTAAAAAATGCCAAATAAAAAATTTAATATGAACCATATAGGAAGTAGATCCAGTCCTGCTCATAAAAAACAATCATATAAAAAATAACAATTCATCTAAAATGTCAAATAAAAAGTTTAATATGGACCATGTAGGAAGTAGAGCCACTACGCCATCAAAAATAATTATCTAAAAATAACAATTTATCTAAAAATGCCAAATAAAAATTTAATATGGACTATATAAGTAAGTAGATCCAAATTCATGCTCATCAAAAACAATCATCTAAAAATAACAATTCATCTAAAAAATGCCAAATAAAAAGTTTAATATGGACCATATACGAAGTATATCCAGTCATGCTTATAAAAAACAATCATCTAAAAAATAACAATTATCTAAAACATGCCAAATAAAAAATTTAATATGGACCAAATAGGAAGTAGATCAAGTCCTACTCATAAAAAACAATCATCTAAAAAATAAAATAACAATTCATCTAAAAATGATAGTTTTTAGGAATACCACGGAGAAATAAATCAGGACAACCGGCAACTGAAAAGAATGAAAAAACAGTTACTATGCTTGAGTGGTTTGCCTATCGACACAGACCGCGGATACACGAGAATTTATTCATACGTGGAGGTCGTTTGTTCCAACAATTTCTTGTGGATGGCTTCGCCATGGTTGAGAGAGAGCGTATGTTTTTCCATCGTTCCAAACAGTCTAAACTAAGGTGTGATACGTATTCAAATGTGCGTCAAAGCGTCGCATCAGGAAATACCGACCCGTCCACGGTTGGAAAGCCTGTCATTTTGCCTTCTTCTTTCACTGGCGGACCAAGGCACATGGAGCAAATTTATATGGATGCCATGGCATTGTGTAGGTGGTATGGTTGTCCAGATTTGTTTATAACGATCACATGCAACCCTAAATGGCCAGAGATTGAAAGATATATGCGAGAGCATAAGCTTTCATCTGCAGATCGACCTGATGTGGTACCTCGAGTTTTTAAAATGAAACTCGATCAGCTGATGAAAGATATCAAAGAGTTGCGTTTGTTCGGACGTGTTCAAGGTGTATGTTCTTTATTTATAGGCCACACCACATTCATCAAGATTGTAGTCTTATACTTAAATGTGTATAATTAGAATTACAACCGATATTATGTTTATTTGAACAATATTGTGCGCTTGTATACACCGTTGAATTTCAAAAAGAGGGCTTCCACACGCACATGTTTGTTTGTTTCTACATAAGGATGACAAACCGCCAAACGAACATATTGACAAACACATATCCGCCGAGATACCGCACCAAAATGAGGATCCCGATCTGCACAAGTTAGTTTCCGATTTTATGATGCATGGCCCATGTGGTGTTAACAACCCAAATCAGGTTTGCATGGATGATGGTAAATGTACCAAACACTTCCCTAAAAGGTTTATGCAACACAGCTCTGTTGACTCGGAAGGCTACCATGTATACAGCAAGCATATCCAGTCCTACTTATAAAAAACAATCATCTAAAAAATAAAAATTCATCTAAAAAATGCAAAATAAAAAGTTTAATATGGACCATATAGAAACATATCCAAATTCCGCTTCATAAAAATAATTATCTAAAAATGCCAAATACAAAATTTAATATGGACCATATAGGAAGATATCCATCTCCGCCATTTAAAAATAATCATCTAAAAATAACAATTAATCTAAAAATGTCAAATAAAAAGTTTAACATGGACCATATAGGAAGTAGATCCAATCCTACTCATAAAAACAATCATCTAAAAATAACAATTTATCTAAAATTGCCAAATAAAAATTTAATATGAACCATATACGAAGTAGATTCACCATGTTCATAAAAACAATCATTTAAAAATAACAATTCATCTAAAAATGCCAAATAAAAAATTTAATATGAACCATATAGGAAGTAGATCCATCCCACTCATAAAAAACAATTATCTAAAAATAACAATTCATCTAAAAATGCCAAATAAAAATTTTAAGTTGGACCATATAGAAAAAGTAGATTCAGCTCGCTCATCAAAACAATCATCTAGAAAATAACAATTCATCTAAAAAATGCCAAATAAAAATTTTAATATGGATCATATAAGAAGCATATCCAGTTCTACTCATAAAAAACAATAATCTAAAAAATAACAATTCATCTAAAAAATGCCAAATAAAAAATTTAATATGAACCATATATGAAGTAGATCCAGTCCTGTTCATAAAATACAATCATTTAAAAAATAACAATTCATCTAAAAAATGCCAAATAAAAACTTTAACATGAACCATATAGGAAGTGAAAGTAGATCCAGTCCTACTCATAAAAAACAATTATCAAAAAAATAACAATTAATCTAAAATAACAAATAAAAATTTAATATGGACCATATAGGAAGATATCCAAATTCTACTCATAAAAAACAATTATCTAAAAAATAACATTTCATCTAAAATGTCAAATAAAAATTTAATATGAACAGATAGGAAGTAGATCAGTCTTACTCATAAAAACAATCATCTAAAAATAACAATTTATCTAAAAATGTCAAACAAAAGTTCAATATAGACTATATGAAAAGTAGATCCAAATCCTACTCATCAAAAACAATTATCTAAAAATAACAATTCATTTAAAAATGCCAAATAAAAATTTAATATGAACCATATAGGAAGATATCCAAATCCTACTCATAAATCAATCATCTAAGAAATAACAATTCATCAAAAATGTCAAATAAAAAGTTTAATATAAACCATATAGTAAGTAGATCCATCTCGCTTATCAAAAACAATCATCTAAAAATAACAATTCATCTAAAAATGTCAAATAAAAGTTTAATATGACCATATAGGAAGTAGATCCAGGTTATACTCATAAAAACAATCATCCAAAAATAACAATTCATCTAAAAATGTCAAATAAAAGTTTAATATGTACCATATATGAAGAATCCAATCCTCGCTCATAAAAACAATCATATAAAACATAACAATTGCCTAAAAATGCGAAATAAAAAGTTTAATATGAACCATATAGGAAGCATATCCAACCCTGCTCATTAAAAAATCATCTAAAAAATGCCAAATAAAAATTTAATATGAACCATATAGGAAGTAGATACAACACGCTCATAAAAACAATCATCTAAAAATAACAATTCATCTAAAATGCCAAATAAAAATTTAATATGACCATATAGTAAGTAGATAAAGTCCTACTCACAAAAACAATCATTTAAAAATAATAATTTATCCAAAAATGCCAAATAAAAAGTTTAATATGGACTATAAAGGAAGTAGATCAGTCTTGCTCATCAAAAAGAATCAACTAAAAAATAACAATTCATCTATAAAATGCCAAATAAAAAATTTAATATGAACCATATAGGAAGTAGATCCAGTCCTGCTTATCAAAAACAATCATCTAAAAAATAACAATTCATCTAAAAAAATGCCCAATAAAAAGTTTAATATGGACTATATAGGAAGTAGATCCAGTTCTACTCATAAAACACAATCATCTAAAAAATAACAATTCATCTAAAGAATGTCAAATAAAAAGTTTGATATTGACAATATAGGAAGCATATCCAGTCCTACTCATAAAAACAATCATTTAAAAAATAACAATTCATCTAAGAAATGCCAAATAAAAAGTTTAATATGGACCATATAGGAAGTAGATCAAGTCCTACTTATAAAAAAACAATAATCTGAAAAATAACAATTCATCTAAAACATGCCAAATAAAAAATTTAATATGGACCATATAGCAAGCATATCCAGTCCTACTTATAAAAACAATCATCTAAAAATAACAATTTATCTAAAAATGCAAAATAAAAGTTTAATATGGACCATATAAGAAGATATCCATCTCGCTTCTTCAAAAAACAATTATCTAAAAATAACAATCATCTAAAAATTTCAAATACAAACTTTAATATGGACTATATCGGGCATATCCAGCTCGCCATTAAAAATAATCATCTAAAAATAAAATTAATCTAAAAATGCCAAATAAAAAGTTTAATATGGATCATATAGGAAGTAGATCCAAATTCTACTCATAAAAAGAGCTTGACACACCATTGATGCTTGGTTAACGCATGCGCCTATTCAAGCCAAAATAATTAACGAAACACATTTTGGGAATACGGTTATACTTCCAAGGTTGAAAATTACTCCATCGGATAAACATTTACCACTCAAGATCGCGCGCAAACAATTTCGCGTGGCTTTAGTTTGCCATGACGATAAACAAGAGCCAAGGACAATCACTTTCGAAAGTTGGTTTATACTCTACCACGTCCCTGCTTTCACACACCTGACAATTATATGCGACTCTATCACGCGTAAAAGCCAAAAGGTTTGAAGGTCATATTTCGACGCCGATAGAATTTATTGAAGACTACTACAAATGTAGTCTATAAAGAGGTTCTTCACTGCCTTTAATCGCTTATCAACACGTATGTTCGGATATTCACTTAATGTGATACTAATTTGTTTCTTACATGTTTATCAGAATTCACACAAACGTTTTACTTACGACTTCATATTAATAAATAACAGATTCACTATTTGTTTTCTTTCATTATTTTTCTTATTTTGTTTACATACTAATTTTTCATCTTTTTGGAACATCTTTTTTCATCTTATTACTTTTATTATTATCTCATTTATCTATTTTTTTTTTTAAAATAACCCTGTGTCAACGGGTCTTATAAGCTAGTTCTATATATATCCAAATGAAACTTCATCATGTCAAATGTACCCAAATGACAAGTTTTCAATGTATGAATACAATGCATTTAAAGCATGTATTGAGAAAATATAAAATTATGATGTTTGTTCTGGGTATATAAAATTATTTATTATAAGTATATATATATATATAGCATAGAATAGGGCTTTGGTTCCATTGAGAAGGTTTTGAAATTAGAAAGATCGAGAAGTAACCTTGACGTATCTTTTAATTATGAGAGATTTTACCAATTACTCGTTAAGTTGAAAAGGGTAAATATGTAAATGCATCATTGCATCATTTAAATTCAAATTATTGACGAAAGATAGAAAGCGTTTTTTATTCTCATTCAACTATACACCCCCACTATGAAGTCTACGATTATAAGGATTATGTTTTTTATTCAATTCTAATCATGTTATTTTGTAATTTACCATATTCATGACTTTTGTGAATCAGTCATATTTTCTATGCCTCCAGTTATAAACTTGTATATGTATTAATGATTTTCAAACTTCATATATATGAATCTTATATTAATACATGATTCATACTTCAATGTTATACGGATTTTTGTTTGGCCCGATAATTAAACCATGACTAATGCATTCCATGTGGGTTTTGAATCACTTTATATATATATAGTCTTATACAGCGAGTCGCTAAAAGTATTGGTAGTATATTTTGTGAATCATTTTCGGATAAGTGAATCGAACAAAAAAGTGATTGTTTTTTTTAACGTTATGAATCAAATTCGTATCAACGAACATCGTAGATCTCCAGTGGTAAATCATAATCATATTAGTGAATCATTAAAAATATTGTAAATATTTTAATCATGATTAACATCGCGTCTTTTGGGTTCGAATCAGTAGATACATTTTTCGTATATAGTGAATTATTAAAGAAATGTCAGTATTTCTTTTTTGAATCATTTGTGGTTTAGTGGGTTGAACAAAAAGTAATGATTTTTGTGAATCATATTCCAAATCATGAATCAAAATTGTGTCACTGAATCATGTTCAATGAATTGTAATCCAATTAGTGAATCATTTAAAAGATGCTGAGCGTTTTAATGTGAATCATGTTCTAACTAATGAATCAATAGTATATTCAAAAATTAGAAAAGGGATCAATTAAAAGATGATGAGCGTTTTAATGTGAATCATGTTCTAACTAATGAATCAATAGTATATTCAAAAACTAGAAAAAGGATCAAGTATAGTGTGTTGTTAGTCACTATATAAGTGAGCATAGGTATACTACTAATAAAGAGATAAAAGAAACAAAATTGAAGGATGAGAATTAGTACGAGAGGCACAACCGCACAATCCAAATTTGATGGAGCAAAAATAACGCTTGAATTCAATATCATATTAATTGAATTATAAAATTAATTAATGAACTTTGTAAATTGCCACTCTTGCCCTTGAGTTGGTGTGATGAGATGAACGATCAAGATTGCTTCTCACTCTTCTCAATCATAAACTCTTCTCAATCGATCCGGATTCGCATAGAATATATTTATCATATATTTTTTAACATTATTTTTTGTATTGTAAAACGTTTTTTTTTTCATCGAATTTTCACTTTTTTCTGCGAGACAGTGGCAGTATTTTTTTTCTTCAAATAATTTAGGATAAAGATCCTCTCATGTTTAAATTAAAATAAAGTAAATATTTTGCAACAATAGTAATGTACAATCACATTAAACATAGCATGACCTCTCATGTTCATTTGAACATGAGATGATTCTTATCCAATAATTTATATGCTTTGTGCATGGGGTGTTGGTTTTTGTTAGCCGCCCTTTCAATAACATTAAAATGACGTTTGCAGAAATTAATTGTAGAACTTTACGTCAGAAATCAGAACTGTAAATTGTTAATATGAACTACGAGTTGTATTTTATTTTTTAAATAAAAATGTTTGGTAAATTAGTTGTTAAACTGTAATTATAAGATGTAAAATGATCTAAAATGACAAATCTATAATTGTCAGTCTTGCAAAAAAAACTTGTAAGGCCGATTAATCGTTACCTTAAGCGCTACTATGTCACAAACATTTCCGATTTGTGTAACTGTGATTATAAACTATAAAAAAAAAATAAAAAGAACATATGTGTAATTAGAACCATATATAAAAAATTTTAAAAAAAAGAAAAAACTCATTACAGAAATAAAAAACTTAACGTTTTAAGTTTGTACGATCATAATGATCATTGACTTTGTTGACATAGCGATATAATTACGAGTTCGTCTTAGGTTAGAATTGAGACCGATAATAACTTGTATTGAAATATGAATCTTAAGTTAGACAACAATAGTCAAGAATCAGTTATCATCTTCAAAATATGTTGTAATGGAACTTTGTAAAGCTAAAGGACGAATTAGATGTGGAAATCCAAGAAAGGACAAATAAATTGAACGAATGTGCAAGTTGATAAAAACAATCAATG
The DNA here is from genome assembly GCA_022545495.1 of Chrysanthemum lavandulifolium. Taxonomy (NCBI): domain Eukaryota; kingdom Viridiplantae; phylum Streptophyta; class Magnoliopsida; order Asterales; family Asteraceae; genus Chrysanthemum; species Chrysanthemum lavandulifolium. Next base: position 259,223,409 of record CM040239.1, read on the forward strand.
GTGTTGAAGATTAACTAATTAGAAATAACTAAATTTGGTGTTGATTAGATATGGCAAATGCATTACGTGAGAAATATAGAGTATATAGGTAAATTTACATCCAAAAAGCTTTCATCTATGCTAAAACGCTTTTACAAGAAGCTGTCAAAAATGGAGCTAGATTATCATATAAAAAGCTTCTATGGCGTTAACCAAAACGGCTTCTTTTTTATTTGAGCTTTTTTTTTCAAAATAAAAAGCTAATAGCTCCAAAACATTACAAAAGCTTCCTGCCAAACAGGCCCTAAAAAAAGAAACACCCTTCACAGGCCAAACATGGGCTGAACAAAGAAAATGGGCCAAGTGGTACTGAAAGTCCAAAACGACTCCAAAATGCATCATTTCAAACGGCATTTAGTATGTATACAAATGTATTAAATGATACTTTAACAGCATTTAGTATATACACACTAACAAGGAGTAAGCACCCGCCGCTTTGCGGTGGGATAGTTTGGTTGGGACAGTGGACGTTTTAGTTTACCTTCATAACAAAAGTGTAGCAATCAAACACATACTTAAAAATTAAGAGGCCGTTTGGAGGTGTTATGGAACTGAATTGTACGTCAACGTTAATAATTCGTCAGACCCTATTCCATCACCTACACACATAAATTGTTTGAAAATCAAGCACAGAGTTAAACAACCTGTTGATATTGACATCGCAAGCTCCTCCATCAGGCTGCACAAGAAGATCAATGTATGGTAACGGAGAAACTTCATGTGTTGCCGTATCTCCAACAAGTACCTTACATTGACAACACAAACACGTGATTAATACCCACACACTTGCATCGATTATAGAAACCTACCAGCTCAACACTTACTTAAATAACGTGTATGTTGTGGTTCTTGCAAACTATGTTAGCTGCCATCAAAACGCAAGGCATGACGCGTGCAACAGAAACACTTGGTCATTAGCATTCCTCAAAACGTGATCGATTCGCAAGCCCCTGTTCATGTATTTATATAAGGGTAATAAATGAAAGTAACAAAACACATAAAACTCAAAAATACATAAGGTCATAAACTGCTCTAATGAAAGTAGCATACATGTTGTATATCCATATATGTCACAGCCACTCAGTAGCATACTCGCAACAAAATTTGGTCTAACATTTGCAGACATGAAAGTACTCACCAGTAACCACAACCAAACATTACCTGATATAAACTTAATCGAATCTCACTTGATAAAAAGTTTATAAAAGTTGTAACTTTAAGATAAACTTGTATCCCAAAATCAGTCAGATCACAGTGTTTACCAAAAACCCATATCACAAATAATCGAAACCACCAAATACCCACATAAAGTCACCTGAAACAAATCGCTGACCACCTATATCCGAATTCAGCACACAATTTTTAGCCACTTTTCATGTAGATCTTCGATTAACGAGGCTTTTGCATATCGTGTTCACTGGAAAGTCCAAATATATCATACCTGAGACCTTCACATATTTAGACAAACAGATATAATCTAACGGTCACTTCTAGAAGAACTCTGAAATGTGGAGAACGTCCAAAGGCCCGAATCTACCACAAAAACTAAACCTCGAATTAAATCAAGCCAGACAAAAATAAAAAATAATTAATTAAATAATCAACTTCAACAAAAACAACCATGAATCAATGGTTTATGTTCTAAATCTTCTAAAGTAATCGAGAACTAAAAAAAATGCTTAAAAAATAATTTCATGGCAACATACTGTAAAGAGAATCGAAACCAAATCCCTTTGTTAATATGTGATTTTAAACACACAAAAAAAAGGTTAAAGTATAAATTTTCCCCCTGGCTAGTGAAAACCAAGCTAATAATAGCTTTAAGGCCAAGAGGTACTTACCTCTGTTATTCTTTTTTCCTGTCATCGTCAAGATGCTTCCGTAATTTCCGCTAGAGATCGAAGAAACGTTTTGAAGACGGTGGAAGGTAGCAGAGCTGTCTGCAAATAGTATGGATAAGGAGCAAACTTACTATGTGGTACCACGACACCGAAACGTTTTGCTTCACCAAGAAGATACCAGCTGCCCAGAAAGTAGTAGAACTTATATACGGGTGTGGAAGTTGGGCCAGACGCAATCGCAACTAAACACTTAACGGGCTAACAATACAACCCAAATTTTATTACTAATATTTTAGGAAGGAATATTCTAAGATACCTTAGCAAATGTATCATGATATTGACGAAGATCTGAAATTACTCTCGCAATGCAATTCTAATTTCGACAAAATTTTAGTGGCGATTAAGTTTGTTTCAAAATCGGATTTTAAGCGTTAAGGAATCCAATTGAATGATTATATTTAAACCCGCTTTAAAGATTAGAAATCACCATACTTTTCAAAGTTATCAAGTTTGACATGGTATGAGACATTCACGAATGGGTTGTGCAACATTTCATATCAATGTATACTTTCCAAAGATACAACATCGCATTTAAGTTGAGATTATAGCATAGTTACAACATAACATTCAATGGTATGAGATTTCACATGTTCCACTTTTCTACCTTTCACTTTTCTAATTGTTGACTATTTGATCATTTTCTTTTTTTATGTAGTATAGATATAGATAATGTATTAAATGATATTCTAGCCCATAACATCTTAACTAGTGGGTCACTCGCATACCACAAGACCAAAAAGCCATAAGTTCTTAAATAACTCAAATTTTAAACAAAATTCGATTTAGATCTAAAACTGTGTGCTATTTTTTTTTTCGTCTTTAAATATATGTTAAATAAATAATTATTACAGTTTTGGTAAAATAATCAAAGGAAAATAATTGAGAGACTTAAATTATTGCTTAATGATGTGCCTAAACATATGTGACATGATCTTAATGGTTTGTGAAAAAGTAAGTCTCATGACTGCAGCCAGAGGCGGAGCTACGGAGGGGGCACGGTGGGCAAGTGCCCCCTCCAAACTTTCCGGCGTAGTGTAATTTTTTCATAGATTCTCGAGTTTTTATCATTTTGCCCCCCTTACAAGTAAGTGAAATTAAGTCAGTAAAGCTTAACCTTCATGAAAGAATCGAAAGAACAGAAAAAATGGAAAAAAAAGTTGGATCTTGCATTCTTACCGGAAAAACTCGTTTGCTGGTAGAGATAAACAATGAAGATGAAGTTTTTTCTCTCTCTCTAGTCACGTGATGAATGTACTGGAAAAGGAGTGTGTACTTTTATCACTTCTTAAGTTATTTTCTTTTGACTTTAACATTTATTTGATTTTCTTTTTTCCAAAGATTTAATTGAAAACAAATGGTATGAGTGATAAAATTATAGAAGTATAATTAGGAGATTCTATATAAAAGTATAAAGATGGATGAGTACTAAACTATATTAAGATTTCTCAAGAGTTTTATATAATGTTTGACATAAATTTATTTGAAATGTTGATTATATATTTATATGATAACTACTATTTGTTAAAAACTTAAACTTTGATATTTTTGTTTGTGTGTTAAATCACTAAAAGACAGTGTTTTTTCCTTTACAATATCAGGTCGAGGTATTATTTTTACCGTCTCGTAATGTAAGATTCTCGGTTTAATTTGAGGTAGTTAGTTTACTTATTGGTTTGGACAAAAATTTTATTTTTGCGACACTCATGCACAAATTTGTTTCTTTTATGGCTTGCCGAAATTTTTTTTTTTTGCCCTCAAAATATTCTCATCTACCGACCGCAATTTATCGTGATAATGCCACATAAAATTAGGCACATTTTTAGACACATAATTTAGATCTCTCAATCAGTACTCATAATCAAATATATATACTTAGTAAGCTTATAAATTCGAAAAAATTAAATATAATTTGAACCACGTACGTTAACTAATTTAGTTTTCCTTTTTCGTAATTTAAAAGTCATGTCTTGTCTTTCCAATGTAGCATGTCTTTCTTCCTTCCTACTCAAATTATTTATCTAACTCTTATGTTCCACGTCTCACCCACTTCTTGACCTCTTCATCCCTTCATATAGCAGACATTAAAACACACATCAAACAAAACAAATAACGCACACAAACACTCTCACTAGATCTCTCTTGAAAGTTAGAAAACATGAAAACCAAAGGAGGAAAATTCACATTTCCATCAAAACCAATCATCCTCGCTATCTTTTCCCTTCTTGTAGTCCTTATAGTAGTCTTTCTTAGATCATCATCTTCGCCACAATCTAACCAACCATTATCTTGCCCTCCAATCAAACATTTACCTATAGATCAGACTCAAACATGCAACAAGATATCACCAACAACTGCGGAGACACTTGTGCATTATGTTACTTCTAACATAACCCCACAACAAACTTACAAAGAAATATCTGTAAGTTTGAGGGTGCTTACCAAGAAATCACCTTGTAATTTCTTGGTCTTCGGGCTAGGTTACGATAGCCCGATGTGGGCCACTCTGAATCAGGGTGGCCGCACGGTGTTTCTTGAAGAGGATAAATCTTGGATCAAACAAATTCAAGGAAAGTTTCCGAATTTGGAGTCGTATCATGTTGTGTACGACTCCAAGGTTAAGCTTGCATCGGATTTGATGGAGATTGGAAAACGAGAAGAGTGTAAGGTATGTGGCTCAACTCTTAACTCTACATGTATACTTTCATAACTAGTAGCGTACCTAGCCTTATTCAATGAAGCTTAAGCTAATAAGCTAGCTAGGCAAATCAATCCTTTTCAATATAATATAAACCGTATTGAATCTGTACACTAAAACATTTATAATAGGAACAAATATACCTGTGAAATGTCCCACAAGTGGATTTTTAATTTTGACACTTGTGAGAATCGTTAGAAATTATGTAATCTACACATTGTTAAATGCGCATAAATCCAGATCTAAACAGACAACTTATTTTGTTCTTGTCTCACTTAATTACAATTATAAACGTGACTTTGATCTATTTTATTATACGCATTTAAACAAACTCAAGTATGTTTTGTATCTCTAGTTGGTCGGTAATCCGAGAGAATCTGGTTGCGAGCTAGCGTTAAAAGGGAACTTGCCAGATGAGATATACGAAATAGAATGGGATGCTATAATGGTAGATGCACCCACGGGGTACCACGATGAAGCTCCAGGGAGGATGAAAGCAATTTACACGGCAGGGTTGATGGCGCGGAATAGGGCTGAGGGTGAGACAGATGTGTTTGTGCACGATGTTGATAGAGTGGTTGAAGATAAGTTTTCGAATGAGTTCTTATGTGAAGGGTATATGACCGAGCAAGAAGGAAGGTTGAGACATTTTACGATTCCGAGTCATATGGCTAGGTCGGGTAGACCATTTTGCCCACTTTAGATGTATTATTTGTTGTATACATTCGACATTGGTATATTTGTAATTTACTGATATGATCACTTGTTTTTTTTTAAATGCTACTATGAAATGTTTATTTTTATTATGCCCTGTTGTTTCTAGTCTGTTTACCAACTAAACTTAGTTAACATTAAATAACTAAAATTGCGTTTTATTCCCAACTAGGATAGTTTTTAATCTATTCTTTTTATCGGGTTAAAACCCTTTAAAAAAAACTAAACAAGCACTCAACGATTGGTTTGATTTTTGGTGTATGTCTAGCTATTTTAATGGTCATTTTGTTGCTTTCAGTAGTAGGTATAATAAGTTGTTGTGAACCATATGCTTCAATTATTAATTTTAGGTGAAATAAAACATTTTGATCCGCTTGTCACGATAACACAATAACATTTTTAAATCATAATTTTGTATCGGTTGTTATGAAGGTTTTGGTCTAACAGAATCAAAGGAAGACAATCAATAGAAATCACAATTCAGCCATTATGGTTATGTCTCTCATCTAACTTACTTGATTGAAACCAATGCCAGTCTTGATTATAGTTTAGCTGCATATATCGGATGAAAATAATGACTAGCGGTATATATTGTAGGATTGCTAAATCGAATTTATTAGTTTGATGCTAAACGAGCAGACAGAATACTGAGAGTCTTGCAAGTTACAAGTAGCTTTTCATCCCACGCATGTAAGTTGAATATTTTAAAAATAGGTAGTTTGGAAGTCATTGTGACATTGTCAATTGGTTGTTAAGATATACTTTTTTTTTTAACAGCTAATCTTTATTAAGCTAGCAAGGAGCTAGAATCAAAATTAAATAATATAAAGCATTGGGTTTTGAAGCCGCAATATCCGGTTTGTATAACAAACTTTACTTCTAGACGAAAGCCACTCAAACGCATTAGCCATTGTAAGATCAAAAATCATACTTCTTTTCATTTTTATATCACCGAAAACCTTGTTATTTCAAAACTTTCAAATAACCCAGTAACCCACATAGCCGTTAACATGACAGGTTCAAAATCTTCCTCCGATTGTGTCTACGCTTTACGGTTCTCGAGTCGAAAAAGAAGAGGAAAGTAAAGAAACGGAAAGTTTTGTGTTCTTGAGTCTTTTTAAAGGAGGAAAGGAAGCGGAAAGAAATAGAGATAAGATTTTATAAGAAATCTTCCTCCCACTTTTGGGAGGAAAGGAAAAACTAATCATATATTGTGAAAGACTAATATACCCTTTTAAACATTTGACATTAATAATTAAAGGGCATATATGTAATTTGACTAACTTATTTTCCTTTTCCTCTCACTCAAGAACATGATTATCATTACTTTCCTTTTCCTTTCCTCTATCTCAATAACATAACAACTAACATTTACTTTCCTTTTCCATTTCTTTTCCCTTTCCTATTCTTTTCCATTTCCCTTCTCTAAAAACTTGAAAACTGAGCCTTAATTGAACCAAGGGTGTTAGGAACTACGAAAACCTCTATATGATTGTTTAGCACATATATTCAAAAATGAGTTTGGACAAGTTCTGTTGGATGATTGCCAATTTGTCACCTAAAGTATCTTTCCTTTTATCAAAAGTAAACGAAAACACACGTGAACGATCCAGATTAGATAGCACAAAGACACTTCTCAAGTGCTCATAATCAAATCAAGTCCAACATCATTAGACAAATTACTTTTTAAGACATCATTATTGGTTATTTATGAACTTTTAATACGGTTGTGTTTCAATTTTGCTTAGAAATCTGCAAGATTAAAATTACACGCGACAAGTAAATTACTATAACATGCCATCAAGAAAAAGTTGATTAAGTTTGAAGCGAGACTCGGCCAACATTACCAGTTACTAATGTGATGCGAATGTGACAATAGAATTAGATCAACACTTCAACTTTTTTTAGTGCATTTGGCATAGAATTTGATAAACACAAGGGGTTCTCCTCCTATTCATAATTGTTGCAAAGGAGTGTGAGCAATTAAGTTAGATGGCTGGATGAATAATACATACCTAACAAAGTATCTTAGTTGACAATCACATACCTACCAATGAAAGGGAATAAAATGATCATGACAACAGATGACCTTTAGTTTAACAGACACAAATCATGTTTTCTGAAAAAAGTGAGATTAAATATTCGATACTTTTGACAAACAAATCATTCGTGAATTAGAATAATGATACCACTTTGTAAATAAAAAATCAAATCATCATTTAGTAGTTTGGTTTTAAAATCATTCAATCATTTCATAAGAGAGGGGGGAGTGGTCACCTAATACCCTAGGTGCCACCTCACCTCCATCCAATAACCACATTACACATCAAAAGATCAATCTTACCCTAAGTGGAGGGTGGTCACCAATTTGTACCGATTTTTTTTTTTTTTTTCATACATAAAATCACATACAATATTTAAAATAAAACATACCATTTCATTAAATAAAATAAAACATTACATAATACTTAAAAAAAACATAACATAATACTTAAAACATTACATAATTTGAAATTAAAACAAGTTGAAACTACAACTTAAAATTGCAAGCCCATCCGTGTTTGGTCAAAGTTGACGCTTTTGGTTCGTAACAATTCCAACATAATGGATCGCGAATGTGATCATGCGGCTCCAAAAATACTTCATCTCCGTTGTTCATTCTTGAACTTCGCCCCTCGATTTGTGTAGCCAACAATTGTTTTGCCAACGCATCCTTCTCGCTTTTTCGCCAAATATTCCGCTTCTTTTGTGTGTACGAGTTGATTTCTTCCGCAACACTTGAGATCGACGAGGATACGGCTCTTTCTTTTTCATCTTTCTTGAAAGTGGAGGGTGGCGTCTTCATTCATATCGGAGCGGTGTTGCTTGCCGATTCATACTCCCCGACTTCCTTTTGAAGAGTTGCTTGTCGAACCGGAATAGCTTAAAACATTCTTGCTCGTCCATTTGTCGCGACCTTTGACAACCTCCCACGCCAAAGATGAGTAAATTGTCTTTCTTTCATTGTATAGTAATCCAACTCGCCTTCTCACCACGCCCAAGTCGTTGCAGACCCACTAAATTTTAAGACGTTTCTACATTATATACAAAATAATAAAAATATAGCTTAAAACAAATAATGTAATTGTAAATAATATAGTATAGATTATGTAAAATAAAAAGTATAGATTATGTAAAATAAAAAGTATAGATTATGTAAAATAAAAGTATAAATATAACTTGTACCGCTTGGATGTAGTAGCGGCCGAAAATCTGCCACGGCCGTGTTCATTGTTTTCCACTTGGTATTCAACGAATGAAAAGCTCGTGAACTCGAACCCATACTTGACTCGTAATGCTGAGAACCCGCTTCCAAAACCGTCGGACTTTTGTTCATTACCGACAACACCACATTCGAGATTTGAATCCATGCTTTCGCCAAAGCCTCCTCTTGTCTTGACCAAAATTCACTGGCCTCCTCCCGAAAGCTTTTTCTTCCTCCGGATCAACTTCTTGAACTTCCTCATCTTCGCCTTCTTCGTTTGGTAGTGGTTGTGTTTCGCACGCACGCTACTTCTTCATCAATGTTTTGGAACAGGAAAACTCGCTTGTAGTAGTGATGTTGTAGAAATGTTGATTCATTCGGCGAGGACCCATATTATATTGGAAAAGGGTGGAGATTGGGGTTGTGGAACGTAAAATTCGGGGTGGTTGAGAATAAATTCATTAAATCCTATCGGAGTTTGTTGTGGTTGATTCGTGACGGTTGAGAATGACCTCGACGCGAGGTGAAAGTTTTTACCTCTTCTCGAATCCATGGTTTCGCCAAAGTTTGAAAGATTAATGTGTGAAATGGTTTGGTTTGTGAATCATATTTTGAAAAATGAAGTGAAATGGTTTGGTTTTAAAGAGAAAATTTTTTTTTTTTTTTCGCCAATATAGCCGTTGTCACATGCAACGTCTCTTTTTTTTCAAAAATACGCTGCTACAAACACACGGGTTACCAAGCCGATTTTGATAGCCGAATTTGATACCCGAGGTACCGGCGGCGGTGTTACCGCTCGGGTACCCCTACGCGAATTGCTACCCGATGCCCACTCCCTCCCCTCTAAGTACCCTTATTTACACAAGTTCAGATTCTATGGTTGTTAACAGGTTTCCATTCGGAAATTAAAAATAAGAAACAACAAATCAAACTAAATCGCTTCATATCATTAAAGTTTGAATTTCATTACCCATGAGAAACAAAAACATAATCTTGATGATGATCACAAGGTCAAAACCTAGATAGCATATTAAGAAAGACATCTCAAAAAGAAAAAAGTTCAGAAAATATCTTTGGAACCGGAGATTACAAACTAGATTTGGAATTTGGCATCAAGACTTAGGACTGTTGTAATAAACCAAACGGGGAAGCAGAGGGGAGCATCCTCAAGAACGAACAGGTGGGGGACCACCAGCACCACCTGGGCGTGGGGCTTGACCAGGCTTAGGACCATCATCCTGAAACAAAAAGAGAGAAATTTATCACCAAGTTAAACAAACAGAACAAGAAATTGAAGCCATGTTTTTAATCAGTGTTAATATAAAAAAGATCCACTATTTGGAAAAAAAGGTTTACAATCTTATGTATAACCTGCCCGACTTAGCCATGTCTACTTAAACAATTTGCAATTCTACAAATCTTAGAAGGGTATAAATGAGCATAAACATTGCTCAACTACTTTTTATAGCATCATCAAATAACGTTTTTCCAATCATAAACATTACAGCTACAACTTCTAGTAGTAACATCAACTGTAACAACTATATACAGCCCAGTTTACTGTAATGTATTGTTTAATACCTTTGTGGTGTGCGGTCACAAAATAACTAATCATGACTTGCAATTTATTCATCAGAATTCCAATATTGTGATAGTGAAACATTCAGAAAGCCAAAAACAGAGATGGATGAACCAAAATGTGGCCACATTGAAATTTTCAGTGTTGGGTCATGTTCTAAATGTATAATCATCGTCTATAATGAAAATATCACTTTAAACATGTCTGAATAAATACAACAGTGATGATTTATGAGTTAATCTACATTCAACACGCTCCAGCCAGAAGCATGCAATATTGTAACTAGCAAAAGATAGCTTAGAAAATCATACCCTTGGACGAGTGAATCTTTTTGGTGGCTCACGGTTCCTCCTGTCAGTTCGAGATCGAACCCTTACAACCTTGGAGTGAATTGCACAAGACACACAGTACTGCATCTTCACATACAACTTGGGAAGAGTGTACTCTGCAATAAAAAGCAAAATTGTTGGCCTAATCAATAATTTCAAAATGCACATGTTTTTAAGATCTGTGTTATAAGTCTTACGTTCAAATGCACAAGCTTCTTGAACATCCCTAACAGCCGCTTGCTCAACAATGTTCCTCACAAGAAATCTCTTGATAGCCTTGTCCTGATACCACAAGAAACGTAGATTCAGAGCTGTAAGCTTCGATAACTTTATATAAAAGTGACTGTTTCGAGAAATGCAATAAAATCTCAACCGAGTATAAATACGCATCAGCAGATAAGCATGTAGCTTAAGTATAAAAAAAGCCACAAAAAAAGTTTAATAGACTTGTCTAAACAACATGATATATGTACTAAGTGGTTTCTCAAAAACTTAGCTACACCAAAACACAAGACACTTCAGCTTTCTTGTATGTTTCTATTTGAGTAACTTACAATTTGATGGAACTGCATGTATATCATTTGATTGAACAAAAACGTAATTGAAACTAAGATGCATTTTAATGTGATAACTTCAAATGCAATTACATCAATACGGAAGGGTATCATCTGCTATATGTTAGTGCCATTAAACCCATATAGAAAACAGCGTTCAAGAAGATCAATCTCACAATGAAAAACTACTTTACCAAAATGATATAGATAAAGTAACAAAGATACCTTGGGGCAGCACTTTCCACAGTTTGAACAACGAATGAACTTGACATGACCACGACCATGCTTGTTCCTTCCACCATTCCTTCGCTTAAACGTCTACACAAACAGTATTCTCCATTATTATACAATTTTCAAAAAACTCAGCAAATTCATTAATATTTTCATCATACTCTTGGCTTAAACAGATGCAGTATCTACTTAACATAATTTGAAATAAATTAACTGATAATATATCAGAACAATATCATATCATATTCAATGATTCAGTAACTTACTATACAAATATCCACAAAATCATTTCTGACTTATAAAAGTTTATTATGTATATAAAACTTGTATAAGCCCAAAAGTAAATTGAGAGTTATGAAATATAATAAGCTTAAACAAACATCCCCTAATTCAGCTATTACTTCACCGTAACACAAAAACAAATTCAGAAAGTAATATTAAACACAGATTCAGTTATAATTTTATAAAAGATACTAACCATTTTGCCAAAAGAAAGGTGAGTGTGTTTTCGGTCTGCGCCGTCTTCTGTGTGTTGTGAACAACTCTAGGGTTTTCTTTTCTTTTTGTAACCCTAGCGTGGGTTCTTTTTGGGCTCTGAAGTGGGCTGAGGTGAATTGTGCGTTTGGGCTTTCGTTGGACTTTTGTTTCTGGATTAGTGTTTTCCGTGCGGGCTCGTTTGATCCGATATTAGCTCAATGGTGAAGGACTTGTAAAACGAAAGTTTTGTAACTAAATTAAACGAGTGGAACCCTCGCCAAGGCAGCAGCGTTTTTTTTTTTTTTTTGGAGACCTTAGATACATTGCACTAAGTATATTATTGAAATGTCACGCTTATCTTTCATTCCAGCAGCATCAATCGGTGGCCATTGTTGGCCCAATAGATCCATCTCCACTTGTTTATCAAAAACTTTTTCTCAAAATAATTTTGTTGTATACAGGGAACCCCGGTGGATGACGTACTAGAAGGTATATCACGAACGATATCAGGAGCGCGGGCGTTTGCTATATGTTTAAACTATCGTGGGTTTTTCCGATCTCTCTTTTTTTTCCCAGAAAGCCCATACTTTATCATGATATCAGCGAAACGCAATATACAAATAATATAAGGCACTGTTATTTAATCGGCGATGATAAATAATTAGTTACATGACTTTCACTTCCAACAATGCTTTACTTATTGAATCGCTACTGTTTCAAATTCGAACATTTGAAAATACTGATCTAGACATACAAATTTGAGAGATTTTGTAGACAACTTTTTGAGAATCAACATTAACAGCAACTTCCTTATTCCCCTGTATATTCAAAGTTGAAGATAATAAATTTGCATGATTTCTCTAAATAAAAGTAACAAACAATCTCGCTATTAAATAAGGCGGGTAGTGGTTTACCTCAAGGGGTTCAGTATCGATATTTTTCTGAAGCGGCATTTAACAGTTTATGTTATTCACCCAAATACAGATTCTAATAAGTAATCCCAAACACCCCGTTGGTGTATATAATTTATCAATGATTTCAAGCTGCATGTTCTAATGGCCAAACTCGTAAGTATATCTTACAAACACTGTGGTTGGGAAAAAAATGGTATTGCCAATTTGTATCTAAACTTGGCAAATAAGCAGTTGTAAATATTTACGCCATCCAAACAGTTTTTCATCACATTGTTTTTGTGTGGGGGGGGTGGCTAAATCAAGGAGTTTTCAATAAGCAAAGTGGAACGTCCATTTCAAAGCGTTTACTGTTTTACCATTATATCTGACTAAAAGCCTGATATTTATAGAAAAGACAATTGTTCTTACTTGAATAATTGTAGTCCATATGTTGTCCCAGCCGTAGTTTTTGCGGGTCGTCGTCATGACATATCACTTGGTCTTCTGCTTTCTTCTGTCGATGTGATGTTTGAATCTTTGGTAGTTGGTTACGTCAATGTTCTCCTTCCTCTTCCCTTTCGCATCCTTCCTACCATTCCCACTTCAAAAAGAAATCATCAATGCCTTATTTCTTACATAGGCAATTTCATTAAAATCAAAATAATTCCTACAAATAGAGAAACAACGAAACAAACTAAACAAATTTCCAATCTTATTATAACAACAAATAGCTCATAATATTTAACTAAAAGGCTGTTTAAATCATAATTTTTTAAAAACTCATAAGTTTATAGAATATTTAAAAAGCCAATAAGCTCTTTTAATTATGGTTATAATCTTATCGCATTCAATACAACGCTTCCTCTTCCTTTCTCGTCCATTTTTGATTTTCTTTTGCCATTCTCTCCGTTATTTATAGGTGTTTTTCTGCATAGGCAGATCAATATTAGACTATTAGCTTATATTTGCAATTCTATACCGAGATGCATTTCTCTGAACTACTTGTTTCTCCTTACTAATGGCTAACGGGGTGTTTAGTATTGCTTATGAAAACTGATCATCTGCTATTCCCTTTTGAAATAATTTTCTTTAAGGATGTTTGTGATTGCTTAATTACTGCATATCGGTTTATTTACAAAGCAGATAAGCAATCATGAGTGTTTGGAAGAAATAGGGGGTGTTTGGAATTGCTTTATATGATCTTATACATAAGCACTTTAAACTAAGCACTTGCCATTTGCTTATTTAGTAGTCCTTATTGCATCAAAATATAAGCAAGTAAGCACTTAGCAGTTTCATTTTTTTCCTCTTTTAAAAGACGCAATATGCAATCACAAAAACCCTCTAAGAATTAGAAGATTAGTATGCTTGTATCTGCATTATTTTTAATGCAGATAATCGGTTTCAATAAGCAATCCCAATGACCCCCTAATTAATCTTTTAAGTTGTTTATTTAAAACACAATAAGCATATAAACAGTTTCAATTAGCAATTCCAAACACCCCCATTCTCTTAGTTTACTTTTAGTACAACGACAATACCATGGCGCCTACAATATCAACGTTTACTTTTCCCAGACGAACGGCTTATGGCCAAGGTCCTTTCTATAAGTTAGGAAAAAATGAAACAACATCTATTATTATTGCTTGAATACATACTCATACAAACAAAAGTTATACATAAGTTTTTACCTTTACCGTTATAATGTTCCATTTCCACACTAGAATTTGCTGATAATACCGACGATGGAAGCAAATGTAATGGCTACAATGAGTATGACTGTCACCAACATTGCGTGAAGAAAACCTAAACAACACACTCACGTTAAAATATAATAAGTATTCAGTACCTGGAATTGTTCGACTATCGGTATAACCAAGTATGAAGTCATCTGCTGCTAATGTTGAAGGTGCCCGTGTATTTTCAGAGACAACCCCAGCAAACGGCTGAACCGAAAGAAATCCGATATTTAGATGACCTTGCCTCAGACACTACAAAAGACGGGCTTAAAGATGAAACTGCATCAACAAAAGGTACAACAAATCTGTACAACGTAATGGTAACCCTGATGTGCATACCTGACTAGTTTGGTACAACAAATATGTACAAAGAAAGTCGGCTTTTTAGGACCAGTTTGGTACAACAAACCTGTACAAAGAAAGTCGTCATTTTTCAATCTCTGCGTATATAGAAACAGCACCAAACGCCCACCATGGCTGCAACCCCACCTAAAAATGAAAGAACAACTATATTAGATGTGTATAAGTAGTGGTTGAAAGTGTCGTAGCAGTGTATAAGCTAATAACCATACGAGAAATTAGCATAGTTATAATTACTATCCTAAACATGGCAAAAAATTGGTGAGTCGATTTGTGAATGTATACCACATTCTATCCTAAACAGGCCTAAACCACTTATCGACACATTTGGCATTGGCCGACCCAAAAAAGTACATTTATACATGATAGTGTATCTACATTAATTTTGATAAGCTTTCATTACCGCTTTCGTCTTCAGACACCACTACATTAGCTTTATAACAGGAACTCAACCGGATTCATCACATTAGTTTACCAGAACTGGAACTCCATCCATTCCTTTAGAAGCCCATCTTTCACCAAAGCATAAGTAAGCTACTTGTATTAGCAAATCCCAACACCCCCTTAATCAGCAACCTCATACTAAAACAACAACATCAATAACAAAAGTGACTATTGAAATGGTTACCTGAAAGAGCACACTACACGGACTGATAACATCAAATAGTCCTGAATATTAAGTGTCAATTTCCCTCGATAATGCTCGTATTTTATATCATTTATATGGATTTACACTTGATTTCCTCTATATTTCACTTTCAGGTAAATTACGCGCATTGGAGCTAATGAGACGCGGATTTGGAGAGTTTATTAAAGATATATGAGAGTATGCCTATTTTGAAGTAATTACTGGCGTAACTCTTCTATCACATTACGCCGTAATGTAGCGTGACTCGTAAAACCAACTCAATCGAAGATTACGGCGAACTCCATCCTAGGATTACGCCAGTAACTAATTAGGTCAAACGATGTTCAGCGCCCGCTGCAAGCTACGCCGTAACTATTTCTACAAATACGGCGAACCATGATTTATTGAAGATACGGCGTAACTCATTCACGATGTTACGCCGAACCAGCTTTTCCGAGCAAAATACGAAGAAATGGATGTTACGCGTAACTCTCAACTTGTTACACCGTAACCGGATCCGCCTATAAATACCACCCAAAATTATGCATTTATCATCATTCACCCACACACAAAAGCGAGAACGTGGGTAGGAGGTCAAGGCGATCTCGAGAGCATACTTGAGCCATCTCCAAGGAGAAATCACTCCTAACGATAAGCATTAGCAATTTATCATTTCTTTTACTTTCAATTCATGTATTTCATTATGTCAAACATTGAATCGATTGTTTCGAGTTAATATGAGCGGCTAAGCACCTCCGGTGCTAACCTAGTTATGATTCCTTAATTATTTTGTTTATGTTTACATTGCTTCAGATAATTGTTTCTAGGAAAATGACGCAAATAGACCGCTACCGATGCATATCACTTTCTGGACCACTTTTATTTATAATTTGAAAATGGACCAAAGGCAACCGCACCGCTATCAAGCAACTCATCGAAATTGTGACACGTGTCCCGTATGTGTAAGGTATTGTTTTTGGCGAACGAAAAGCGGTGGGCTACCGATTTTTAAAAAGGATTTTTGGTCATTTTACATTACATAGAACGTACACAATTGAATAGTGAAAGTACATTACATATGTATTCAAAATCAATTTCCCACTCGCACAAAACATTCATAGTTACCGGTTTTATCTGCTTTTGCTTTCTCGCATAAAACATTGTAACTAAGTTGTTTTCACAAATGAGACCGTCTTCTTCGTCGACCTCTTTTCCTTGTATCGTCGGTTATGTCACCACTATAAAGGTACACCGTTGAGTGCAACCCACATTGGATTGATCAAGTTTGTTTAAAAATGTGGCCAAATATGGTACGTAAATATTTTCCTCGTTGTTTATTGTACATTATTTATTTCCAATTGGTTATATGCTTCAACAAATCGTTGTTATTTGATTAATACCTTTGATTTCTCCTCTTTACGTCCCTGTCTTATTCGTAATTATGTATGGTATAATACGGTAGATGTCGTCTGTTATGTATGTAACATAACCTGGTTCATTAAAAATTTTAGTGGCACTCTCTAGACTAATAAGGAGTGGTTTATATGCAAT
This sequence comes from Chrysanthemum lavandulifolium, assembly GCA_022545495.1. Lineage (NCBI taxonomy): Eukaryota > Viridiplantae > Streptophyta > Magnoliopsida > Asterales > Asteraceae > Chrysanthemum > Chrysanthemum lavandulifolium. The sequence continues at coordinate 259,240,343 of CM040239.1, forward strand.
GTATATGCAATTGTTTACGACGTTGGTATAGATTCCATCCATGGTCTGATTTAAATTGTATTTTTTTTAACCTTTTTTAGGATTATGAAGCTAAGTTAATCAATACCAGTAAACTGAACTACTTTTGGTTGATAAAGCAAAAGTTAGACGCAAGACGCCGCATCTTGTTTAGGAATACCTGCTTTGGAAGATGGATTGATCTGTTGTTTTTTGAACATGAAACGCACATCATAGATTATATGCTAAGGAAACAACATAAAGTCGACGATTCTCACTATGATATGCCCTTCATTTATTACATTGAAGGGCATGCTTTACATTTTGGTCGTCGTGAGTTTTGTCTAATGACCGGTCTGCGGTTTGGATCTGTAAGCTTTGGGTTGTATACATATGGTTCTCTAAATTTTCGTAACAGGGTATTTCCTGACAAGCAAGGGTATATTCTAACCAACTTAGATGTTATTGGTGTTATCGAGGATGATGAGCGGTTTGGACGGATATCTGATGAAGATGATGTACGTCTTTGTCTTTTGTTAGCCTTAGAGGTGATCTTTATGGGTCGCTTTGTTGACATGCGAGTGGATGATACAATCGATGAGGTTAGTTGATAATCTAGATGATTGGAATGCTTTTCCATGGGGTGAGCATATTTGGACTCATTTATACGACCAACTTCATAATGTATTTGATAAGCACGCTGGATGACCACCTTTTAAGATTGAAGAAAGATCCAAAGCATTGTCCAACATACACACCGTGCGGATTTGTGTTTGGGTTTCGTATCCATTTTCCAACTTAACATTTTACCGATTTGTATATAAGTTTATGTTTTATTTTCATTTTTATTTTTTATTCTCATAGGTGTAGATCCTTGAGTCGTTTGAAAATCTCATGCTTGGTGGATTAAACATCCAAATGTGATACCAAGAGCACTTGCTCGGTCTAGGAAGTCCATCTTTAAAAGAACGATCGCTCAAACCTTTTTTCAAACATAAGCCGCTTAAACTTTGTTGTTATTTATTTATTGTTTATAGGTAAAAAAGTAAACCTACACAAAAATTAGATGTTCCATTTCCACCTATCTAAGCACACAATATCTTATCGGACTCGATTCTTCATCAAATGTTTTTATCCGTCGCTTTTCTTTTCATTCTACCTTGAGGCTTACCTTTGATGGCCAAATGAATTTCATAATCGCAGTGGATGAACAATTGGATTAGTTGATTTAGTACACCGCAAATTAAGGCTATATGCTCCTCTCTACTTTTAAACTTCAATGTTGGCTCTGGAATCCCTATACCCTTTCCAATATCAGGTTCAGTAACTACACCTTTCTGCACAGTTTCACCAATCTGTAGACTCTTAGCAATAGTTTTGGGTGCAGGGATAGGGTCAGATTGCTTTAAGTTGACCAATTGTATGACAACCTCATTCCCAGGCTTATTTTGGTTTTGGTGTTATTGTGGTGCTTATAATTGTAGCGATGTTGCCTCCGGGCTTGAAACGTCTCGAATTGGCGTGGCTATAATAATACCATTGTTGTTGCGGCGGTGGTTACTTCAATACTATCACGGATGCAAAGAACACCGGCAAAGGATTGCTCGCACCACTTCCTTATCCTTTTCTTCAATCGAAACCTTTAAAGAATCATCCAAGATCGCTTCTTTACCTTCGATGCATCGCTCGAATTTGTACTCTCACCCTCCCTGTTTGGATGCATCATCTAAACTTTTAATCATTCTTAGTCTCTCCAAAACACTTACCTCGTGCTTTGAACCTCCCGATTATTTCATGCGAGTTGTTGTCGAATTTTAAGACCAGGTGATCTTTGACCTGCACTTGTGAATATATCCGTCAATATGAGATTGAGTTTCATATTATCCTCACCCAACTTGACCTGTAACTCGGTCCTAGAAGTGGATCATTGAATTGTCATCATGTAGAAAGCCATTAGTCGTCAAATCATGTTGGTGTTCCAAACTACTCTCATCTATTCGATATGTGTCTAACATTGCATCGACCTAGCTCAAGATCCATGTCCCCAAATTAGCCATTGTCAGGGATTCCTTCACCGTGTTGAATTGCAAAGAACTATTCACATAAGGAGTTGCCATTGGTTGGGTCGTTCTTCGCTTCCACCGCCCGCCTCAACAGTGATTTGGGGAATAAATATGTTATCACCAAAAAGTTACAAAATAACTCTTATAGTTTGCACAATCATCAGAAACTAACTAGCAGTGATTTTCCAGAACTAGCAGTGTTTTCAAGCTAGCTAGCAGTGGAAATTTATTTGCAGTGATTGCCCAGAACTAGCAGTTTATGACTTTAATTACGAATCCTTTATAAAATGTTGTCGTATGTATCTCAAAGTAATTAACTAAACCATATATTTTTTAACCATTACTAAACTTTAGGATTCAACTACAATTCGATCCGAGACCTACTATACATGAGTTCCAATGTGCATGGTGGATAGATAGCCAAGATTTTTTCAATGACTACGCTCCTGCATCACGGCCAGACCCAAAGACCAACCTTTGTTGATACCTACTTTTCGAGGTCGAAAAGTCACTAACGCGTCGGCCGGTTTGAAAGTAAATTCAAAACAATGCAAGAGTGGAAGTAGTTCGAACAAAAGCCTTAAGGATCATGTAATTTCCGGTCGAATCGCCAAGTTTTTAAACTTGAGTGTATTATTCGTGTTCTCTTTATATTCATTATAATATAAGAATAGTAGATTCACTTTTTAACATCACCGCTGAATTTCCTAACACTTAGACCTTGATGTGTTCTTGCACATGATGAACCGGTGGTCTTCGGGTATTCCTTTCAACTAATCTATAGTTATTTCTCGCCATTGTTTATTTTTAGAAATTTCATGCATATTTTTTACAGACAAACTTGATTTTGAGTCACATTTTCCAAACACAAGGACCCGCTTTTTCCGATTCACTTAACAAAGATTTATGTCAAACCGATCGACTTGTCGGAATCGACGTGGGCGTTGCTCGTGTTAATATTTCTTCTTTGCATTTAGTTGTATGGCCGTTATATACAAATGTCATCGGCGCTAGTCTGCTCTGTGAGTATCTCCTTTTAGAGGAATTGAGATTCGTGTTGGCAGAGGAAGAAAGGTTACGCTTAGAAGAAGAGAATTTGAATGTCGAGGCCAACATCTTAAGGCCGGAAGAGGCTAATAGGTTGCGGTTGGAAGAAGTCGACATGTTGAAGTTGGAGGAGGAGAAGAAAAAAAGCGCCGCTTATGAATTCGTCACATTTTCAAAGGCTTTAAGTCGGTTACCACCCGACAAGAGGATTCTCATGGAACCTGTTTCGCCACAAAACAATCAGGCGGTTAAACGGTAAAATAAAAAAAACACGGTCCTAACATGAACGACCCAACTATTGTCAAGAGCTTAACAGAGTGAAACCTTGGGTAGAGGTATTGTGATCGTTTTTACGAACTTGTCAATATACTTGCCTATCAATAATGCTCACAAACTAATACATTGAACCTGCTTTCTAGGATCTAAGTAGATGGTTTCATTCTCACGAAACTCTTTGTCCGTCTGATGAGATTGAAGAATTCCTCCGTGATCCCGATAGACACCGTGTAAATTTTCATGGTCGATGATTATACTATAGACCACAATTTCTCGGCTTCTTTAGTTTGCTTAGACCGCTAGAAAAGGTTGGCTAACCGAGGAGGTTAGTTTATATAGGCTTTCTTATTGATTTTCTTTTTACCCTATATTTGATTTTCACCATTTCTTAAATTGGTATTTTATTTGCTGCAAATGCGTAGCATATAGACCTATGGGTTGACTACATGTGCACGTCGACCTCGTAATGCTAATCGGGCGATGGTTAGTAGTTACTTTGTTCGATTCTTCTTCAAATGGCATGCCCGTGTTTTATGCAAAGTGGACGAGGTATCCCATGCCCGGAATGATGTTGAACATGTAATACATTTACTTTTCATTTCCTCCTATTTTTATTATTTACTACCACTCAATAATCGTGTAGTTCATGATAGCAACATTAAAACGGCATCTTTTAAAGTATGAACAAACTTGATATTTGTCGCCATCTTTAAAGTATGAATAATCGTAGTTCATGAACAAACTTGATAGCAAATCATAAACTTTCCTTTACATATTAACAAACTTGACACTCACAAACTTTATCCACAACTTTTGATCTATCGCCAGCTTCTTCCATTGCCACTTGCCGTGGTTTCTTTTAAAAGATGCTATTTGATGCATACTTTGAATAATTCGTCCAATGTAACCAAAACCAAACAATCCTCCCTAAATTTGATATTTACAATCCAAATCATCAAGTTTCTTCACGCACAAAATACCTTCTTTTTGGACGGTGCTTCCAAAGTGCTATAATCAGATGCTCCATCTCGTAATCAATACCTTCTTTTTGTATGCCGGTGATCTTAGACTCCATTGTAGTACATTTATCCGTCAATTCCTTTATAAGTTTCATGGTATCCTCATGATAAACTAACTAGCGTGTTTTCGTAACACTAGCGCTTCTCCATGCAAGCTAGCAGTTGGAACAGCTTTTGCACTCCAATCTTCCAACCAACTTATTATAATTTTTTTACACAATGTTATTATTATTATTTTTTGTTATTTAATTATTTATTTATTTAATGTTTCAATTCATTGTTTTTTGTTCGTGTTTTTTTGTTCGTTTTATTATTATTTTTTTATTTTGTATTTTATTTTTATTAATTTTTTGACACTAAAAGGTCCAAGATCAAAGGCCAAAAAATCATATTGCTAGTAAACATAGTAGTTATAACTTATAAGTGTAACCCAACCACAAAAACATGATATCCACTAGCGTGATTTAACAAAAGAACAAGCAGTTGATTCATACACACTAGCAGTAGTAAGATTTCCAATAGCAAGACTACCTTTGTTACAAAGTTTTGAAAAACATCTTGAGACTTGAGACCAAGTATGCATTAAATTTACAATCCAAAACTAGTTGATTTAAAGCCTTGAATTCAACGTAGTTCTAGAACGTCTGTACTTCATACTTATCTTCCGTGGTGAAATTCGCCATAATTGTTTCGTCTTACACCGCCATGAGATAAGTCCGCTTTCCAAAATCGAGCCCTCCATTTGTAATCGTCCGATCCCAACAATATATTGATTACCCTAGCGAGTTATGGTAACACAAGCCGTAGTTAACAGCTTGGAGCAACATATCGATAAGTACATAAGCGTATGAATTTCCCAAAAGCGGTAGTTTCTATACAACCCAAGACCGTGCATGAAAACGTTATCCATTGTCTAAAATGTCCATTAGTAAGTAACATATTGCTTACCAAATGTAAGCCATGTCAACAAAGACATACAAACACGACAATTGTATTCTTGTATTTACCTTTGACCGTATAAATAAAAAGTCACTTTTATTAATTTCGACGTTGACCAACTATATCCTAATACACATCCAACTTTCTTTAGGTTTTTATTCCTCTCAACGAGACCGTTAAACACCGGTTTCTTGCCCAATTTAACATACCCACCGGAGTGGTAACATTCTATGATAGCGGCGACACGCGTGAATATGAGTCACGTGTATGGTATGTCGGTGTTAGGGAGCGCTACAGTATCTTCTTATTATAACCCACTCATATTATTACTTGTTTGTTATACTTTGTGACCATACACCATGCTTCTTATAACCAACATATATAATACAATTACGGACAACACATACATAAATAAACTTATACAGTAATTTGTTATACTTTGTGACCAGGCACTAATAAACCATGCTTGTGAGTAGTTGCCCATTATTTGTGTGTAGTTGCCCAAGAACAAATTTATTGTTGGCCAAAGTTTCTTGGGTGTTGTGTTGTAGCAGTTTGACTTTGAGTTTTGTGCACACTAGTTCTCTTCAAGTACATGCAACTATGTACCACCATCATTTCCTTACATCTATTCACCATTAATAAACCGTCCTTCTTATTTGAAATCCCATTTTTATTTTTTATTTACCACAACCAACAAAGATAGTTTCTCATAAACATTTGTTATACTTAGGGGCGTTTATTTTTTTAACGGGTCCTTAGCTAAAAGTGTGGTCCCACCAATTTAAAGCTTTATATTTCATTTTCCTTAAATGGTCCAGTTAGAGATGGAGAAATATTCACTCCTTCCCAATCAGATCAAGCAAGAGAAAGGGGCCCCACTTCATTTAATTCAAAACAATAAAGAAACAAAGCCGTCTATACTCTATAGTAGTAACATCAAACGAATTCCACAACCAACAACAGATTATCTAAAATATGTGTACATTAACTAGAACCAACCAAAAATAAAGTACATAAATCTGCTTGTCCTACTTATGTGCATCCCCGATTTGGGTTTTTTACAAAATATCCATTCAATATTGAAATAGCACAGCCAAGTGCACACTTAGTCAGACTTTATGATATAAAAGTCTGAGTTATATTATGGTAGTGTATTATTACATAAAATATAAACGATATGTACATATAATAATAGCATATGTGTTAGTTCATGTAACCAAAAGTAATCAATATAAACTGTTTAATGTCGTCTATTTACAAAACATACTAAATTATTAATTTTTCTAACCCAAGGGACGAAATTTTGTTGCATTTGGAACGAAACAAAATTCAAACGGTTTACTTGCCCCAAATCGAAACAAGTTGCCCAAAATGATTATCTTGTGGCGGGAATCGTTTGAGTACAAGAGAAGCTTCATTATTTAAAGTTGGCCTAATGTGCAACAAGAATTACTGACATAACTCAACTATTCACCACTTGACTATCCACATTAATTTAGATAGACTTCAATTCAAAATAAACTCCATGTCACCCCACCCCGCTCTTCCCCCACCCCATTTGGGTTATATAAACGGACAACATATATCCCAATATCATACAACTTTTGTCGGGGACACACACTAGCCACAACACAATTTACTACAAAAGAAATGGATAACGTATTAAAGACATGGTTAACAACGTGTTTGTGCATGACAATGAACGTGACTTCAAGTTCTTAAGTGACATGCATGCAAAGGTGATCGACCTAACTCGTCGTTGTACTCGTGAGGGCCGAGCAAATCAAGCGGTTGGAGTGCGTTGTTGGGTCCAGCTTGCTGCTATTTTGAAAATCCTGCGTGCAATTCGGACGAGGAGCTTGAGAAAACAGAACGATGAGGCTAATGAGTGAGACTCACCCAAGTTCTTAAAAATCTCCTTTCCGCAAAGTCTGCGCAAAAATTATTAATCCTCTACTCCTATGTGTTCTCTCCGACGCTACGTGATTGTCATATTATGTGTTTTGGTATCTTCATGAATGTCGCTGCTACGTTGATGTATTTTGTTATCCTTTAATGTATTGAAATGAAATCTATTATGAATAAAAATATTTCAAGCACATGTCAAATGTTCGAACGTTGTTTATGAATCACCAATAAAAACATGTAATACTTTTGAATACATATATAATTTACAACATGAAACTAGATATCATATTTAATCCGGCGAACAAACACCTATATTTCATCAATAATTTGGTGACAAACGTGGTTATTTCGATTATATAATACTTACATTTTTCTCGACAAACCTCTAACAAGATCACCCGTCTATTTATTTTAACAGCTTCTATTATTCTACACGCCAAACTACCGCTTGTTCTAGAGCAAGCAAACGTTTTGATAAGACCGAATACATCCGAATGACTATAAGATTTCATTTAGGTTACCCGAAAACGCTCCTAAGCAATGTGGGATTTTTGGTGATTGTGGTGTGTGGTTTGTATATTTTATATCGATTGGCACATGGTCTATCGTTGCACGTTGATGATCCTCACCGACGTCGCGCTTAGCATATCGCGAAAGATGATTCGCTTTTTATAAACATAGATTTTATCGCTTGTACTAACACTTTTAAACTTATCTCCAACTTTTTATAAACATAGATTTTATCGCTTGTACTAACAGCTTTAAACTTATCTCCAACAAAGCACTTTCATTGTTTTATCATGCACCATCTATTGATATATTCATTCACACATAAGCCATTAATGACTAGACAATGGATTCATAATAACTATTTACTACACTAAACACACTTATAACATGCATACATAAACTAATAATCATACTGTACCTTGCATGCAACAACCTTGTGTACGTGTAATATTTCTTTTTAAAACTCCACAACTCCAGTTCATTTATTCTTCATTTGGACGTCCATTTAATCATGCCATTTGGCCGTCCATTCCAAGAAAAATTTAAAAAGGGCCACACACAGGTTTTTCAATTGATTTATTACCATATCATTACACAAACACATTACACATAAAAACTTATAACAAATTAACCAAAAATTTCCCTTTTACTATTTCCATATTAAAATAAACGGATCATACTTTTCATACTATTAATAAGTACATTATTAATTGTAAAATAATAATACAACCTATCCTAATATATATAAAATCTTCATATAGATCACATTTGTACACAAGTGATAATGCCAATCTCCCAACCCTCTATTTCATCAAAAATTCGCTAAGCCTCCTGCTGCCTTATTTGATTTCAAGCCAAGGTATGCCCGCCATTACCTTCGTGATTGTCACTTGACTTACTAGGTTTTGTCCATACATGTTAATCTCATTTGTATACATTTTTTCCCTTTATTACGTGAGTACTACACGCTATGTATCCGAGAATCTTGTAGTTGAGATTCACTACGATGGTGAGTTCATTCGGTGGCCCAAATTAACTTACGCGTATGGGCGCACCCTGTGCAAACGCTCAAGAAGTCCACAAGGATGAACTTTAATCAAATGCTTGACTTTTTGGCCAACAAGTTAGAGTGTGAGATACGGGCTTTGTATTTATGTAGGCCACTATTTGCTCTTTCAACATGTTTGACAGTTGTTGAATGTGATAATGACATTAAAAGGATGTTTCAACTTGCTGAGGAATGTGGGTTGATCGGCTTGTACATTGCACATGCACCTGATAACTTAGCATTATTCTATTATGATAACCTAATTGCGGATCTTCTTGATGAGCCAACGTGTGACAGGATAGCAATACATGATAAACTTGTGGAGCTTGCTACTTCTAATTCGCCTCGATATTGCCGCACGGGAGGAGGAAGAAAGGCGGTCACCTCCTAATAAGCCCTCCGCTCCAAACTAGAAGTCATGGAATTGAATGTCAAGGAAAGAATCTATTCATGGAATTTTGGGTAGCGAAATTGTTGATGCTTGACATTGGGTTCGATGACGATGAATGGTACTATGGGTATTTCTTGGGTATGTATTTATGGATGTTGGGCCTTCTTCTTCCGTTGAGGACAGCCTCCGTCATAAGGCCTCTAGAAAACCTTATCCAAGGAGGCACCGCTTTCAAACACCAAGATCGGCCTTACGGAAGTTCAAGATGTCGAGGCATTTAAAGGCTCTAACAATGCACCGCCGTCGAGGAGGCGCGAGATTAAAAGCAACTTGGTTTTAAGGAACGGAAGGTTGGAGTGTAGGTATTTTTATGCAAGATGCTCATGTTGCCGATAACGCTTAGAAACTGGGTGTTAACATAACCGAAAACTCAAAATAGTTTGTCTAGTTTAGCCTTTTTGTATGATGACGTTATGTAATTGTTAAACATTTTTTGTTTGTGCTTCTTATGATTACCAAAAAAAATGTTCAACAATTACATAAAATTAACATCCGATGCTTTTGTGTAACCATCCGCTTTGGGGTTATCGTAGTATGCACTGCTTTTTATCTACGCTCGTGTCCGCTTTACATAATATTGTGTATGAATGCTTTATAGTATGATGTATATCATGGCAACCTTGATGGGGCATCTCTGCTTTTAGGATAGCAACCCCATAGGGCAACTTCATTTTTTAGATAACTAAACAAAGTAGAAACTTATCATATAGGCAACTTCATTTTATTGGGGACCGTAGATAATTTTGTTTTTTTTCCTTTCAATAGTCAAGATTTTTGGTGGGTGTACACGTGTTCAACTATGTTTTGGGCACGTGCATGGTAACTATCTCTTCCTCTTTAGTGCTTTATCCAACCTTGTAAGTATTTACCCACTTTCACCTCAAAAATAAATAAATAAAAACACTTAAAAATTGTATTTGACAGCTTTTGCATCTTGTTTATCTAGTGTTTGAATTTACCCATTTTTGCTAACTAAATACGCCCTTGCATTGGCATAACATAACAAATACATAATACAATTTAGTCTACATATATTATGAAATACAACATATAACGAGAATAGGTTGTGGCTCACTTGTTCAATGACGAGCATGTCATAACCTAGGTGTATCAATTGCGGCTTGTTCAATTGCTCGGTCATTTTAGGTGGTTCACTTGTTATTCGACTTGCAAGTGGTTGGGTTTCTTCATCACTAAGGTCACTGGGTTCTGTATACATAGAATCATGAATTTCATCAGCTGTTGATGTAGTCTCACTTGTACCTCTGATACTCAATCGAACCACCGCCTATACAATATGCTGGAACATGTAGCCCCATCACACCATCACACCTTCACCTCTACGAACTACGCTTGTTTTTACCGTAACATGTACACCACCAAGTCTACATGCATCAACCCCACAAAGAGTATTGTTGTCGCTATGAAAAATTCATTGGACAACAAGTACCACATGATTTATCTATTCGTGCACGCCTTGCATCTAAGGTCAATCATACTTGTTTTCTTTCCATCCCGCACCAATGCATACCATTTACTCAACCGGTTTCGATGTTATAACGGAAACAATAGCATTCACGGTTTATATAAGAACGCCTACTAGCATAACCATCTCGTATTTTTCCTCTTCATTTATTAGACTTTAATGGTGTGCCATACTAGTTGGTTGGAGAATTTAATTGAAGAGTAACACACTTCGCTTTCTAAAATATTCAAATACCTTGTGACTAGTCAAATTAAAGGTCACCAAGATTGTTATAGCAGAGTAACCTTAGAAAAATTGTAGTAACACCATGTTTATATTATTTGGTCTTCAAGACTAGCAAGAGTAACATGTAATAACATTTTAAGTCTTAATTCAAACCTTAGACAACATGTAGTGACAACACGTTTATATGATAAATTGTCTTCAAGACTAGCAGCTCTAAGTTTCTAACTTTAACTAGCGCTTTTAGTCACATCGTGACACCGTAAGATACATGAGGGACCTAGAATGACAAACACTTAAACCTTTTAACCCCACACATCGCTTTATGGTCCCAAGTCCCAACAATCAACATCCCCACATTCCTTGTTATACACTAGGTCACTTTCGAGAAGAATCCAAATTAAAATATATCGTTGTCCTTTTCTTCTATTTTTAGAAACAAATCTAGGTTTGTTGTACTCTCCCGTATGTATTTTTGTTACCGTATTCGTTCGTACATTTATACATGAAAATAAATAACTATGCACTTTTATATTTTATATTCTATTAGTAAATTTTTTATTTAATTCAAAGTTATTTAAATTGTTATTAGGGTTTATGTTTTATATGTATGCTCATTATACCCTTTAACTCTAGTGCTTCATTCTTTAGGGTTTATGTTTTATATGACATGTCGAAACCAACAAAGATGATGTTTTTTGGCACCGCTTACTTGATACACTTTGTTGGTTTGAAACGTTACATTCCCATATGCATATTTTAATAATGAGATTTACTTGCATTAACCTGTAAACAGTCCACAATGACGACCGCTCAAACAGATTTATTCACTAAACAATGGAGTCGGTATTCTTCGTAATAGATCATGAGATGCACCACAATTAAAGTGACCATAATATAATTATTTTACAAAACCATGGCTTTTATTTATTCAAATATTTTACATCCATTTGCCAAAGCCTAGACCCACATTTCACAACAAAGAATCAAACTAAAATTCAACACAAGATACATGACTAGAAATAGAAATACCAACATAGACAAGACATCGTCACCGCTAAGACAACAATTAACCGAATCAAGACACCATGCCTTTCGACTTCTCTATGAATGACGAAGCTCTCGGCTCGCTTCGCTTCTTCATTACATTGACCAATATCGTTGGCGGCACACGATCTTCGGTTTGCGCTTGGTTAATTCAAATACTTTCCACACAAGATTCAAATGGGTATAAAGCTCCAACTCTCCAATAACATGATCCCTTTCACCACACGTGCCTCGATTTCTTGAGCCTTCTTCATCAACTCGCTTCATCCACCATGACAACACTCACATCCCTTCGAAAACGAACTATCATCATATCTCTAACAAAACTAGATCCTGCAACACCAACAAGTTCTTCACAGAATGACATAGGTGTATTCATCCTTTTTTCAGTTTTGTTTTGTATGTTTTATTTTTTCCCCCTTTGATTGCTATGTGTGTGTTTTAAACAGAAGGTTTAGTTTAAGTTATAATATAATTAGTTTTTTAGGGTCCTACTAACCCAACACCCCCTAGAAAAATATTAGGGGGTGTTTGCTTTCTCTCTCTCCTGCCAATCATTGGTACCTTGGTTTCCGTGCCTTACCACTTTCACCTTTTTTTTACAAGTTTTTGATTTTTTTTTTTTTTTTTTTTTTACAAGTTTCACTTTTTTTTACTTTTACACTTTTTTTTCTTTTTACAAGCAAAGAGTATATCCGAATCGCTTATAACTTTTTACAAGTTTTTATTTTTATTTTTTGAATCGCTTTAAAACTTAAGAAAAACGTGGCGGAATTTTTTGAGGCTCGGTTCGAAGGTTGCAAAAGTGAGATTTTATCTCACTTTGCCATCCATTCGGTTTTCATCATCGCCTCGGAAAATTTTAGGCTCAAAATCATCATCGCCTCGGAAAATTTTTAGGCTCAAACTCGAAGGTTGCAAAGTGAGATTTGATCTCACTTTACCGTCCATTCGGTTTTATCATCATCGCCTCGGAAAATTTTTAAGTCACAACTGCAGAGTCACAATTTCACAGAAACAATGTAATCTTGCACCCCAATATTTCCTTCCCATGCACAAGGACAAAGTCCCACAAGCCTCACAAGGCATTCACAAGAAAGTAACAAAGATTCTCAAACGCAAACAAGATAGCAGTATTCACGAAAGTAACAAAGATTCTCAAAGGGTACCAAAGATAGCGAGTATTCACAAGCTTATAATGCCACATGAAAGCAACATCACCACAACACCAACAAAGAAAGCTACAACACAAACTACACCATCAAGACCAACACCACAACACCACATAAAGCAACAACACCACGTAAAGCAACAACACCAATGTAAGGCTACAACACAACAACACCAAAGCAAGCAAAGAACAAAATGCAACAACAAGACCAACAAACAACCATGTCTGGGTCACCATTTGTAACACAAGAGGTAAACTTTTCGAATAGGCTCAGATTAATAGCTTTTAGCTCATGTTGGTACGCAAATTCAAGATACACGCCAAAACTCTTAAGTTTTTAAAAAAAATCATCATTGCCTTTTTAGCTCAAAAAATTTCCAACGCCATGGCTCAAAATACCATAGAAAATTTCCAACCGCCATGGCTTAAAAATTTCCAACTGCCATGGCTCAAAAAAAATTTCCAACTGCCATGGCTAAAAATTACCATAGAAAAATTTCCAACTGCCATGGCTCAAAAATTTCCAACTGCCATGGCTCACAAATAAACTTAAACAAACACCTTATTAGGAAAGTACCTAACACAAGTTAATTTTACGGGGTGTTTGTTTAAGCTTATTTACCGGCTTATGAGCATACATGTTTTCGGCTGATTTTTCACAAGCTTTATTTTTTTGGCTTATGGTGGGACTTGTGGGTTTATGTAAGTTTATTATGCCATAATAAACTTGTATTAGCTCATGACTTTCATTAAGCCAAAAAAACTGAGTATCTGAAAAATAATCCGAAAACATGTAAGCTCATGAGCCCTCAAATTAGCTAAAAAAAATTTCCAACTGCCATAGCAGGACCCAAAAAGGAACAATCTAATCTTGCACCCCATATTATCCGTAACATGTTAAGTTGAACCTGATGAAACTATCGAAACCATCCATGAGCCAAAAACAACCAAAAACAACATGCCTCAAGAACCATAGAAACAACAGGCCTCAAGAACCATAGAAACATCCAAATTGGTATCTAGAACAACCAAAAACAATAGGCCTCAAGAGCCATAGAAACCATCCCGTTTACTTTCAGATACGCAACCATAGAAACACCGCGTGTGCCCTATGTTAAAATGATCACCTTTTCCCGATCTATCTTTTGGTATATGGGGTATGTATGTGAATAATTATACAAATTCTTTTGTGAACCATGATATTACTGATTTATGTTGTGAATAATTATACAAATTCTTTTGGCCAGATGCAACAAGAAAATCCTTTCTTGTGTCCTTGTCGACGTGGATTTATAATAGAAAGAACATCCCAACAGCCCAAAACTTGTGGTCTGAAGTATTATGCATGTCCTTTGTCAAATGTAAATAATTAAACGTTTGCTTATTTGCGTAAATATATCAATAACTTGTTTGTTTAGAATACATTTCTTATAATTGTTTCATCATGTAACGTACCTGTGGACTAAAGACTATGGTCACGATAGTTCATGTGGAAGGAAATATTTCAACAAACGATTTTGGTGAGGTCTTTCTTCAACGCAGTGCTCAAACTGCAAACTCAAGATAAAACGATCAACATGCTATTGGCTCAAAATAATTTCTTGAAGGCAAGAATAAAGACGTTGGAGGCATCACTGGAATTGGCAAGAAATCCAATTGATCACGCATGTCAGTCGAGTGGAATACTTTACGAGCTTATAGATGACATTAATAATCTTCATGTGGAGTAGATTTCGTTGTAATATTGAATACATTTGTTGTTGTACTTGTTTAATATTTTAATGTCTAATGTTTTAACGTAAAAACACTACACAAATAAATATACTTTACATATAAAAATACTACACAAATAAATACACACTATATATACTCTACAAATAATAACACTATATATATATACATTACACAAATAAAACTATACACAAACACAAAACAAAACAAAAAAACAAAAAACTATACACAAACAAAAAAAACAAAAAACAAAAAAAAAAAAAGGGACAAACCAATCATTGGGCCAATGATTGGCCTAGTGAGGTGCATGGGAAGGAAAACATGGAGTGCAAGATTAGATTGTCCCTTTTTATTATTACATATACCGCAGTTTACTACTATTAAGATTAAAACGAAACCACGCCAAACAAATTATGCGTATATATATGAAACCAGAGGACAAAAAATATAAGAAATTACAAAAATAAATTACAAATAATAATAAAATAAAATAAGATAAAACTGAAATGTAAGAAGTAACGGATTTACCTTCATTTTTATGGACACTTATTCATATTCTATGCTTACTTACTTGCAATATGTAACTTTTATTGTTTTTTTCTTTTCTTTTTCTTGCACTTTGCAGGTTTGATTTTTTTTGGGCATAACAATACAAGAATAAGGAACTTGGCATAAGTTTATTCCAAACGTTCACACATTAAAAAATAATTGGCTAGGTATATTGTATGTTTGATTTACCCAAATGTCTATTGTATTTTATTTTTTTACCCAAATAAATTTGTCAAGTTTTGTAACTAGTTGGCCAGTTTACATGAATACACATATGACTAATAAAAAAACACTGAATGCAAATTATATCCACTCAATCCCCACCCCTTTTTGCATACATCACAACTCGCCTAAAAGTACTATTGTAGTTTCCATGAGTACACTATTTAGTTGCACAAAGTAGCATTTGCTAGCTATGCACTAGCAAAGTCGCATAAAAATATTTGAAAAAATAGAAAGATGTAAATTAAATAAATCCAAAGAAACCCTAGCCCTTGTTGCATACATCACCACTTGGCTAAAAGTACTACTACGTAAACTAGTTGCCATGAGTACACTATTTAGTTGCCCAAAGTACCATTTGCTAGGTATGCACTAGCAAACTAGTCATAAAAATAGTTTAAAAAAATAGAAAGATGTAAATTAAATCCAGTCAAACCCCAGCCCCTTGTTGCATACATCATCACTTGACTAAAAGTACTACTATTTAAACTAGTTTCCATGAGTACACAATTTAGTTGCCCAAAGTATAGTTGCCATGAGTACACAATTTAGGCGCCCAAAGTACCATTTCCTAGCTATGCACTAGCAAACTCGTCATAAAAATAATATTTGAAAAAATAGAAGATACTATAAAAAAGATATTGTGGGTTGGTACTTATTTGGTGTGATCCACTTGTCCATTGAAATAGACAATTGTCATAACTAGTTTGTCGAAATTTCGTGTCTATATATGACGCTATGTAACAAAAACAGTTCTAATATTATCTCTATTAGTGATAGTATTAGAAAAGCAAACATAACGATGTCTGCTGGCATGATTTTATGTGATGAATTACCAATGTTTGGTGGCTCAAAGTTGTTAAAAGATATTACGATCGCGTACTACAGAGGTGAATTGGAAGTTTCTTTACGTGACGAAGCAAATCATAGGAGGAATGTTGTTGAAATTAGGGTCCGTGTCAACCGTAGACAACAAATGATAGCGGAAGTGGAGATTTTATGCGGTTCGGATTGTTGGTTGCCAACTATTAATCACCTGTTAAGGATGCACAATGAGGATCTCGTGAGAGTTCCAAACTTCGATTCTTGGTTTAGAAAACATGACCGTGTTAAAGAGTCGAATGGTTTAATTCAAAAGTTGGAGTCAATGGAGGTTTGATGTGCTTTGTATTAATTACATGGAAGTCAGCCGCTTTTGTTTATTAGGGGATCGTTGTTACATTTTGGAGTCACTTATCTCATCTTTGTATAGTCTGTATGTCATGTTAACCTATGGATGTGATCCCTTTATGTTACTACTTACTAGTATATACCGTATTTGTTTCATGAAGTTATTCAAACCGTGTTCGAGATGGTAAGTCACTTTACAAAATAAAAATTTACTAATAAAGTAGTAATATGAAGATGAAATTTTATTTAGTTAAAAAAGTCATAGTGGTAACAACTCACTACAAGTGTTAAAAAGTAAGATTTTAGTACAAATTAATTTGGATTGAATTGGGATACAAACTCGATTAAGAGTTATAACCGATGCCGCGAAAGGAGGCTAAATGTTTTGATCAAATTCTTAAGTCTCATTCATCGTAAATCCCCAACCACGCTAACGCCGATCTAACCACGCTAACGTCGTTGTACCCACTCCTAGTGTCGCAAAAACCACCGCTAGTTTCTACGCAAAAAGCAAATTTCTTTGTGTTTACGTAATCATTTATATTCAAATACCAAAAAGGAGACAAAATCTGCATGTAAAGCTTCTCGTTCCTTCCCAAGTAATTTTATGTCAAGTATAGCAGCAACAATGTAGTAGCCTAGGCACGTGCCTACCCACAAAACAGTTAATGAAAATTAATGATAACGCGTGCACGAATAGTAAAATCCTCGCTATAAATACGCGAGGTAAATCCAGGGACAATCCGAAAAGCAAAAAGGAACAATTCCTTCACCTACAAAATATTTCCACCGCAAATCGTGCAATCGGAATATTTTAAAAACCTAAGAGAGTTGAAGATGTTATTCGGAAAAAGATACCGATGGTATATGATGCAAAAAAGAATACATACGGACGTCAACAACAACTCGTTGCCCACGCATCACCATTTCCAAAAACCCATACATAGCCTAAACCTTTACCCCCAAAAAAAGCGCAGTCGATGTCGACAACCAAACAAGTTCTAAAATGACTACTAAAAATGCTTAGTCGCTCTAAAATGACGACTAAAACCCATCTCCGCGAACATCCACAACACACCTTCACCCAAAACCCATGTCCATTCAAGTTGTGGTAGTCTGCCAGGACCATATGCATACCAAAGGTGGGAGTTTAAACATATTAGACTCTCATTAGCAATATGGGATCTTGAAAGTGCAGGCATTTCCTTCTTAACCTCGCCGTTCGAGAGCGGAATAAGGAAATAAATCATGGGAATTGGGTCATGGGAGTGACAATATATGTTCGGCAGATGGGTCCCGTAGGGAAGGGCGACAAAAGGAAGTTAGGGCAACGAATACGTAAACCAAACCCCTTCCAACAAGAAACTTCCCTAAGAAAGCTAAACAACCGAGGATGAAAGCTATGCCTTCTTCCTCTCACAGGTGCGACCACCCCTATTCAAGTGTGCGTCTACTAATTCGGGATATCCGTTGGATAGACGGGTCTAAGGAAAAATGACCACCATGGAGCGGGATAAAATAAAACTGCGCGGGTCAAGCTACATTACCAAAAGCCCTTCCTGCACTGCAGAGGGGCGATTTAGACGGAAACCCCGAAAGGCCCCTTGAAGTTGAAAGGCCTATCTAATTCCTCGTGGAATCCCATGGGTTGAATACGGCAGGCCACGAGGAAGCAAGCCACCGAACTCCTTCAAGAAAAAATAAAGGCAAAAGACCCGCACCGGAAAGCCATTGAAAAAAGAGTGTCAACAATAGACAAACTAGTGGTAGTATAAGTCGCGTACTAATGCTAATGTACTTGTCACCGCTAGTATGATTGTGTGGAATGAATATGTAATATTCTAGAATGTCTTCGTAGGATGTTTTGTGTTAGATAAGTATTGTAATTATATTTATCTTGTACAAGATTTAGTGTATTTTGTAAAGGAGTCCTTATCCTTAAAGTAGGTCCTAGGTTCGAGTTATATATTAGTTTTGGTGATATCTAGAGTCGATACACTTCAAGGTTGTAAACGCAATACTATTCGTAGTATTCGTATTAACAACATATCGAGGTGTTTAGTGAGAATAACTGTAGTTAATTATTATTCTTCTTAAGGAGTACTAGGTCAGGTTCGCTTAGTTACCTTCTATAGTAGATCCTTCGCTAAACCGGGATTTAAAATGATTTTTATGTTAATGGACTAAACAATTTTAAAGACCATTACTCATTCTAAAAAACAACAACATCTTCACTTGGATTATTTTTAAATTAAAGAACATCTTCACAACGGCATCAGTTATCGATGCGTCATAAAGGACATTCGTTTGAGTGGATTATTTTGAGCTTTATACGACGCTTGTAAACATAAAACAAATGCTACTCGCTTTTATGCTCGATTACTTAAATTAACTTACAACCGCTAGTTGTTTTTACTACCGCTTTTGTGGGTCGAACAGGACGATGCTTACCACCGCTTGTAGTAAAGTTACAACCGCTAGTTAATTTGTACTAGTGTTGAATGTTAAACCTCTATTTTGGAAGTGTGCATTGTCTCAAGTTGGTAGTTATTAGTAGGTTGTAGAATACGAAATGTACTTCTGTAAGGAGTCGTGGGTTTATAAAAGTATTCCATATGGAAAACAAGTTGCCCTAAGAACATAATTAGGTTGCCAAAATTATTTTGGGTAACAACCGCTTGTTGCCTAGATTAAAAAAAATGGATAATGGGATAATGTAAGAGATGAAATAGTAAATACGTTGACATACAACGCTTGATATGCATAACCAACTACATATTATGATTACTACATGGTTATAACTTTAATTGTTACATATTATATAACCACTTGATTGATAACATTCATCGACTACGAAAATCTAAATACCCAATGCTTCCTTCCCATACGGACAACATACTAAAACCACAAACATGCATTCCCATTTAGCCCGATCCAGTAACTTCACCGAACAAACTGTTGAAAATGGCATTGATATATCATTAACCAAATCCAAAGATAATGTTTAAAAGGAACATGAATAGAATGGTAAGTTATAAATAAAACATACTATAGACAACACAATCAGATGATTTAACAAAGAAGAGATTCTTTGTATGGGGCAATGTAGAAAGATCCCAGATCTCCTAAAATTCCCATGTCGACAAATAATTCAAGTTCTTTGTTGTACAGAATAACGAGTGACCAAAATGGTTGCGATGCACGCTTCACTATTGAGCCCGATCCTTTGTAAACCCAAGCGAACGAATGATAATGTATGGATGGCAAAAGGCTTCTAAATGATCTTATGGCAAAAACATTCACGCCCAACACCCATCCACAAAACAATGGCATATCTTCATCAATGATCATACCGTAAATCACTAGGAGGTTCCAAGATCAAAACATAGAATGGAACTGGAGTTCATTTTTAAAATCATGGAAGTTCTATAACTTTAAATTGGTTGGTTACCAAATCAAACGAAATCAACATGTAAATCTTGTATGTAACACCGTCCTCATTAGTTAACCTTTCACCCCAAATTCAATAGATAAAATGACCTACAACCGCTGACTTTGACGTTTCAATTTGATAGTTTCACGAGGGGTGGAAATTTTCAAGGCATGTCCATCGATTCGCTCGAACGGTCTATCTTTTATTAGTCAACCACTTGTGAATGGTCAACCATAAAAGTCAAACAGCTCAGAACGCAATGCAATTATCCAGGAGAGTTTAGTGTTTCCCCGGGTCGTTAAGTCCCAACGAGCTATGCGATTGAATAGCTAAACGCGTAGTGATCGGGTGATATTGAACAGGAAAGGGGTTATGATTGATTACACTAAGGAAATTAAATCTAATCAAGACTTTGAAGTCATTTTAATTCTATATTTAAAATCGTTTAATGATTAAAACCTAAAATGCGTACGTTTACTGAATTTTACGTAAACGTAAAATAAAATAAAACGTAAATTTAAAAGAATAAAACACCTACGGATATGAAAATGATATTTTTGCAATCCTAATAATAAAAGAAAATTATTGGAAAATTAAAATTATTTTTATAACTATTTATTTAATTATTATTAATTAAAAACTATTTAAACTAAATAAATTCTAGAAAATAGAAGATGAACAGTAAAAATTATGAAAAATTATTTTTTTGCTTTTTATATTTTTCTTAATCTATGAAAATTGAAAACATATTTTTTTTTAAGCTTTTCTGATTTATTTGTATTAAAAGGTAATTAAAAGTCCTAAAATAGATTTAAATAGAGAAAATAGTAAACAAAGGGCGTAAAATTATGAAAATTCAAGGAAATTCTAAAATTATATTCTAAGTCTATGAAAATATAAAATACTGTGCTTATGTGTGAGATTATGAAGTCAGAGTGTAACTGACTTGAGAATAAGACTTAGAATAAGCTAAAAGCACTAGAATGCACCAAATGATTACGTAAGCTAACTTATGCTATAATAACTCAAATAAAGCTAAATCCAACTACTCTTAACTTCTATAGTGCAACCTACAATGATTTAAGCTAATTTACCACCTCACCAAACAAGCCTTTAAGGCCCTACTTTAAGCTAAAGCACGTGCTTATCTAGTGAGCTTATCCTAATTCCAGAAATGAGAAACTCTAGAATACCAACCAATGATCAATTGTACCAAATTTCTGACAAAAACAAGCTCTAATGAGGCTTATGCAAGGCCTACAAGGAAGCTGTTTGCACTCAGCTAATGCTGAGTGCTGACACAGGGCAAATCAGAGCTTAATTAACAGCTTATTTGGCCCTTATAAAGACTTACAAAAATTCACCAAAAATCACTTTAAGAAACTTGAGCAACTGAACTTGATTTTTCCAAATTTTCACTTGAATTGAACCAAAGATGAAGCTATGAAAAATCTATAAAGTTTTGTAAAAACTGAATTGTACAATTTTGACTTATGACAGATTTTTGCAAAGTTTGACCAAAATGAATTTTGATCTTTGAAAACAGATTGTAAATGATGATTTAAGATGGAATAAGACCTAAATAAGCTATACTAATTGATTCTAATCCTAAATGCTAGCTAATGCTATTAAAATCCTAACCTGTTATGTAAATTAAGTGAGATTAAGATGCACTTTGACTATTAGTGAATCTAGATGCAAATTAAGGTCTAACTTAATTGTAATATAGCTAGATGAGACTAAATCAAGTGAACTTATCCCTGTAACTAACCTCAATATCAGATGTCCAAACTTATGCCAAACACTATATTACTAACTGAAATGAAATCTAGACCTACCTATTCTAATCCATCACAGCTACACAACTATGATCTAATATCAATATATAAACAAAATAATGCAAAAATAACAACTTATAACTATCAATTTTAGATTAAACTAAATATGCAACAAGACAGATGAGTAAAACAGGTTTTAAATGCACTTACATAAGTCCTGTCACAGTGAATAAGAAATTTGAAGAAAAAGCTTACAAATGCAACCAGGCTTAAAACTAGAAACCAAGGACCAAAACACAACCTACGCCTTCCTAAGAAGCTCTAAACCAAAGGCCATCCGAATCAACCCCGCTCCATGCTTCTTTCTTCTTCTTTTTGATTTTTGATTTTTAACTATTTTCTTTGGTATTTTTTGTATTTTTGAATTTTAACTTTAAACTGATTTTAAAGTTTCTAAAAGCTTTTAAAAGTCGAGCTTATGTAAGCTTTTAAGTCCTTAACATCAACTACAACAACATACAAGTAAATTTGAGAATTTGAGCTTGAAATGGCATAAACGAATTCGTATTTGAAACTTGAAATTGATTATCGAAAAGGTTTACAATACATCAAATATCTTAACAAAGTACTTGAAAGCTTTAAGATACACTGGAAATTACAAATTAATTAAAACGAGTTAAGCAAAATAAAATTACACTAGATAGATTTTTCCTCTGCTTCTCCTTCTTTCTTTATAGACTTTAGAGACTCCCCACATGCTTCTGAATATTTCCCATCAACAATATTGACCATTGGATGAGTCAAAGTCATCATATCCGTTTAAACCGTTTTTGGCGCCAAAATTGAGAGACAAAACTTGCGGCCGAATTTTTGCAATAAATGCCCTTTGGAAGCTTGTACATGTTGAGGAGACACAAAGGAAAAGGTTATTAGCCTAGTTAGTACTATAGTGAAGAAAAACAGGGAGGTATGGTTTAGGGGTTAAAGTAAGGGAAGCATTAATCGAGGTCATGGGCTAGGATGTGAGGTGGAAGGATGAGAGTGAGTAGTAGGTAGACAACCTGGGGATAAGGTGGTGAAAAACCATGGTGGTTTGTGGTTTGCAGGTGTGGGTGAGGAAGGGAACATGGAAGGTGGTTTGGGAGGGATCGATCGGGTTCGACTGGTATTACAAATACCAAAGGTGTGTTTTGGGCTTAGGAAGAAATGGGCCAAGGGTTATTAAACGGGGTTCATGTGGTTTGGCCTGGGTTCAAATGGTTATTGATGAGGGTTCATGTTTGGGTTTGGTGAAATGGTTTAATAATACAAGAGGGTCCGTTTGGTTTTAGTTTATCACAAGGACCATTTTGTAATTTTCTCGAAAAATGAAGGGTCGAACTCGCTAATATTTGAAAGTTATTCCAAAGGTCAATCTTGCCAAGTTTCATTAGTACAAGGACCATAAAAGATAATTTTCCATTTTAAACTTCCAAGGACTATTTTGCCAATTTTGAAACTTGAAGGACCAAACTTGTAAATTCTCCAAACTTATTACCCAAGGATAATTTTTGATAAATTTTGATTTTAAAAGGACTTAGGTTGACTTTTATTCCAAAACAAATGCTCGTGGACCGATTTTGTCAAGATTTGAAAGTCGAGGGACCGAAACCGCCAATTATGCAAACTTAGCTCGCTTTTCATCTGCTTTTAAACATTTTGCATCTCAAACATATAAAATACAATCCTTGGATATATTTTGTATTTTGTCGCATATTTGAATGTTTTAAGTGTTTTGGCAAATCGGATAAGACAAAACGATGAGTATTTACACACTCATCAATCCCCACACTAAACTATTGCTAGTCCCTAGCAATCTTTTATGAAAATTTAATTGATTTAAGTCTCTTTACCAAAAGCCATTACTCGAGTAGCCAATTGTTTCAGCTCAAGTAAGAACCTTGGTACAATGATAACCAAATGATTTTGAGCAAATCACCACCAGAAACGGTTTTGATTTGTCTTTACCGTGCCGCTTTGCTCGGACTATCCAACTCTTAGATAAATATCTTTGGTGAGTCGATTACCAATTATGGTTTTCCAACCGCCTTTACCACAAGCCATAAACTTGCGGCTAGCCAACTCTTCACTAATTAAAGATATGGTGAATAACACCATACAATTTTGGGCAAATTGCAAGTCGTCAACGGATTTGAGATATCTTTACCAAGAGCCGCTTGCTCTCGGATTAGCCAATCCTTTTGTTTATTTAGACATGGCGGATCGATAATCAGAAGTCGAGTAAGTGCAAAACACTTACTCCAAAAAAAATTTGGCCAAAATGGGGAATTGGTGGTATAATTACATGATAAAATTAGTGAGAATTCCCCCCCACACTAGAAATGAATATTGCCCTCAATATTCAAAGTACCGCGGTTATGCCGAAACATAGAACGTTAAAGGAAATACTACGCCATTATTTTGTGATTTTTTTTTTTTTTTGGATGAAAACTTATATACAACAATGGGGCAACCCCCACACTAGGTGGTAGAAAGTAGAAAGAAGTCGAAATACGGGTGAAACCCATATGGTGTGCTCTCGTTTTGATTCCCGAGTCGCTAGCTTGACTCGATCCCCGCATTCATTGGTTCATGGGGAAAGTTTGTAGATCCGGACAACCACAGTGGAATGTTCTTTCCAAAATAGTGCTTCAATCGATGACCATTCACTTTAAAATTTGGACCATCGGGTTGAGATAACTCAATGGTTCCATAAGGAAATACTTTAGTGATGGTGAATGGTCCGCACCAACGGATTTTAGTTTTCCGAGAAAATCTTCAATCTTGAATTGAAAAGAAGGACTCGATCACCGACGCTGAAAACGCGGTTCTTGATTTTGGAGTCATGAATCTTCTTTGTCTTTTCTTTGTAGATCAAAGAGTTCTCGTATAATTGATCATGGATTTCATTTAATTCATTCATTTGAACTTTCCGTGATCACCAAATGTCTCGAATATCGGTTGGCATGTTTCAAGGCCCAAGTATGCTTTGTGCTCAAGCTCAATCGGCAGATGACACGCCTTCCGTACACTAGCTTGTATGGAGTACACCGATGGGTGTTTTATAAGTCGCACGGAAGGCCCAGAGCGCGCATCTAGCTTATCCGACCAAGAGGCACCTTTAGCCACCGTCCTCTCCGAATTCTTTTAATCCCTCGGTTGGAAACTTCCACTTGCCCACTTGTTCGGGGTGGTACGCAGAGAGACGGTGAGTTACACCATACTTTGCATGACTCTATCAAACCGGTCATTGCAGAATGCGTACTCACGATCACCGATTATAGCTCGTGGGTTCCAAACCTAGCAAAAGAGATTTTAAGAATTTCACAACAACTCGGGCATTGTTGGTAGGCAAAGCTTTCGCTTCAACCCATTTTGACAAATAGTCAACGGCCACGAGTATGTATTTATTTCTCGAGATGAAGGAAATGGCCCGTAAAGTCAATGCCCCGGATGTCAAAATCTCACACACTTGAATGGCGCTTTATGGCATTTCATTTCTTTGTGAGATATTTCCGTGACGCTGACAAGCGCGCGTGTTTTGACAAATTCGGGCATCCTTGTAAATCGCAATAATAAAATCCGGAATCAAACACCTTCTGGCAAAGTAGTTGGGCTATGATGTCCCCAAGAGGTCCGTAATGGCAAGCCTTGAGAATGTCATCGGCTTCCCGACCATACACACATCGCCTCGATGATTTGATCCGCAAATTTTGAATAAGTAGGGGTCGTCCCAAAAGTAATGTTTTACATCTTTAAAGAATTTGTTTTTCTGTTGGGACGACATCCCTTTCACCACAAAGTGTTAGGTCACTAGTTTTACAACACAAGCTTATAAGAGAAGAGATAAGGCGATTGAACAAGTAAACCAAACACACACACACAAGTATACTCGACCGGTTATGCGTAGAGTGTAGTGAAAGAGAATAACTTGAACAACCAACCTTCAAATGAAGGTTATTACAATGTATTTATAGGCAAGGAGCTAGGCAACACTCCTCTCCTTCCCTATTCCTTATTGGGCTTGGATCTGCTTATGGGCCTTCTACATAAGCTTGACCTTAATCAAACATAAAGGCCATAACAAAGCTACCTATTACATATGAAATATAAATACTTGAAATATCTGTTTAGGAGTGATTCCAACAATCTCCCTCAAGTATATATGAATGTAAACGGTGAAGGCGTTGATGTAATAGTAGTCTGGACGCCTTCCGCATTCTTCTTTCTTATGAGAGGAATTGCCTTGATTCAAACAATCTCCCAAAGTAGAGATAGTTATCTTTGAACGGTTAAGCTTCACGCCATCTTTAACTTTGTTCTTTGATCATTTGTTCTTTGTGGTGAAAGTGATAGTATGTTGTTGTTCGCATCGCCCGCTTCAGTTCCGCTTCACGCTCCAATGTCTCCACGCTATTCTTCAACATGCTCACACGCCTATGACGTTGGAATTCAATATCGATGAAGTTCTCTAAGTCTTTAACTTTGTAGATTCTTTGGTTAGACGAAGAATCATTCCGACGATTGTGTTGCTTTTGAATAGAACTTCCATTAGTGATGATGTTGGCGTGAGCATGAGAAGAATCAAGACGATCATTCCGCCTCCGTAGCTTCCATAAGAAGAAAACATTGCAAACGGTTAGAAATAAGCGGTTTCCGACTACAAGTTTGAACTCGAGTGTTAACAAAGATAGTGTGAAAACACAACTCTAATTTACAAAGGTCGCTCTCGAACCTGAGTCCCACAAGTGAGATAACGCGATGTACCAAGTACATCTACAGCTCGTATGAGTCACGAGGTACACCAAGCATCACCTCACGATCAGACCGCTCGAGACACACCCAGCGAATCCACGGGAGTTACCGAGCGACCGCCGTGGTGTTTGATGTTGACCGGCAGAGTTTCCATTCAATCACCGAGGATCATGTATGTGAACCTCTCATAAATGTTCTCGATGATTGCTAAGATCTCGTGAAGGACTCGATATGAACCACCGAATCATCAAGACCTTATTGTTGATCAACAAGTGATTAAATGTCAAGTGTTCCTAAGAGATCTTTTGATGAATCTCGTGGCTCTAGACTCAACAAAGGCGCTTTGGTTTTCCCGAGCGAGACTAGGAGAGGGTCTCCTTCTTCAATACCAACGATCTCAAGAGAAGCCAATAGTTTATGTAGGGTTCCCGTGAGAATGAAACAAGCTCATGAGAGAAACTTGAGTGGCTAAGAAGGTTTAGTGCATGCGCCATCGGGTCCATGACGACTTTTAATCTTCAATACCGGTGTCACTAAGTGACAACCAAGAGTATATGAATTGAACTCTTGTCGCCCCTAAGTTGAATAACTGAGGGCTATTTCTTTTCACCCTTTCTTTACATTTCTTTTGATTCTTCAACTCCTTCTTTCTCCAATTCTCATTTTCTCCTTTACAATCATTCCTAAGGACTCTAACACTAACTAATGGTAGTGTCCTTGGGTAGATCCTCCGGCTCAAGCGGATCATAGGACTGTTATTCCTAACCTTAGTCACCTTATAACCCATGACTAACCTATGTTTGCCATTTTAACCATCGTAAGTTGAAATATCTCTCAAAGGGTTTGTAAATGAAAAACATGTTTGAACCACAAAGAGAGATAAGTTTTGCAAAATACTCCCTCCACATGTGCTTAATAGTTTTAATGGTTAAATGCACAATGAGGAAAGAGCGCACTTTATGAATTGATCCACTAAAGATAGACAATCTCCGCGAGACACGATTACGTTGAATAGTTAAAGAGTTACATTGTCGCCTTTTAGGTGACAACTAGCTCTAATAACTACCTTGAAGGTGTAGACAAACCTCAAAAGGTTGTCATACCCGCCGAGTTCATGTCTATCAAGAGCTTCTCGAATGGTACTTTCTACTCGTGACAAGTCCTTTGCGAGACACGCTTACATCACTAGCGAGCTAGCTTGAAATTATTACCCGTCTGTGACAAGTCTTTTCGAGTTGCAGCATGCTAAGGATCGCCAATTCATTGGTTAAGTCTTTGCACACGAGAAAACCAAGGGCTTGCACATGTTGCTTTACAAAACATATTTCTTATCACACAATTTTCTCCCCTCAAAATGGCATATAAAAATGTTATTTTTGAATGGTTGAGAATAAATATGACCATTTTAAGTGTTGGGAAGAGTGACCATCGTGAACAATTTGTGAACAAAGTTTTATCAAATACCCCTCAACTAGTGATATAAACGGTTGAGGTTTTAAAAATCATATGGGAAGTACTTGTCTTTTGAGCAAAACCTTGAAAATGAAAGGTTTGATAGGTTTTACTCAAAATAAGAAGCTTTCGCCCTTTTCTAAGGATTGTGGCACCGAGGCGCACTACGTGGTCCTTTCTTGACAGACACGGGTTGTACATAATGTTATGTGTGCACAAGCCATTCACATATATAATCATACATCCAAAATCATATGAAGGAAACAATTCAAGGGTACCAGAAGTGCGTGATGTTCCTGTGAGTGCATGTATGCTGAAAGCCGGTGATGTTTATCCCGGTCTACCACCAACATAGCTCTCAAGCGCCTCGAATCGATCCTTCTCGAACAACCTTTCATCAATCATGGTGATGATCCTTCTCACATCCCTTCTATCCCGAGAGTTCCAGCTTAGGATTCCCAACCTTCAAGCGTATATCCTTCAATCAGACGCCAATCCATCCCTAACCATCTTCAAGGTATGATCCCGAATTTATGGAGCTCACTACACGCCATTAAGCGGTTTCGCGAAGTTCACCGCGTAAACAATGCCGAAAGGTTTGCCGATGAGCGAAGTTGTTTGAGCCGGTTGATGTCGAAGATCAAGCTGCGGTGGAGTGAAGTTTACACGCTTCGATATGATTCAACACCATCCGGATATCTTCGACACGCTCTTTGATCACAATGCGCCTAATGAAGATGAGAACTGACTTGATAAATTCACGCTGAATTTCAATGAGAATTGTCTCATACGACCTCGCACTTTGGCAAGGTACATGTCTCGATGTCGTTGAGTGATAAGTTCTCAAAGTCACCTCCGAGAATTCATAGTCTTGTTCATCTTGTCGTTTGACTATGATATTCTTCAAGAATGTGTAGTCCCATTTAGACTTGAGATCAATGTGTTTGATGGCTACGATGTCCTTTGAGCAATACACTCATGTTGAGACTTCGAACCGTGCACTCGTAGTAGATTCTTGGCGCTCGTGCCAATGATGAATCCCATACAATGCATCTTGGTCATATGCTTGCACGCTGTCGAAAACAAGTGAGTTGCATCGCCTCGATAGCTATGCGCTTGAGTAACCAAATTACCGGGAATGGAAGAGTCAAAGATGTAGCGATTTTCGTGAACCATCGCCACCATGGAGAAGAAATTCCGTGTCCGTGTTGAAAAAATATCCGCGGAATCCTTGGTTCGCTTTGGTTGGCCGATTGTTGGTAGAGGTTTGGTCCAACAAGGTAGTATGGAGGGTTGTTCCGCTTAGTGTAGTCGATGTTTGCTTCGGGTCGAGCCAATCCATGTTGTTAGACATGGCTCGAGCAATGTTTTCGAGGTGATATTCAACCTCGATTGCACTTTCCGAGCTATTTTTCAACGTATGAATGCGCCATTCTTGATGCGCTTCAACTCGGATTTCGCCATCTTCTTCACACGGAATCGTTCTTGCAAGATTTTTGCATGCTCCAAGGTACTACCGCTCACCAATTCTTGACCTTCTTCGTAGTAGGGGTGTTATTAACAAGTGTGGAGAACCATTCAAATTCTGCAGTTGTATCGTCATCTAGCCATGATACGACATCCGGTCGAGTCGCCTTTTTTCTTGCTTTTAGAAGGCCTAGATGATGATACGGTTTCTTCACTTGTTTGGGAGAGGAGGGTTGTTGTTGGCTCAGGACCTCTTCATCGTCACCACCCGTATACTCAAAGTGATCACCGCTCGAGTCAAGGGTGGTAACTCGGAATCGTCCCGAGGTTTATCGCTGGAAGACCGAGGTGATGGAGACTTATGTTGAGAAGAATTCCGATGTGGAGGAGGTGGCATAGATGTAGATTGACCGCATCGCTTCGACATTTAGGTGCGTAGTCCTTATCCTTATCATCGCCATCTCTTGGTCGTTTGGGTTGATCGGTGACTCCTTGCATGATGAACCGAGTTGAAAAGCAAGTAGACCTTCAAAATTTAGCTTCATCGAAGTAAACGCTCCGATCGCTTTGACATTTGCATCACTAGTTTAGCGATTAACTCGTATTCGTAGAGATCGCCTTCTTTGGCCATTGTATGTTTAACCAATTCGACGATGTTAGGGTGAGTTGTCCGAAAATATTTCTCTAGTCACACTGGGACAAAGGTCGAGAAGAAACTTGTGGGTTTGTTCTCTTGTCGACTTTTCCAGCCCTTTTGGACTTTTGGAACGATATCCTCAAGGTACTTTTGAGTGTAGCCTCAATAATTTCATTTAGTTCCCCGACGATGACTTCTCATGAACTCTCGAATGGCTTTCCTATCTTCCGCATCTCATCATTCTCATCATGTAAGTACGCGCATTTGTTCAAGATACCAATTAAGTTTTCTTTGAAGCATGTCCTTCTTTCTTACTTGTTTGACAAATTTTCACAATTTTGCATGTGTTTGAGAAATCCAAGACTTTGGTGGTTTCTTTACGGATTGGATGATGATCCGTTGACTTAGTTGATGGTGGTGGTGATGAATGTGATGAAGAGTCCGATGATGAGGAGACATGAGGAGACTTCATGTCCTTAGGAGTTTCAAGTTTTCTCCTTTGAGTGAGTTGGACTGCCTAGAAGAAACTTTGTATAATCATCCTCGCCATCCTTAGACTTTTCTTTCTCGCCTATGTTTCTCAAAATCATACTCAATAGTGTCTTCAACAAAGGTTGTTGTTGCAGAAGAGTGGTGGCACCGCATCCCTTATCGGGGTGATTAACCGCATCGAACTGGAGAGGAGTCAGGCAAGACCACTTGATCCTCCGGGCCACCCATTTGATCTTTAGCAAATTCAATGCCTTTTGAATATGTCGGACGCTAGAAACTTTTTCTTGTATGATTTATCCAATTGCTCTTCTTCTTCTTCGTAGCTTTCAGATCATAAGGTACAAGCAACGAGTCTTTCCTTTACCCTTATCATCTTGAGGACTTGGAGGTTTCGTACTTTTGGAGTGTCTGACACATCCTTTGTCGCTTTCAGAAGAAAACCTCATCATCTTTCTCGATCTTCGTAACTTACGCCCTCGTCGTTGTTTCTGCCTGTGTTTGGGTTTAGGAATGGGAGTAGCTTCTGACGGAACAAACCGCTTTCTGAGGGTTTCGCTTGGGAAACTTCCTTTGTGACTCAAACTTGTAACACTTCCAGATTTCTCTTCTAGTTCTCCGAGTAGTGTACCGTAAGATCTTTCATCGAGGTGACCAACCTTGCCTTGTCTTACCGCTTCCGTGACACCGCTTGTAATGCTTCGAGCTTTCGACATCTTCGCCAGCGGTAATCTGCAACACCGCCGCTTGTTTCTTTGTGGACGCTTCCTTGATTCTAACAAAGAGAATGGGTTCCGCCAACATATCGTGATTGTCCGGGTCATTGAGCCTCTTGGGAATGTCCGGTGAAGTCCAAGTGCTCTGATCAACAATTTGGTATATCCGATGTAGGGAATCTTTGAGCCAAGTTTGTTGAGAAATGACATCATGTCATCCCAAATCGAGCTTCAATGGCGATGTGTTTCATGTTGACAAATGCCCAAAATATTTGCAGCTCTATGAGCTTAGGATGCTCATAGCCGCTATCACGACCGTAAATAGACTTGGTGATGATCATGTGAGCTTCTCCAAGGTTGAGGAATACTCTTGAGCTCTACGTGAGAGTGTTTGGTGATTACTCCCGTAGCCTCATCATAACCGATATCGATTAAGAATTGGAGAGTGAGCTCTTCAAGAGGTGTGGCATAAAGTTTGTCCGGTTCGACTTCAGAATTAAGAGAATGCCTTAAGTCCGCAGTGTGATGGTGATTCTTTGTGATTCGAGTCACCGCCACGCATTCCTTCCTTTGACCCTTTCCATGGTGTTCCGTAACTGCTGGATATAGATCTCGTGAACTGTTGCGAATGTGTGAGCATGTTCGATATGGATGAGACCTCGTAATGTCAATAGCGATTAAGCATGAAGACTCGTAGCAAGTGAGAGGTCAAGTCAACTCGAGATTATTCTTTCCAATCTTCATTGATAGCCATGAGGATAGATATCAGCAATGGAGAGAACATTTGGTGCATCCATGTTTGGTTGAGCAGCCATGTCGTGATCTGAAATAATATTAGCCAAAAGAACCAACATATCGAAAGACATAATGTTAGTCAATGTAAGGTCTTATTGTCTAGTTATTTAATGTACAACGTCAATGATTGTTACGAGTCCTAAGTCACTTGTATGTCCAATAGTCTAATGACGCCGTGAAATGTTTCGTGAGTTAGTTAACTTTAAGTTTTAAAGCTTATGTTATCACTTATTGTTCACAACATATCAAACGCTTTGGTTTATTAGTGACATTATTGGATTCGTGACGTTATGATAAGTTTATTAACAAGTTTTGTACACGAAACAATTCATAATGAAGGTCAAAATGGCTTAAGCGTAGGATTGACAAAGTTACGCAGAACAATGTGACATACGCCAGAGGCGAAAGCTTATGCGTAGGATCCTATCTTACGCGTAAAAAATGTTACGCGAGGGAAAAGGGGACCTTACGCGAGAATTTACGCCAGAGGCGATAAGAACCTTACGCGTAAGGCTTACCTGTAAGAGTAGACCTTATGCGGGAGGTCATCACACGCATATCCTTCACAGTGATACACGTAGTCCCATCAGAGAACCACGCGTAATAGTTATGCGAGGTTTTATTTTACGATAACATCACTACGCCGTAGGGTAATCCTTATGCGAGAGAGTCTTATGACCTTGATTCGAGTGTTTAAGCGTAGCAAAGCCCTAAATAAAGTTATCAACTCATCAATGTTCACACAAAACAACAATTTATCACAGATAACAACATCCTACTCCATGTAAACAAGATTCGCCAGAATCACATACGCGTAGTCTAAACCCTAAACTTACGCTGTATGAGATTTAGCCATGGGATGAACATCATATTGATTCTCGGTAGTTCTAAGAAGTCCATAAAGTAGTTTTATCCAAGTTTTAACATCAACTAAGCCTTGAATCAAAAATACCCAATTCATATGAACTTGAACCCTAATTTTCAATTAAGTATCATAGTTGTTTCGGGTGATTTACGGTTTATATGTGTTCAATTGAACTTGAAAACAACCTTATATGACTATCTTTTATACCAAAACCTTCACATTTGAAAAAACCCAATTCTACGATAAACCCTAAATCTCAAATACACTCAATTGTGTGTCTAGGTGCGCTTTGATGTTTAAAAACGTATTATAGATGATATTAAATCATTTTGACACAATCCTTTTAACTTCAAACACATAAACAAGATTATGTGTTCATACGCATACGCCAGAGAACACAAAATCACCCATAGGTTAAAATCAAGTCGTTAACTTTCAAAATGGTTTAAAACCATTGTTTGTAATCTTGTTATGAACACACAAATACTTACAAAATGAAGATCTCGAGACACGCAATTTTGAATGATTTTAGGCGAGGATTTGAAGGTTTTTAGCAATAAATGTGGTTAGAATGGTAGGTGGGTATTTTATTGAAAAGTACTTTCGGATTATGACAGCTTTGGTCCCTCCACCTTTTCCTTTTTCAACCAAAGCCTTTTAACTTCCATTTAGGTTACCAAATAAATATTATTGAGAAAGAATCATGACGACACTCCCCCTCGGCTTGATAAATTTAAACGGTTTAAGAACTTTAGTCCGAGGAGTGTCTTTGAGCCAGAAAGTCCACCATCATTTGTATAACGAAACAACCGAGATGTGATAACATGCAAGTACACTTATGTTTTGAAACGGTTAAGCGATAAATTTCTCCCCCTCAACACTTGATCGAAAAAATATCAATTTTGAAAGATAAAAGTGTTGACGGAAGAAATGTACTTGCCATGTTTAAATAAAATAGATGAGGAGAATATTTTTGGTGTTTTATCGTGTTTTATATTTTTGTATTTTGTTTTGAAAGATTTTATTTATTTACAAAAGATGTTTTGGTGTTTGATGTTTTTAAGACGGTTTTAAGAGGTCATCCAGCCTCTCGAAGTCAACACCATACCAATTCGTGGATCAACTCATTAAACCTAGCGGAGGCAAGGCTTTGGTGAGCGATCCGCCAATTGGTATTCAAGACCACAAAGTATAATTCAACGCACTGCTCCACATGATCCTTGATGAAATGATAGCGAGATCGATGTGCTTTGATTTCGAAAATGTCGAATCGAGTTGCACGAGATTGCAATGGCACCGATTGTCGCAAAGACATCGGATTCTCAAATACATAACCATAGTCTTTGAGTTGTGTTCTCATCCAAATGACTTGAGCACAACACGCTGACATGGCTACATATTCGCTCAGCTTGATGACAGTGATGTACAATCCGCTTCTTTGATTGCCAAGACACCGCTTTATCACCGAGAAATTGTAGAGCTCAAGTACTTTTCCTCGAGTCTAAGCATCCCGCGTGATCGCCTCTAAAAGCGATTAGTTCAAAACCGTAATCCTTCTGATACCGATCCCCAAATTAATGGTTCCCTTGATGTATCGGAGATTCTTTAGCCTCGCAGAGGTGGGTTTCAGCTTGGTCGCGATCGATAACGGAGCATAGATAAACGGCAAAGACAATGTCGTCTCATGGTCGTTAGATACATGAGAGACCCAATAATACTTGGTATTTGGTAGGGTCAACCAATTTCCCATGTAAATCAAAGATTCAATTTCTTGGTATGAGCCATTGGTGTGGCATAAGTATCATGTGTATTCATTCCAAATTTGTTTAACAATTCAAGGGCATATTTGATCGACTCAAGAAAATACCACGGGTGATTGATGAACTTGCATCCTAGAAAGAACGCGAGTTCACCCATCATGGACATTTCAAAATTTTTCTTCATGAGTTTTGCAAAAGCGATTGAAAACTTTTATGTGTTGACCCAAAATGATGTCATCCACATAAATTTGAACAATTAAGATGTGTGCCCCGTGATATTGTATAAAAGAGTTAGTCAACCGAGCCTTTGGTGAAATTATTGGCAATGAGGAAAGATGATAGCTTATCGCACCATGCCCGAGGGGCTTGTTTGAGACCATAAAGAGCTTTGTTCGCTTTGTAGACATGGTTCGGGAACTCAGATCAACGAATCCATCCGTTATCGACATAAACCGCTTTTAAGTTGTCCATTTAGAAACGCCGCTTTGACATCCATCCGATAGACCGCCATGTTCATATGAGCCGCGAACGCGAGAAATATCCGAATGTACCTCAAGACGAGCAACCGGAGCAAAAGATTCTTCAAAGTCTATCCTTCTTCCCGACGATAACCCTTAGCAACTAGCCGTGACTTGTTTCGATTACATTCCTTCAAAGATCCAATTTGTTTTTCCAAATCCATTTTAGACCAATGACGAGACCCTCGCTGGTCTTTCAACCGCCCCCATACTTCAAGACGCTTGAATTGATTGAGTTCTTCTTGCATGGATTCAATCCATTGTCTTTGTCATTGCATCCTTAATGTTTTTAGTTCGATTGGCATGAGGAGTGCATAAATGCAAGTGTTCACCATCCGAGTGAAGACGCTGTCTCGTAACGACCGTTGATTCGGATTGCCAATAATGTTAGCCGAGGATGGTCTTTTGTCCATCTATGTGTAGAGGGTTGATGTTGGTATACATTGTGCAGATTCGAGGATTCAAATGGTTTGTTGAAGATTCCGCGACATCCGTGCGCAGCCTCATTGGCAAACGGGTCAAGAACGATTGGATCAAAATCATGCGTGGGGGTACATT
Source organism: Chrysanthemum lavandulifolium (assembly GCA_022545495.1). Classification (NCBI taxonomy): domain Eukaryota; kingdom Viridiplantae; phylum Streptophyta; class Magnoliopsida; order Asterales; family Asteraceae; genus Chrysanthemum; species Chrysanthemum lavandulifolium. Next base: position 259,276,464 of record CM040239.1, read on the forward strand.
ATTCGTAATATCATCACCGGTTCATCATTGTTGGAAGCGTGTGTTCAACTGCTGTGTTGAGTCAATTGGTGTAGGTGCATCTTCAACAGAGTTGTTGTAGCAGTGTATCGTATAGGAATATTGTCGTTGTGCAATGGAACAATGGATACACCGTGAGCATCGCTCATCAATATCGCACGCAATGTAGGAGCAAATAACCTTCCATTTGTTGACGAGTTAGCCGAGGGCTTTCTTCACCGATGATGGGGTTTGAGGGAAGTTTAAACGGTTGTGACCGGTTCTAAGTCGTTATGCTCGTAAGCCATTTCCGTGAGTTCATCGAAATGAGCATGAATCGCTTCCATAACCTCCTTAGTTCGACGATTCCGTATTCGGAAACCTTTAGAATTGTCACAAGATCCAATAAAGACTCCAATATCGCCTTTGCTTTGAGCTTTCCAAAATCATCACGATCATTATTCGGATAGCAAAGGGATCCAAATACATGAAAGTGTTTGAGGTTCGGCTTATAGTTGTGGACAAGCTCAAAAGGTGTTTTGTTGTGACGCTTTTGTGATTATAGAACGGTTTTGAGTATAGCATGCAGAGATACAATTTCCGCCCATAAGTAACTGAAGTTTAGCATTGATTAATATTGTTCTGCAGCTTCCACTAACGCTCGGTTTCGCTTTTCAACAACTCCGCTTTGTTCGTGTGTCCGCAATAGATGTTTGATGTCAATTCCACTTTCTCATAAAATTCACGGCGGGTTTTGTTAACAAATTCGCCTTTGTCCGTCTCGAATAATCCTCGACGGTGTTATGGAGCCGAACTCGTATTTTTGAGAAAGGTGATGATCATTTGTGGAGCTTGGTCTTTGCTACGAAGAAAATAGACCCAAGTCCATCGCGAGTAGTCATCAACAATTACTAAGATGTAGCGCTTGCCGCTGATCGCTTGTACACGCATCGGGCCACACAAATCCATGTGAAGAAGATGAAGCACATGTCGAGAGTCGTGTTCCACCTTTGAAGGAAAATGAGCACGAGTGCTTTTCCTTGTTCACAGTCGAGCAAAGGTGATCTTTGAATACCGAATCGTGGGAGTCCTTCAACTAGTTTGTGTCGAGCAAGGTTGGTGATGGTTTGAAAGTTTAGATGTGAGAGACGACGGTGCCATAGCCAAGATTTTGTTGATGTTGCCTTTAGAAAGTAAGCAGATAGGAGATGAAGCAACCATGTCTTGCATAGAGATAGTGTAGAGACTAGAATTACGCGAGCCGACATAAGGTCGCTTCCTTGTAGATCACGAATGAAACAAGTTTTCTCCCCGAAAGCAACCTCCAAATCTCCATCACAAAATTGACCCATCGAAACAGACAGACCGAGGCCTTCCACATAGTAAACCCTCGCCGATTTCGATGTTCCCATTAACATAATCTCCGAGTCATGATGGTCGCAAGTGATCGCTCCCGAATCGACAGGCAATGAACTTTGCAATAAAGTTTGATAATGCTTAAGGTTGCTCGTCATGTGTCGGGAACATCCGCTATCAACAATCCGTAGAATGATCAGATCACCGAGACAAGCCATCGGTCATACACTGGGCTCAGATTACCATGCGCAGCTCATGCATATTAGCCATCAACATAATAAATGATTCTACCGCAAATCCTCCATATCATCATCTCGAGTCAGATCCGCCATAAAGCTCGTTTTGGTTGTGAGAGATCCACCACCATCCTTAAGAGCCAAAAGTAAGGCCTCTTTGAAATAAGCACGCCTAGTCCTTGGCTTTGGGCATGCATTAGCCAGTGTCCCTTCTCATTGCGCTTGTAGCATCAAGACCATTTAACCGATTTTGAGCATCTCCTGCTTCCACCACTTGAGCTCATGTTATTCCTACCCACAAGATTAAACCCTTGACCACCGCCCATCCGACGACCATAATCACGATTTCAACTTCAACACGCCCATTGTTCACAACAGCTTGAGTCCGTGTGTTAGATGAGGAACGAATACGATTGTTGGATTTGTTGGTGTAGGCCAAAAGCATTAGCAATCATCACAAATCCTTGTTGCAATGTTTCAATGGATCAATTTCTCAAGAGCTTCACCGACATATGCTTGAGCATTGTTGTCCGTATGGGACCAATTGATTTTGTTGAGGTTGAGGTTGTTGCCGTGAAGGTGTGTTGGAAGCTTGGTCGAGTTGTTGGTGGAGAGGGATAATTCGCTGAGCATACAAGGCAAGTTGTTGATTGTCCGGTTAGACTGCTTAGCAATTTGAGCACGGAGAATCCTTTCCCGATCAACTTCCTTTTCATGAGGCTTCAAGTAATCGTACAACAATCCATAAGTAGAATGATGCATGTTCTTCGCTTGACGGAGAAAATGACATACTTCTCCCATTCTCGACCAAGACTACTCAGAACTTAGTATTCACCGCAATTCTTGGCATGATGATGTTGTGTTTATCCAAATCATTGATGATGTCTCGAAAATCGGTGATGATATGACTCAAGTGTCTCTCGTGTTCAATCATGAAGTGTTCATAAGCCAAGTAAATTTTGGATTCCAAATCCTCCCGATTGAGCATGCATCCTTCCATAAGAAGACTAATATGATCCCACATTTTTGTGCGCCTTTTGAGCATCAACACTACGAAGAATTGGGTTTGGTAATCCTAAAAGGATGTATTCCATTGCAAGTTCATCGCCTTCATAGTGTAGAAGTTCTCAGAGGATTTAAATCAGCAATGAAGAGCAATGTTGGTTTGTTCATCTCTTGGTGGAACCGCTTGGATCTCCGCACAATGACAAGAGGCATCTCAAATGGACCTTCCAAGATAACCTTCTTTAAGAACTTTCCATGTGGCTTCTTCGCATCACGTAACCTAAAGAACCTTATCACCCATTGATCGTAGTTTCCTGGAGTGAGCATTGAGGTCTATCAAGTGATCCACCTTCATGAATTGATTGTTGGTCGCTAAAGCTTCACACATCTTAGCAAACCAAGTGGGTTCCTTCATAGTGGTCCGTGATGGATGTTGATTGAAATCGCCAGTGTAGGGTTGAACTTGAATGCTTGGTTGTGGTTGAACCATTTGTGGTTGTGGAATTGCACCAAGTTGTGGAGTATGTTGTCATTAAATTGTTGTTGATAAATGGCTTGTTGTTGATTCCATTGTTGATGTTGTGGAGTTAATTGTTGTTGTTGTTGATGATTATAAGTGTGAGGGAAATAGTTAGAGTATGGTGGTTGAGACATGATGATAAACTTGTGTAGTAAGAATGGATCTTTGTAGTCGAATGAACCTTTGTTGATGAAGTATTTTAGGCGAGAAATGACAAGAACCAAGTAGCACTTATGCGTAAAACACCAAAAGTTACGCCGTAACAAGAATAGTTACGTAGGATTTAGCTTACGCGAAGGTGAAAAGACTAAAGTTACGCGTAAATGAAGTTGCGCGTAGAAAGTTAGGCGAGGATTACCTTATGCGTAGGATCAAGTTCACGCGTAAGATGAATCTTAAGCGCAGATTTTCACGCTGCGTAAGCTTTATGCTTGCCGCAGATTGGGTTTTATCTCATGATCTTTTACACTTCACAAAGGCAAAGATATCCAATTCGACGATTTTCGCACTTATCCAAGTAAGAAAACACGGAATAAAACCGTAAAATCAAGATCAAACCAAGGAAATTCTTACGCTGTAATTTTAGGGTTTTGTTACGCGAAGATTACTCGTAACTTTGATTCTATCCAAATGTGTTTCTAAACCGCTTTTGTGTGTTAAAATAGCTCAATAACACCGAGATAACACAAAAGTGTGAAACTTGATGATCCAAAGCACTTAAAACGATTACGCTGTAGTATAACACTTCATGCACAAAACAAGCTTAAAAATAAGGAAAACACGTAGTTCCAAACTTTTGCCAAAACCAATAGTTTAACACCTAATAACGTTGAAAGTACAAGAATCTTGGATTCAAAAGTGTAAAAATTAGTTTTAAGCGCACTAAAGATTGTGTTATCTTTACGCCAGAAACCCAAACCAAAACTTCAAAACAAACGAGTACACCCAACTATTTGGCGATTGATACCATCGTTAGGTCACTAGTTTTACAACACAAGCTTATAAGAGAAGAGATAAGGCGATTGAACAAGTAAACCAAACACACACACACAAGTATACTCGACCGTTATGCGAGAGTGTAGTGAAAGAGAATAACTTGAACAACCAACCTTCAAATGAAGGTTATTACATGTATTTATAGGCAAGGAGCTAGGCAACACCCTCTCCTTCCCTATTCCTTATTGGGCTTGGACTGCTTTACGGCCTTCTACATAAGCTTGACCTTAATCAAACATAAAGGCCATAACAAAGCTACCTATTACATATGAAATATAAATACTTGAAATAATCGCTTAGGAGTGATTCCAACACAAAGTTACCCGCATGGTAATTTGCAAAGTCAAGAAACCATGGGTAGAAGAGTCTCCACGAAAGAAACCACATTGAGTGTTTCAGAGGAAATGTTTCGCTTATTTCCTTTTCTCGAACACATCCCGGTGAGGGTTTTCTAGACGGACAGATGATCGCAGCCTGTGTTCTCACCTCCTTTTTATCACGATAATGATATCAAATTCTTGCAGGAGGAGAACCCAACGGAGCAATCTCTGCTATGCATCTTGTTTTGCAAAGAGATATTTGAGAGCCGAGTGATCCGTATACACCACGATTTGGTCAAGATTAGGTATGGTCGAAACTTTCAAACGCATACACCACGGCTAGTAGCTCTTTTCTCAGAGTGGTGTAATGGGTTTGAGCTTCAACCATAGTCTTACTCGTAGAAGGATAGGCTAAAATGCTTGGTTTTTCGCTGCCCCGGATCGCACCGATAGCAAAATCACTTGCATCGCACATGAGTTCAAAGGGTAAATTACCTGGGGCAACGAGAATGGGTGTTTCGTGTTTTTCTTTAATGTTTCAAAAGCTCATGCACTCAGTGAGAAGATAAAAGGAGCATCCTTCTCAAGGAGATGAGTCATAGTCGAGCGATTTTAGAAAATCTTGTATGAATCACGATAAAACTGGATGACCTAAAAACTCCCGATACCTTTGACGGTAGTAGGATGAGGCAATTGGCAATGACATCCACTTCGCTTTGTCAACCTCAATCCTGCTTTTTGAAATCTTATGGCCTAGGACAATTCCTTCCTTGACCATAAATGGCTCTTTTCCCGCTTAGACAAAGATTGGTGTCTTCACACCGCTTGAGCATTTTTCTAAATGGGAGAGACATGTTTGAAATGAGTCCCCAATGATCCAGAAGTCATCCATAAACACTCCATTGTTTCCCATCATGTCGTGGAAAATTGCCATCATACATCGCTGAACGCATGAGCGCTACATAGGCCAAAAGGCATACGCCTTTAGGCAAAGTTCCGTGATGGGCAGTGAATGTGGTCTTTCTTGATCCCGCTGGATCAATGGGGATCCGAAATACCCCGAGAAACCATCAAGGAAATAATAGTATTCGCCCTCGCTAATCTCTCAAGCATTTGGTCCATGAAGGGTAGAGGAAAATGGTCTTTACGGGTGGCTTCGCTTAACTTATGATAGTCAATACACACACGCCATCCCGTAACCAATCGAGTTGGAATTAACTCTGCTTTCATTTGTGACAACAGCTATGCCACCCTTTTTCGAACACAAAGGATCGGATCGACCCAAGGACTATCGAGATCGGGTAAATTAATCCTGCATCAAGAAGTTTGAGAACCTCCTGCTTGATAACCTCATGGATTTTTGGATTTACTCGCCTTTGTTGTTGAACTCGCCGTTTGAAGTCATCCTCCATCAAGATTTTATGAGTACAAAACTCGTGGTTGATACCCTTAATGTCGGAGAGTTTCCAAGCAATTGCTCTTGTGTGACTTCAAGACCTTTATCAAAGCAATCTTTCATCTTTACTTAAACTCGAGTAATAATGACGGGTAATTTATCATCACCCTCAAGAAATGCATACTGACATGAGGTGGTAAGTCCTTAAGTTCAACCTCAGAAATTCTTCGCTTTCTCAACCGACTTGACTTCCTTGTTATGAAACTTAACGGAGGGAGTGGAGGAGAAGTGTCCGATTTAACAACTTCTCAAGAAGAAGAATATCTCCTCCAGATTAATCTCATTGTTATTAATCCCATCTCGAATTGAATCACTAGTGTGAGGGATTGATGATGGATCATCATCGAGCAACTTCTCAAGGAGAAGAATGTCCCCTCGACAAACACTGAGCGTGATCAATTTCCCATGAAACCAAATCACTAGACAAGTATGCTTCAATCTCTTCCAAGATGAAGTCGCCTCAAATGGAGTGAGAGAAGGGAAAGGCTCTGAAATGATAGGTTGAGAAGATGTGGTGAGATCCCACTTACGCATTATGAGAATACCCAAGAAACTCTTGAGAGTACTCCTCAAGCAATATCAATTACATCGATTCTTGCTAACCGATTCAACATCATAGTTTGAGGAGTACCAAGTTTGATCGAGGTTAAAGGTAACGGCTTCATCACCCACACGTAATGTGATTTCATGCTCAAATACATCAATAAGGCATGGCCCGCCCTTAGAATCCTCGTCCAACAATGAGAGGAACCCGGATCAAAGATCGAAATCAACGACTACAAAGTCGCTTGAAAATGGAACTTTCCTACTTTCACAATACGCCCCTGCAATGCCAGTGGACGGGATATTGAACGATCTCGCAAGCTCGAGAGTCATGCATGTAGGAGTAAGGTCCGAAGAGAAAGTTTCTTCCATACCGACGAGGCATCGTGTTAATGCTTGCACCAAGATCGGCTAAGGCAAAGCATTCAACCATTCTCAGAAATACACAAGGTAAGAGAAATTTTCCAGATCTCCAAGCTTATCGAAGCTTTTCAAGATAATCACGAAAGGCTCGCTTAGTGGAGTTTTCGCCATCTCAAACAGCTTTTTCCTTGTTGCTTAACAACTGCTTGATTGTTGATGCAAACTTGGTATCGAATGATAGCATCCGCGGGTTAATGTCAAAGTGTAGTTCTTGAAATATTTGGAAGAACTTTTCCATTTGTTGAGTAGCTTTCTCATGAGCTTCGCTCATTTAAACGTGATGGGTAAGGAATAGAGGATTTGGGTTTCGGTTTTCAACCGAGATGTCATGAATCAAAAACAACTCCTGGCTTAGACTTGGGTTTCGGACAACTGAGGTTGGACATCGCTTGTACCTCCGTTATTAGTAGGAAGTTCCTTGTCCTTTGTCGCCTCATGTTCACGCTCCACTACCTTAGGAGAAGAAGAAGAAGAGGTAGGAGGAACAATGGGTCCTTCGTATGATACACCACTTGTTGTGATCGCTTTAGCATCGCCCCCAAGTTAGCGATCGTGTTGCTTGGAAGTTTTCCCGAGCCCGAGGTTGATCATTTAAAGACTTCTTTAGTTCAAATGATCGAAAGTGATCAACAATCTGCTTGTCTCCTCTCGAGACTTCATGAATTGTTTTAAAAGCTCATCGATGTTGATACTAGAGGAGGTGGAGGAAATTTTGAGGTCGATGTTTTGATTATAACCTTGTTGTTGAAAATTCCTTGGTTAGGATTCACATTTCCAAATTGATTCCCCGATTGAAATTGTTTTGATTAAAGTTTCCTTGATGTTGGAAACCTTGATTTGGTCCGGATAGAAATTACCTTGGTTTTGATAACCTTGGTTCATTCTAGGTTGGTTCCGATTCGGCTTTGCATGTTATGATTCTCGTTAAACCGGTGGTCCCCGATAAGTATTAGTACGGTTGTTTGGTTCATTTTGAGGATGGTATTGATTACCTCCGATGTGAAGTACCGGCCATAGCATTGGCTTCAAACGGACTACCATCGGTGGCAGACAATTGTAGTATGCATGAGGGCCACCATAAGTGACACAGACCGACTTTCTTCACTTCACCATGTGATGGTGTCTCGTGTGAAAGTGAATTTCTTTGGTTAGCAAGAACCAAAGCTGAATAGCATCCGTGAGTTTGTCAATCTTAGCATCGGTGCTAGATGTACTCACGTGAGATGAAGTAGAAGGTCCCGCATTAGACCGAGACCGATATGTCTTTGTTCGTATACGGCGGACTGGGACTTGTTTTCTATGATTTGCAAGGCTTCTTTGTGGTCTTGTCAGAAATTACCTCCGCGGAGGCATTTAAAGAGTCTTGGTCACTTGCTCGAGACCATTGTAGAAAGTATCCATTTGCATTAACTCGAAAACCATGATGCGGACACTTTCGAGCAACTCTTGTAACGATCCCATGCCTCACCGAATGATTCATCAAATCTTTGAGTGAATTTCATTATCTCATTCTTAAGACTTGTAGTTCGGGATGGAGGATAGAATTCGCTAACAAACTTAGTGACTAAATCCTCCCATGTCTCAATGGAACGAGGGGTTGTTTCTCGCCAACCGGCTTGTCCTCTAAAGAGAATGGGAATGTAGCTTAATTGCTCATGGGACATTCTTGTATTTGATGGTCGATGCAATCTTGTTGAACCATCAAGATGTGCATTTAGGTCGCCCGCTCAAAACCATAAAATTGGCTTTGGGTTACAAGATTAAGCAACCCGGTTTTGAGTTCGAAGGTATCGCCCACGTGGGTGGACAACAATGGCATCTCCAGAACCTCGATGGGTGCTGGAGGCTCTTTCATCGGCTTATCTTCCGCCATTACGATACGGGGGTGGTGGTGCAGACGCCTCGCCACGGTCAAGGAGCAGAACGCCCCCACGCCTCACGTGAATACTTACAAGCTCGAAGCGACTTGTGGAGTCGAAGAACGAGCGCATGCACTAAGTATAAAAATCGCCAAAAACAAATGCGAGGCAAACGACAAGTGAACTTGAACCAATAATCACAAGATGAATGGCTTCTTTGAAAAGGTGCACCACTCACAAGGATACAAAGGCAAGTTTTGATTTTTAAGATTGGGAACTTATTAATGTTCACACCCCCGCTTGTAGGTGTTCTCTTGGTTTATGGTGGTTGATTTTATGTATTTATTAAGCAAAGAAAACGGAAAATCTTTTGTATTTTTATCTTTATATATATGTAGAAACAAAAGAACAATATTTTTGTGTTTTATATGTTTTAAGATGTTTTTGGATTTTGGATTTTTATAAGAAAATATAAATATATATAGATGGTATGAACAAGGAGTGAATATTCAAATCACTAATATGCTAAACGTAAGACTATTAGCACAACTCCGAATGCGCCAAAATTTGATTCGCTCCGAACGGTCTATCTTTTATTAGTCAACCACTTGTGAATGGTCAACCATAAAGTCAAACACCGTAACGCAATGCAATTATCCGTGAGAGTTTAGCTTTTCCGGTCGTTAAGTCCCAACGAGTCATGCGATCGAATAGCTAAACGCCAGAGTGATCGGGTGATATTGAACAGAAAGGGGTTATGATTGATTACACTAAGGAAATTAAATCTAATCAAGACTTTGAAGTCATTTTAATTCTATATTTAAAATCGCTTAATGATTAAAACCTAAAATGCGACGTTAATCAATTTTACGAAACGTAAAATAAAATAAAACGTAAATTTAAAAGAATAAAACACCTACGGATATGAAAATGATATTTTGCAATCCTAATAATAAAATAAAATTATTGGAAAATTAAAATTATTTTTATAACTATTTATTTAATTATTATTAATTAAAACTATTTAAACTAAATAAATTCTAGAAAATAGAAGATGAACAAGAAAATTATGAAAAATTATTTTTTGCTTTTATATTTTCTTAATCTATGAAAATTGAAAACATATTTTTTGAAGCTTTTCCATTTATTTGTATTAAAAGGTAATTAAAAGTCCTAAAATAGATTTAAATAGAGAAAAATAGTAAACAAAGGGCGTAAAATTATGAAAATTCAAGGAAATTCTAAAATTATATTCTAAGTCTATGAAAATATAAAATACCGTGCTTATGTGTGAGATTATGAAGTCAGAGTGTAACTCGACTTGAGAATAAAGACTTAGAATAAGCTAAAAAGCACTAGAATGCACCAAATGATTACGTAAGCTAACTTATGCTATAATAACTCAAATAAAGCTAAATCCAACTACTCTTAACTTCTATAGTGCAACCTACAATGATTTAAGCTAATTTACCACCTCACCCAAACAAGCCTTTAAGGCCCTACTTTAAGCTAAAGCACAGTGCTTATCTAGTGAGCTTATCCTAATTCCGTAAATGAGAAACTCTAGAATACCAACCAATGATCAATTGTACCAAATTTCCACAAAAACAAGCTCTAATGAGGCTTATGCAAGGCCTACAAGGAAAGTGTTTGCACTCTCGCCTAATGCCGAGTCTTGACCTGTGGCAAATCGTAGCTTAATTAATGTGACTTATTTGGCCCTTATAAAGACTTACAAAAATTCACCAAAATCACTTTAAGAAACTTGAGCAATCGAACTTGATTTTTCCAAATTTTCACTTGAATTGAACCAAAGATGAAGCTATGAAAATCTATAAAGTTTTGTAAAACCTAATTGTACAATTTTGACTTATGATGATTTTAAAGTTTGACCAAAATGAATTTTGATCTTTGAAAAGATTGTAAATGATGATTTAAGATGGAATAAGACCTAAATAAGCTATACTAATTGATTCTAATCCTAAATGCTAGCTAATGCTATTAAAATCCTAACTCATATGTAAATTAAGTGAGATTAAGACAAAATTTTGACTATTAGTGAATCTAGATGCAAATTAAGGTCTAACTTAATTGTAATATAGCTAGATGAGACTAAATCAAGTGAACTTATCCCCAGAATTAACCTCAATATCGATGTCCAAACTTATGCCAAACACTATATTACTAACTGAATGAAATCTAGACCTACCTATTCTAATCCATCATGCCTACACAACTATGATCTAATATCAATATATAAACAAAATAATGCGTAAATAACAACTTATAACTATCAATTTCGTATTAAACTAAATATGCAAAGAAGATGATGAGTAAACAGTTTTAAATGCACTTACATAAGTCCCACACAAAGGAATAAGAAATTTGAAGAAAAAGCTTACAAATGCAACCAGCTTAAAACTAGAAACCAAGGACCAAAACACAACCCATGCCTTCCCAAGAAGCTCTAAACCAAAGGCCATCCGTAATCAACCTCGCTCCATGCTTCTTTCTTCTTCTTTTTGATTTTTGATTTTTTTAACTATTTTCTTTGGTATTTTTGTATTTTTGAATTTTAACTTTAAACCGGATTTTAAAGTTTCTAAAAGTCGAGCTTATGTGCTTTTAAGTCCTTAACATCAACTACAACAACATACAAGTAAATTTGAGAGTTTGAGCTGAAAATGGCATAAACCGAATTGCATTTGAAACTTGAAATTGATTATCAAAAGGTTTACAATACATCAAATATCTTAACAAAGTACTTGAAAGCTTTAAGATACATCGGAAATTACAAATTAATTAAAACGAGCTAAGCAAAATAAAATTACACTAGATAGATTTTTCCTCCGCTCTCCTTCTTTCTTTATAGACTTTAGAGACTCCCCACATGCTCAATATTTCCCATCAACAATCTTGACCATTGGATGAGTCAAAGTCATCCTATCCGCTTAAACCGCTTTTGGCGCCAAAATTGAGAGACATAATCATACCGAATTTTTGCAATAAATGCCCTTGAAGCTTGTACATGTTGAGGAGACACAAAGGAAAAGGTTATTAGCCTAGTTAGTACTATAGTGAAGAAAAACAGGGAAGGTATGGTTTAGGGTTAAAGTGTCGGGAAGCATTAATCGAGGTCATGGGCTGGGATGTGAAGTGGAAGGGATGAGAGTGAGTAGTAGGTAGACAAATGGGGATAAGGTGGTGAAAAACCATGGTGGTTTTGGTTTGCAGTGTGGGTGAGGAAGGGAACAGAAGGTAGTTCGGGGGATCGATCGGGTTTGACCGGTATTACAAATACCGTGGTGTGTTTTGGGCTTAGCGTAAATGGCCAAGGGGGTTATTAAACGGGGTTCATGTGGTTTGCCTGGGGTTCAAATGGTTATTGACAGGGTTCATGTTTGGGTTTGGCTGGTTTAATAATACAAGAGGGTCCGCTTGGTTTAGTTTATCACAAGGACCATTTTGTAATTTTCTCAAAAAATGAAGTGGTCGAACTCATCAATATTTGAAAGTTATTCCAAAGGTCAATCTTGCCAAGTTTCATTATTACAAGGACCATAAAAGATAATTTTCCATTTTAAACTTCCAAGGACTATTTTTGCCAATTTTGAAACTTCAAGGACCAAACTTGTAAATTCTCCAAACTTATTACCCAAGGATCATTTTTGATAAATTTTGATTTTAAAAGGACTTGGGTTGACTTTTTATTCTAAAACAAATGCTCGTGGACCGATTTTGTCAAGATTTGAAAGTCGAGGGACCTGAAACCGCTAATTATGCAAACTTAGCTCGTTTTTCATCTGCTTTTAAATATTTTGCATCTCGAAACATATAAATACAATCCTTGGATATATTTTGTATTTTGTCGCATATTTGAATGTTTTTAAGTGTTTTGGCAAACAGATAAGACAAAATGATGAGTATTTACACACTCATCATCCACCTTAACGAGTTGAAAGAAAAGATGTAAACATACCGTAAAACCACTTTGGAAAACAGATAGGAGACCTTCACGATCGTCGGTCAAGAGTGTCCAGACGGACGGCGAAACCAAAACAAATCTTTTACATTCAATTTGATGCGTAAACGGACATGTAATCGCAGTGATTTTTGATTGCGGGTTCCAAACAATGTACATTAGATTAGAGCCATAAACAAAACACGAAGACCATGAGAATTGTCAATCGCAATCATAGATGAAAGCATTAAATCAGACGGCAAGCACCGTGAGCTGTCAATGTTCATTAAAAGCTAACATAAAACCTTTCATGACCACGATCAAATGTTAGCGAAAAAACACTCATCGCTACGACGAACACCGTAATTAGCGATGAAAAACCACAATCTATACTAGCCTTCCATAACTTGCAAACACTACGTGAGTGGAGTATAGACTTAGGAGGTAGCTCGCGAATGATATCTAGTTGAACATCTAGTGGGATATAGTCTGACATTTTGTTAAACAAAAGCGTAAAGATTGGGATAAAGATATGAAGTGAATAGACCAAAAGAAGAAAGAAAGATGTTGTTAAACAAATTAAGAAAGATTTGTAATCAAGAAAGAGATTGGCAAAGAAGACATTTAAGGACATGTACCGTAATGTACTATAGGGCAACCAAATATTAAATTCTCGCTAGTATATAGCAAATAAATTAATAAAGTATACATAACCCATAATATATAGAAGTGGTTTGCAAAGCATAGGATTTTTGTATATGTGCACGGGTATTAACTAAAGAAATGCCATTGAGTTAAAAAACTATTATAATAATCGACTAATATATAATAGAAGTAAAATACCTACAAGATAATGCTGAAAGAAAAATACTTCACATGTCAACATTAGACAATAATTATGGGTCAAACGGACATTAAGGATAGTACCTTGAAAGACCGCTATCATATTATGTATTCAACCTTGTGCTTCTGTATATTCAAGCATCCGCTCACGGTAAGCTAAAGCCGTTTGAAGAGAGTCGCCTACTTCTGCAGGTCGGTTACGAGCAATCAGACAAAATAATGCACACCCATACTCCATACCACCATACAACTCCGATTGTTTTGGTACTTTTGGACACTTGTATGTGATTTTATAATCCCCAAGGATATGCCCTTACTATGCAAGACCCCAAAGTTTGTTAGGTACGATTTAAGTCGTGTTTGTAAGTTTCTTGGAACCTCGCAACCACCGCTCACCTCCGATGTCGACCCAAGAGAGTCATAAATGTAAACAACTCCAGGCGGATATGGAGCTAACAAATTATCCAGTTGTTTTGTACTCTCATTCATGGGAAAATACACCGATATATAAAACAAATGCAGGATATTATGTCGCTTTATAACACTAGTGGTATATGTACGTAAGAGTCTCGCAAAATGACCTTTGCAACATCTCGCCAAGCCACGTGGTATGTTGTGCCATCCGAATAAGTGGTAGGCATGTTGCCACCTAGGATTTGATTGCAAAAGTACACCGCCAAAGCCCAATCTGCATCACCGTCTAAACAACCACATCAATTCAACCCATGCATCCAAGTGTCATGATGATAAAGCAAATCAAAACTATAAACATTCGTTTCATAAGTAACAAAACAAAATAATAAACAAGTGCAGAACCAGACTAGGCATCATGTTTACTCACTAACTCATTAAGCCACCCACGGCAGTCTTCAACACATGCCAAGGCTACCCAAAATTCCTATAAGCAATAACGCACCGGAGCCCCAAGGAAACCTATAAAGTAATGGTTCTTTAAGCTTCAAATACTTGCGAAGGTAATCGTGAACAATAACCTTCTTCTTGTTGCATTTCGTGTCGTAAAAGTTCCTAAAAATAAATATATTCAATAATATACACACAATGATAATGATGTTATTGGATTAACAAATGTAACCTACCTCTACAAACGGTTCAATTGCGGGCTAATAGAATCGACTAACTGGACACATTCTCGGGTTTCGATGTTTCCGAAAACAAAGTTGAAAGATAAGCGAAAAAAAAAAAGATTCGCTTTCGCCACAATTTAATAAGGTGATGTACATCCGAAGCAGCAATGGGATAATAGCCTCGTTAATGACACCTGCGATCTTGTAACACGGCGACAAGGAGTAGCCGATGTTTTGATACCCCATTTTCCGAATTGACGGACCCAAACAACGTCGCGTAAGTTTGTATTGCGCCTTCTTTTCTTCGAGGTTGTCGCTCAATGTTACTCTCTTTCTTTGTTCGTATTCATATTGGAGAAAAGATCTTCCAATGAGGTTTGTCATTAGGACCTACCACATTTGCAAATGACACTTTCTTGGGTTTAACTCGAGATTCGTGGGCTTCAGTCTTTCTTTGTTGGTGTATCTTCTAGGCTAACCACAAAGAACATCATTGTCACTGATCAAGGCCAACAAACGGATTTTTGTCAACCACATCCCTTGTTGATCATCACAATCCATTAAATCTAAAGACGGAAGACACAATTTTGTATCGACGCTTTTGTTGACATTATGTTGGGAGGAAACAGAGTGTCATTTGGGCAACCACATTTACATATGGCGGTGTTGTTGTCTTTAAACCGACATTTGAGAATATAGTATGTCACAAAACAAAGACATTAAACTATTTTATTTATCGGCGATGTTTTACAGAGAATGTAGATACCTCATGAGCTTTGTTGGTGGGTGTTCCTACTTACATGCGCACACAATCAATATTGCTAACGGTTCGGTTGGCAAGCCAATTGTTTCGAACCACATCTTGTCGTTTCATATCACAATCCATTGCATCTAGAGAATAATCACCCGAATCTTTTCATCGCTTATGTAAGACGACCACTCATTACCACAATCCGGTTCCTCTTGAATTTTAAATATATATACATAAGTAGGGACGTATGATTTAGCCGATATTTAAACCGTAACTAAAATATAACGTATAATAATGGGGTCACCGGTATTTTATTTTCCTCTTTAGGTAACCGTGGAAGTTGAGTACTAATTTCACCTCCATATTCCATAACAGACATTTTTGGGTCATGGCACAAGCTTCAACAAGCATACCAAGGTTACATGGTTGCGCTTTTTAAGCCCATCATCATTGTCAATGTCCGTTGGATGGTCCGCATGGACAACCTTATCCCGTTAGGGCCTACAATATGAGACGACGTGGCCTCAGATCAACCAATGTTTGATATAAGTGTGGACACGAATGATTATTTGAGTTTGGTATAAACATTGGAGGTAAATTGAAAAGTAAATACAAACCTTTGGATCATCGGAGTAACGCTGTGGTCGTTTGTGGTGGCACAAGTTTTAGTATGTTCGGGATCAACAACGACATAATTATTAAGACCCAATAGTTGTCAGTACTTTTGAAAGTCTCGCTTTTGACACTTGTAAACACATCAAGTACAAAAGGTGTGTTTCGATCGAATGAATGTCGCTTTTCTATCATCAAAACTTTTTTCCAAATCCAAGAACTCACGAAATAGACCTCTGTCGAATGAGTAGTTCCAGTTTATGCAACATTTAAATTGAAATCGTCCATGCATAAGTTTAAATTGAAATCGTCCATGAATTCATTCAATGCTCTGCGCCTTGTAACCATCGGTGGTCTTGAATAGACAAACCATCTATAAATTAAGTGGCCGGCAATACACCACTGTTGTTTCATTTCACTTGTGTTGCGAAGCTCAAAGAATGGGAGTTGAATCCTAACAACAACAAAAATAATTAAAAACACAAAAAAAAAAAAAAATTGAAATTACTCAAATACTATGAACAAATTCAGTACAAGTTAGTGGAATCAAGAATGTAAGATCGTGTGATGCCTACCGGTCCAAAGAGGTTACAAAGTCCGGTTTCGAAACTTTGAAAGTCCCGACCAAGCAAGACCACGTGGAATGATCTTATTGTCTTTCACCCACCAACGTGAGCGTTTAGGATAAGTCTCCAAAATCCAAATCTGTAATAGCCAAAAACTGTCATCTTTAAAATGTGTACTTATGCAGCTATCGTTTTTGAAAATGTTTCAAGGTTTACCAAAGTAAAGGTCACCTGTTTAAGATGAAACAAGACCTTTATGGTTACAATTTAAATAATAAATCACAAACTAAAATGTGTTATAACATTTTTGTTATCTAAATTACGGGTAACTTTTATATTAGGCACTTGTATACATAACAAAACACCATGATTTCATAACAATAAAACAACAACATTAATTTTAGGTACTTTTGAAATGAATAAGTAATAGCACAACAAAATAGAATCAAAAGCAAACTACAGAGAATTCAAACCTTGAAAGCCCAAGCGAACCCGTATAGATTGTATGTGGCACTGAACTTTGGGTTTTTTTTTCAATTTTAACAGATGATCTTTTCTGTGAATATGAACAATATTGATAGTCCTTTGATAAAATTTATGCCACATATATTCACCCCAAGGAAATACATTCCAAGCTTCAAAATCATCAACCAAGGACAATAAGTGATTATGGATGCAATTCCTGTCTTTTTCCCATAAACACCAAATCACTGACTACCAAAGCAGACACACCCTAACAAAGATCCTCATTAGAAAGAGATAACCACCTTTTCCCATCCTTATTTCCATCATTAACAAGTTCCAAAAGATCAATTGCATGTACATTTTTATACCATTACTCTTTTTTCGTGAAATACACGATCGAAAAATGCGCTAGATGGTTTAATAGGTTTTGAAACTTTTCCAAATCGAAACCTCGTTATCGGACAAAATTCTTTTCTCGCCAAACCTTAATGAATGATCACCAATTTGGAATTTTAGTGAGGGAATAGGAGATGTTAGAAACATCTACCAGTGTTGCAAAACACAATGCATCCGGGCGCCATTCTCGCATCGACTTTATATCCAACCATGGACCAAATATCGTTTGCTCGAACAACCTTTCGCGGTTTTCATTCTTTGACAAACAGAGTTTAATATCCGCAGAACTTCAATGTAGAACGAATCACGATTTTACAATTGTACAACTTTAATTTTGTCATATGGAATTATAGAGTAAAATTAATTAGGGTTTAGAGGTTTTGTGAATAAGATGTGGTTTGTGAGTGTGTGCGCATGATGTAGAAGAAGACGTTTAATTATAGAAGTCATAGAAATTGTACAAGAAGATGTTTGATCGTGTGTGTATGCGCGTGATGTTGTGTGCGTATTATTATTAGTTTTATAATACAACCAAGGTAAAATGACCATATTATCCTCGTGTATAAATACAAGTTGCCCAATATTATATAGTTGTCAAAATACGCTTTAGTTGCCCAAAAACAATACCTTACAATACATGACATATAATCTCAAAATCGTTATTGATCATACCTTTGTTTTGATACATGGCACCCCATGGTTGGATACTGTGAAATCGTTGGCAACTAGTCTATTTACATTCGACAAAGTGCGTGGTCCGGAAAGTGATAAGCCTGTATGCGCGGTCTATTTGACTAATTTTCCTTGTTTCTATTGTATGCATGCATAGTTTGTTGGTAGCTACCCTTGTTTCGGTATTTTTGAATGGCGGTAATGTCTAGTTGCTAGAGATATGACCAACCCAATTCCTAAGTAGGTAGACCGAGGTGGGAAGGGTAAAATTGACCAACTGTTAGGGACCGAAAATCTATATGATTTATGTGGTATTAGAGGTCTAGGTTGGTGGAAAAAGATGAATATCTTCATCCTTTTAGAGAGAGAAAGTAGTGAGAGGGAGGAGAAACACAAATATGAGTTTTATTAAACAAAGAAACAAACACACACTAAATGCTTCACCTCACCCCTCATGGAGAGTCATGAGGGGTATTTATAGGCTCTAACTTTGCCACTAAAATGATACTAGTCCCTATGGGCAAAGTATACTACGCATCTAGTCCAATTCACGTAAGTGACATTATCTTTATAAAAGCGAGGCTAACAATCTCCTCCAAGATATCACACACGTGAATGGTTACAATGAGACCCATAAATACAAAACAAAGTAAATTAAAATAGTAATGAACATCTTGACTTTGTTGAAGCGCTTGAGTCTCTGTAGTCTGAGATACCGAGGCAAACTTGAAGTTCTTCCATCCGACGATCTCGGCATTTGATCTTTGGCGACGGCACAAATCCTTATAGCTCGAACTTCAATCAGAACGGTCTAGTTAGGTTATTACTCCCTCCTAACTAGTGAGCCTTTTTTCTTTCTTTTGCTCCCTCCCGAACCGACAACACTCTTCCAACACGCAATGAGAAAGTAGACTCTTCTAGCACAATGGTTGTCATTCTAGGAACATCGTAACAACATAACTCACTTAGTATTGCATCCAAGTTGGTAAAAGCCCGATGTACATACTACTTCTCCTTCTTCGCCTTAGCACAAATCACTTACGTAATCCAATCACGAAGATGATATAGCAACTTCTCCCTCCCGATGGTTGCGAGCTATCGGAATCATCATAATGTTGCGTATATCGTACCTTTTTCTTGATGCAATATTAACATCATAGCTTGATCAAAATTGCAGCGAGAATATGTCGAAAAATACTCTCAATCGCCTCTCAAACCAACCTTAAATCGAACCTCCTTTGAATTCACCGCTAATAGTAATGACCACATATGGAGAAACCCGATACGACCAACTTGAAAAGGAAGTAAACATCCCAACTTTGTGACTTCATCGTGTTCTAAATTTTGAACAATCCACAACGGTGACATCGAGCACTACAACGTAACTTCTTAAAGTGATGGTTGTACATCGTGAGCACTACAACGTAACTCCTTAAATCGCTTATAACCAGATTGTCAATTCAAAATCACTTAAAGTGACAGTAATACCCCAACAAGTTATCTTGAGACATGCAACCAACCAACCAACGTCTCAACGATAAAGAAGATCACCCATGAAATGTCACTTCTATTCCTCGTAAGCAATACCATACAAAAACCCCGTGATCATTTTTTCAAATTTTTACTTAAGCCGTGAATTTGTATCCTTCCGTGAAATTATAATACCAAAAATACCGCTCTTGACCGACTAATATTAAAATTGTATCCAAAGAATTTGCCTAAAAAATTTGGATAACAATTTTAGTAAGTATCCCAAATTTTTGTTAAGAAAATTGGATACCGCCAATTCATTCCTTGTATCCGCTCCATCATAAAGTCCATTTACATGTCCCGCCAAACAATCCGATCCAACTTTAGGACATAAGCCCAATCCAATTCTATTTGTTCAACCCATGAATATGAAGATAACCCGGTCCGGTCACAATTCCTCATATCCGATCCATGAAACTATTATAACCGGTTATATAACTATCCCACACACCACTTAACCTAAACGTAAAACACATCCCTCGATAAAACGCCTCCAACAAAAACGTTTTCTCATTCTCCCAAATCTGCTCTCACCCATCAACCTAAATGACTATCACCCAAATAACTCTTAATCTCAAATTCAAATCTCCTCTTCATCAAAAACGATTAAATCACTTCTCAATATCAATTCTCATCACATAAAAATACCAATCTCAGCAACTATAACATACCATTTACCTTGTTAATCATTTCTTATTTCATACGAATGAAGATGTTCTTCAAGATCCATTGGGTCTAAGGTAGGATTATGGTTTGAGATTTCATTTTGAACGAACGTAAGTAATAAAAGTAACATACTTGTTATGATTTATTACTTGTTGATTCGAATATCATTGAAGCTTGGCTTCGAAAGTTATCAATGAGGACAAGATTCAATTAAAACAATCTTTAAAAGGTTGCAAAAAATATTGAATCGAATATGAGATTAGTTGAATGAATTTTTTGTTTACGTATTCTCGCTTTGAGTCATGGAAGATTGAGAGTTGAGGAGTTGGATTAGATATGTTGGATAGTTTGGGTCGTTGATGTTGGATTTTGTTTCGGATCATTAAAGTTCCTCATGGACTATTGATGGTTGAAACCGAGGTCGATGAGTTTGTATGGTATTTGTTATGGTCGGTCTTTTAGTTTACGCCGAGGTTTTTGGTTTCACATCTTATGCGTGAGACATACGCGTAAACAAGTTCTTATGCGTAAACATGGTCTAGTTCTATAACCTTACGCGTAACAATTCACGCATAACTTCACGCTTATGCGTAATATTCTCAAGAAGAGTTTAAGCGTAAAGTTTATGTGTAGCCTTGTTTTTACGCCGTATTCCATACGCGTAAAAGTCCTTATGCGTAAGTTTAGGGTTTTGACCCTTTGACTTTTTCCCATGAAGTTTTCCGACCATGTTTCCGACCATTTTCATGAAAAACCTAGAAAAGCATCATAAAATGCTTGTTTTGGACCGTAAACAAAGAAGCGTGACTCGAAACCAACTCAATCAAGATTACTGGCGTAACTCCATCCTAGGATTACCGTAACTAATTAGGTCAAACGATGTTCACGCGGCAGCAAGCTACGCCGTAACTCTTTCTACAAATACGGCGTAACCATGATTTATTGAAGATACTGGCAGAACTCATTCTTGATGTTACCGTAACCAAATTTTTCCGAGCAAAATATTTAAGAATGGATGTTACGGCGTAACTCTCAACTTGGTTACACCGCAACCAGATCCGCCTATAAATACCACCCAAAATTCGCATTTCTCGTCATTCACTCCAAACACAAAAGCAAGAGAACGTTGGTAGGATGTCAAGGCGATCTCGAGGAGCATACTGAGCCATCTCCAAGGAGAAATCACTCCCAACGATAAGCATTAGCAATTTATCATTTCTTTTACTTTCAATTAATGTATTTCATTATGTCAAACATTGAATCGATTGTTTGATTAATATGAGCTGCTACACCTCTCGGTGCTAACCTAGTTATGATTCCTTAATTGTTTTGTTTATGTTTACATTGCTTCCGTATAATTGTTTCTATTGTATGCATGCATAGTTTGTTGGTAGCTACCCTTGTTTGGTAGTTTTGAATGGCGGTAATGTCTAGTTTCTTAGGAGATATGACCAATCAACCCTAAGTAGGTAGACCGAGTGGGAAGGGTAAAATTGACCAACTGTTAGGACCGAAAATCTATATGATTTATGTGGTATTATAGGTCTAGGTTGGTGGAAGAACATGAATATCTTCATCCTTTTAGAGAGAGAAAGTAGTGAGAGGGAGGAGAAACATAAATATGCGTTTTATTAAACAAAGAAACAAACACACACCAAATGCTTCACCTCACCCCTCATGGAGAGTCATGAGGGGTATTTATAGGCTCTAACATTGCCACTTAAACGATACTAGTCCCTATGGGCAAAGTATACTACGCATCTAGTCCAATTCACGTAAGTGACATTATCTTTATAAAAAGCGAGGCTAACAATCTCCCTCCAAGATATCGTCACACGTGAATGGTTACAATGAGACCCATAAATACAAAACAAAGTAAATTACAATAGTAATGAACAATGTTGACTTTGTTGAAGCGCGGAGTCTCTGTAGTCTAGATACTGAGGCAAACTTGAAGTTCTTCCATCCGACGATCTCGGCATTTGATCTTTGGCACCGACGGCATAAATCCTTATAGCTCTAAACTTCAATCAGAACGGTCTAGTTAGGTTATTACTCCTCCTAACTAGTGAGCCTTTTTCTTTCTTTGCTCCTCCCCAACCGACAACACTCTTCCAAAACGCAATGAGAAAGTAGACTCTTCTAGCACAATGGTTGTCATTCTAGGAACATCGTAACAACATAACTCACTTAGTATTGGATCCAATTTGGTAAAAGCCCCGATGTACACACACTACTTCTCCTTCTTTAGTCTTAAGCACAAATCACTTAGTAATCCAATCACGGAAGATGAAATATCAACTTCTCCTCCCGATGGTTGCGAGCTATCGGAATGATCATATTGTTGCGTATACGCCGTACCTTTTCTTGATGCAATATTAACATCATAGCTCGATCAAAATTCGCGAGAATATGTCGCAAAAATACTCTCAATACGCTCTCAAACCAACCTTAAATCGAACCTCCTTTGAATTCACCCTACTAATAGTAATGACCACATATGGAGAAACCCAATACGACCAAGTTGAAAAGGAAGTAAACATCCCAACTTTGTGACTTCATCGTGGTTCTAAATTTTTGAACAATCCACAATGGCGTGTGACATCGAGCACTACAACGTAACTCCTTAAAGTGATGGTTATACACTATGAGCACTACAACGTAACTCCTTACATCGCTTATAACCAGATTGTCAAATCAAAATCACTTAAAGTGACGGTAATACTCAACAAGTTATCTTGAGACATGCAACCAACCAACCAACGTCTCAACGATAAAGAAGATCACCCATGAAATGTCACTTCTATTCCTCGTAAGCAATACCGTACAAAAACCCGTGATCATTTTTTCAAAATTTTGCTTAAGTCGTGAATTTGTATCCTTCCGTGAAATTATAATACCAAAAATACCGCTCTTGACCGACTAATATTAAAATTGTATCCAAAGAATTTGCCTAAAAAATTTGGATAACAATTTTAGTAAGTATCCCAAATTTTTGTTAAGAAAATTTCGGATACCGCCAATTCATTCCTTGTATCCGCTCCATCGAAAGTCCATTTACATGTCCAGCCAAATAGTCCGAACCAACTTTAGGACATAAGCCCAATCCAATTCTATTTGTTCAAATATGAATATGAAGATAACCCGTCCGGTCACAATTCCTCATATCCGATCCATGAAACTATTATAACCTAAGTTATATAACTATCCCACACACCACTTAACCTAAACCTAAAACACATACCTTGATAAAAACGCCTCCAACAAAAACGATTTTCTCATTCTCCCATATCTGCTCTCATCCATCAACCTAAATGACTATCACCCAATTAACTCTTAATCTCAGATTCAAATCTCCTCTTCATCAAAAACGATTAAATCACTTCTCAATATCAATTCTCATCACATCAAAATACCAATCTCAGCAACTATAACATACCATTTACCTTGTTAATCATTTCTTATTTCATACGAATGAAGATGTTCTTCAAGATCCATTGGGTCTAAGGTAGGATTATGGTTTGAAATTTCCTTTTGAACGAATGTAAGTAATAAAAGTAACATACTTGTTATGATTTATTACTTGTTGATTCGAATATCATTGAAGCTTGGCTTCAAAAGTTATCAATGAGGACAAGATTCAATTAAAACAATCTTTAAAAGGTTGCAAAAAAAAATATTGAATCGAATATGAGATTAGTTGAATGAATTTTTGTTTACGATTCATTTTGAGTCATGGAAGATTGAGAGTTGAGGAGTTGGATTAGGATTTGTTGGATAGTTTGGGTCGTTGATGTTGGATTTTGTTTCGGATCTGTTAAAGTTCCTCATGGACTGATGATGGTTGAAACTGAGGTCGATGAGTTTGTATGGTATTTGTTATGGTCGGTCTTTTTAGTTTACGCGTAGGTTTTTTCGTTTCACATCTTATGCGTAGACATACGCGTAAACATGTTCTTATGCGTAAACATGGTCTAGTTCTATAACCTTACGCGTAACAATTCCTACGCATAACTTCACAGCTATGCGTAATATTCTCAAGAAGAGTTTAGCGTAAAATCTTATAAGCGTAGCCTTGTTTTTACGTGTATTCCATACGGCGTAAAAGTCCTTATGCGAAGTTTAGGGTTTTGACCCTTTGACTTTTTTCCCATGAGTTTCCGACCATGTTTCCGACCATTTTCATGAAAAACCCGAAAAGCATCATAAAATGCTTGTTTGGACCGAAACAAAGAAGCGTGACTCGGAAAACCAACTCAATCGAAGATTACGGCAGAACTCCATCCTAGGATTACCGTAACTAATTAGGTCAAACGATGTTCCGCGCGCTGCAAGCTACGCCGTAACTCTTTCTACAAATACTACAGAACCATGATTTATTGAAGATACGGCGAACTCATTCACGATGTTACGCCGTAACCTTTTCCAGAGCAAAATATGAAGAAATGGATGTTACGGCAGAACTCTCAACTTAAGTTACACCGTAACGGATCCGCCTATAAATACCACCCAAATTTGCATTTCTCATCATCCACCCACACACAAAAGCGAGAACGGGTAGGAGGTCAAGGCGATCTCGAGGAGCATACGGAGCCATCTCCAAGGAGAAATCACTCCTAACGATAAGCATTAGCAATTTATCATTTCTTTTACTTTCAATTCATGTATTTCATTATGTCAAACATTGAATCGATTGTTTGATTAATATGAGCTGCTAAGCACCTCGGTGCTAACCTAGTTATGATTCCTTAATTGTTTTGTTTATGTTTACATTGCTTCCAGTGATAATTGTTTCTATTGTATGCATGCATAGTTTGTTGGTAGCTACCCTTGTTTGGGTAGTTTTAATGGCGGTAATGTCTAGTTGCTTAGGAGATATGACCAACTGACCCTAAGTAGGTAGACTGAGTGGGAAGGATAAAAATTGACCAACTGTTAGGACCAAAAATCTATATGATTTATGTGGTATTAGAGGTCTAGGTTGGTGGAAGAAGATGAATATCTTCATCCTTTTAGAGAGAGAAAGTAGTGAGAGGGAGGAGAAACACAAATATGAGTTTTATTAAACAAAGAAACAACACACACCAAATGCTTCACCTCACCTCTCATGGAGAGTCATGAGGGGTATTTATAGGCTCTAACTTTGCCACTTAAACGATACTAGTCCCTATGGGCAAAGTATACTACGCATCTAGTCCAATTCACGTAAGTGACATTATCTTTATAAAAAGCGAGGCTAACAATCTCCCTCCAAGATATCGTCACACGTAAATAGTTACAATGAGATCCATAAATAAAAAACAAAGTAAATTACAATAGTAATGAACAATGTTGACTTTATTGAAGCGCGGAGTCTCTGTAGTCTAGATACTGAGGCAAAATTGAAGTTCTTCCATCCGACGATCTCGACATTTGATCTTTGGCGCTGACGACACAAATCCTTATAGCTCTGAACTTCAACTGTAACGGTCTAGTTAGGTTATTACTCCCTCCTAACTAGTGAGCCTTTTTTCTTTCTTTTTCTCCCTCCTGAACCGACAACACTCTTCCAACACGCAGCAGAGAAAGTAGACTCTTCTATGTGACAACCTGTACTTTCAGGTCATTTCTCGACACATTTCATGTCTCATTATTTCAACATTTATAGTAAACTTGGTTTACTTGTTTCAAATTCGCGTAACCTTGAAGGTTTAGCGGCGAATTCATGATCATGACATCACGTACATTTCATATGGACTAAGATTAGTCTACATTTCATTCACATCATGTACACCTCATTAGTTCATTCACGACATTTTATTTCACATTCAACGCGTAATTTTTATGTTTAATAAACTTTATCGCGTGAGTTATTATTTTAACATTTAATCCGTTACTTTCAAAAATGATCCCGATGTATTTTTAAACTTACATTTAGTTTATAAAACTATATTTTTAGTTTTCCTAGTGTTTCAAATTTATTTGGTGTATTAATCGTTAAAGTTAAATTATTACGTCGTTTTCTTAAAAATTATCGATAATTATTTTATCACTCAAATTTCACAAGGAAAGTATTTTACAATTTTATCATCTCAATACATTCTATGTTGATCTATCAAAACTTACTTGTACCAAAATCTACCAATTACTTTAACTTAAATCTATTTCATTTACATCTTTCAAACATTTACACAATTATACACAACATTTAAAAAAAAAAAAAAAAAAAGATATTTTGGAGACAAAAGTCCCCAAAATCCGGCCATAAGGGGGAGGGTAACTTCATTTATTAAGTTGGTAATTCTTGTCTCTACAATAATACATAAGTCTTTACTTAGACAATTTACTCATTCATTTCATTTCACAAGTTTTAGAAGCTTTCTTTTCTCCTTTGGGTTCTCAAAACCGGTCATACATCAAGCTACATAGGGATCAAAAGTTTTGCAAGCACAAGTGTATAATCAATCTAGTATATACTTTTATATGGTTTTGAAATAAAACCAAGAGTATTTAGGATTAATCCTTGTTACTTTCACCTCATCACTTTCATTTGTAAGCAAGTTTCTTTCACTTTCATGTTTCCTTTTCATTTTCATATGTTTCTTTTCATTTTGGAGCTTATATGCATGTTATGTGATTTATACCATTTATTTCATGATTTATTGAGTTATATATACATATTGGTCATCCTATAAATATTCCCTTGGTATTCTTTGGTCTTGATGGTGATTAGGAACCCATGACACCCTAAGAAGGTGTATGGTAGGATTAGATTAGTTTTGGAGTTGATTTGAAGGGATTAGAATAGGTTTTGTCCGAGAAAACTATTTTCGATAACTATATTTTAGGTTCTGTCCTTGTTTCGAATTTCTGGAAAAACCTACTGTTGGTACGACATTTTGGCCTTGATATTTAGAAAATATACTTTAAAACGAATCCGTGGCCTTTTGAACGGATAAAAACGGAGTTATAACGAAGCCGTGGTGAATTTTTAAAGTTTGACGACGAAATGTTTGTTTTTCTGAAAATTTCAGCTTGCTGTTTTTAGTATTTTCGAGTCAAAAACGAGCCTTAAGCTTCACAAATTATTTCGACTAGTCAAAAATATATTAGTTTACTTCGATACGAAGCTAAGGACATATTATACGTGAAAGCGGTTTGAAGCGACAAATATATGCACGTTTATATAAAGTTGCCGTAAATATTATTTTCTCGAAAACTATATTATTTTACGATTCAAGTATTTCATTAATTTATAAAGGCTATGTTTGCGGCGCTTTTAACCATGATGTGAAACTTTTGGAACGAGTTGTCTTCTAGTAAAATCAAGTTCACCGCCATATTTTCAAAACAAAAGCCGTTTGTCAAGCGGAGTTATGGTAAATTACTTACGGATGTTCAAACTTGGCGAAACTCATTTTACGCACACAATTAACAAAAATCACCATCTTTAGCCTTTAATATCTTTATGATCGAGACCTTTTGGACGAAAACTCTGAATCTGAAACTTCTAGATATCGATACAAACTTTCCAAAACCGTCGAGTTCGTTCTCTAACGATCGGCGTACACCGTTTTGCGACTAGTTTTCCAAAGCCATTTTGTTAATTTCATGATTTTTCCGACGACATTGTTTTGCGACGAAAAGTGGTAATTTCACCAAAATCATTATAAAACCATTATAGGATGACATTTTGACGTAAAACATGTAAAGTCATTTTGAAGGGTCAAGGCGTCAAAAGAGTATTTTTTTAAATGACGAGTAATATTTTCAAAACCGTAAATGGTATAAATAACATACTGAAATGCATGCATAACATTACATTGCAACTCATTCGTATCATATCCTTCACAATAGGTCAAGATTAACGTATCACATTACATCTCGGTGTACTCACTTTTGTCTTCGCATCATTCCACCAAGTGAGTTTTCATAGCCCTACTTTTACTTGTTTTCATAAATGTTTTGGGGAGATACATGCTCAATTATTTTCATAACTATCATGATTATTTGAAACTACATGTTTAACTCGAATGAATGCTTAGTCATGCGTAATGTAAGGTTTGCCACACTAGAACTTCCATATTATATTCATTGAGCTAATGGTCTTGGTATATTCATTGAGCTAATGGTCTTGGTATATTCATTGAGCTAATGGTCTTGGTATAACATTGGGCTAACGGACTTGGTATATTCATGTACTTGGTACAATCATGGACTAACGGTCTTGGAGCGATTTGATCAACACTCATATTTGTTATATCAAGTAACTATTGATACATTAAGTTAGGCACTATTTTGTGAATTCATTTGACGATGTGGGCTTGAACATAAACTATATTACACTTTGGCAATGGGTTGTGAACACACAGTTGCAAGTTTTGTATGGGCGGAACTTGGGCGAGTGGATTTACAATGCCTTTCTTTGCATAAACGATTTTGGAAGGCTTTACATTTCAAAACAAACTCTATGAACTCACTCAACCTTTGTGTTGACACTTTTAGCATGTTTTATCTCGGTATCTAAGGCATTCACTTCATGGCATGCATTTGGACACATCATGGAGTCGCGATGACGACGCGTCTCACTGGGTTTACGACTTTAAAACATCGTTTGAATTGTAACAAACTTATTTCCGCAAGTTGATTTTCATTTGTGACCTACTTTGTAAACTCGATTGTTTTATTGAATCAAGCGATGTTCTTTTCAAGCGACACTTTAGGTCGTTCAATATAACGTGATTGTGATGCTATGACGATCAATCCCGAGAATTCCATTCCATTGCCAAAAGCAGTAATTTGGGGTGTGACAGATTGGCATCGAGCTTGATTATAGAGAACTAGGTTGCATCATTGACCCTAGACTATAACTACATTATCATAGCATCTCATCATTTCATCACAAGTGCATGTTCACTTTACATGCGGTTTTACGTACATTTTCGAGTTATTCACTTTCATTTCACATCGATTGTCACATGGATGCCCTTAAATGCCCATTCCATTATTCTTTCTTCATACTCTAATGTGGAGAATTCCTTGTCATTCCTATCACAATTTCCACATCAATCGACTTGTCACCATAACGTCGAATGCCGAGATAAACTTTTAAATAGGGCGAAGTCGCTCTCACTCCTTTGTTTCACCACTAACATGTCGAGTTACACTTTATTCACATTAAGTCTCTAAACCATCATACATTGAAGCACTTACAACACCTCATAACCTATCTTTTCGGAAACCGTCGATCATTTTGAAAAATAACCTCAAACTCATCATTTCTTATCACATTTCTTTGAGCGCTTATTATTAACATCGGATTTTGCTCGTCTCACATTTCCTCTTGTTTTGAAGAAGATATGGCAATCAAGAAAGCTACAGTTGAAATGACCCAAGCGCTATT
This sequence comes from Chrysanthemum lavandulifolium, assembly GCA_022545495.1. Lineage (NCBI taxonomy): Eukaryota > Viridiplantae > Streptophyta > Magnoliopsida > Asterales > Asteraceae > Chrysanthemum > Chrysanthemum lavandulifolium. The sequence continues at coordinate 259,306,104 of CM040239.1, forward strand.
CGAAATTAGTGAATGATAGCATTGCTAATGCTCTAAGAGTCGAAAGTGAAGCGGTGGGCTGCTGCTTCTTTCATGATCAGACTTCTCTTTGTAGCCGCTAGGCTAGCTCTCTATCTTGAAATGCCGGAGGATCCGGAGTTAAGAAATGTTCGCACAAGGATTTCAAAGTGGTGAGCCCACCAAATTTAGAGGTACCGAGGAGCTACGACAATGGTTCGATGGTTTGAAAAGTTGGAATCGTGTTTTGCTATGTAATCCGTCGGTTGATAGTAAAGTTAAATTTGCTACGAGTACATTACTCGATGGAGCATTATCGTGGTGGAATTCTTATGCTCAACCGATTGGGATGGAGAATGCTTTCAAGCTTACTTGGGAGCAATTTAAGGGTTTAGTGACTAAGAAGTTTTGTCCACGAGCGAAATCAAAAAGTTGGAGCGGAGTTCTATGAATTAGTAACCGTTGGGTGCGATATTGACACTTACATTCGGAGATTCCAAGAATTGGGCGTTTATGCCCGTCCATGGTTTACGATAATGAGAAGTTGCTAGAGGCTTTCATCGGGGACTTCCGAATTATTCAAGGCGATGTGACTTCTTCGACCCACAAACGATTGAGGAAGCTATTCGATTGACTCAAAAGCTCATGGCCCGTAGTGAAGAGAGGCAAGTACCCAACACCAACCAAAACAACAACAACCCCAACAACTGCACCAACTACTACAATAACCAAAACAACAACTACAACGACGATAACCAAATCAACAACAACAAAAGAAAATGGGAAAAGCGACCAAGGAGATTATAACAACAACCAAAACCGCAACACTAACTATCATCAACAACAAAATAGAGGGCAAGAAACGCAATGGTATATGTTGCTGCACCAATGAAGGCGGAGGTTATCTTGGAACCTACCCACTATGTAATCGATGTAAGTATCATCACACGGGTCTTTGTCCCGCTAAGTGTTACAAGTGTCAACAACTCGGACACCTTGCCGAGAATTGTAGAGGCAAGGCCATGGTTACATGTTACGGATGCGGGGAGCAAGGACACTATCGGAATCAATGTCCTCAAAACCAAGGCCAACAAGTCGAAGGTGCTCATGGGAATGTATATATGTTAGAAGGAGGAGGAGCTCGTCAAGGTATCAACGACGGAAGGCGAAGAAGTTCGGAAACTAACGGTCTTATTTCTCCTTATGTACTATGTCATACCAAGATTATGTCTAATCATCGTGTCCAAAACCTTATAACTTAAAGATGTACTACTTTTGCTGAACCACTCGTTGTAAAATATTCTCATCTATCGTACTTTATTTTCTTTCCGATTTGTTATCATTTACGAGGATTTTAATTCTTTTTACTTCAACTATCATTTTAACGACACTTCTCCATGTCTTCTCTCCTCGATGTTCATCACAATTTTAACATCAGTTGACTCAACACCAAACAACATATGAGTCGATTAGTCCAAGCATTGCATAGTTACTCCTAAATTATACATAGCGATCACCTATGTCTAATTCGGGAAGAATCATGCGATGAAGGGAGTAGTAGGCTTATATGAGTAAGCAATTCGTAATCGAGCCAAATTTTCAAAGATTTTCTTGAAACCACTTGTTTCGGTTTGATCCGCGTGGTTCTTGTTTGATGAGTTGCAAAGATCGAGCTAGAAACAAGTCGTTACCTAAACCGATTTAGCCTAATCTCATGACAGTTCTTGTTTGATGAGTTGTGAGATTAAGTAAAATCGGTTACCAAAAGCCTTTGAGGGTTTTGCTCGGGAATGGGAAAGTTTGCCACATCAAACCCTAAAACCGATAGACTAACAACGAACCGAATTCGGGATGAATTCCTTTTTGATGGGCGAATGTGACAACCTGTACTTTCGGTCATTTCTCGACACATTTCATGTCTCATTATTTCAACATTTATAGTAAACTTGGTTTACTTGTTTCAAATCGCGTAACCTTGAAGGTTTAGCGGCGAATTCATGATCATGACATCACGTACATTTCATATGGACTAAGATTAGTCTACATTTCATTCACATCATGTACATCTCATTAGTTCATTCACGACATTTTATTTCACATTCAACGCGTAATTTTTATGTTTAATAAACTTTATCGCGTGAGTTATTATTTTAACATTTAATCCGTTACTTTCAAAATGATCCGATGTATTTTTAAACTTACATTTAGTTTATAAAACTATATTTTAGTTTTCCTAGTGTTTCAAATTTATTTGGTGTATTAATCGTTAAAGTTAAATTATTACGTCGTTTTCTTAAAAATTATACGATAATTATTTTATCACTCAAATTTCACAAGGAAAGTATTTTTACAATTTTATCATCTCAATACATTCTATGTTGATCTATCAAAACTTACTTGTACCAAAAATCTACCAATTACTTTAACTTAAATCTATTTCATTTACATCTTTCAAACATTTACACAATTATACACAACATTTAAAAAAAAAAAAAAAAGATATTTTGGAGACAAAGTCCCCAAAATCCGGCCATAAGGGGGAGGGTAACTTCATTTATTAAGTTGGTAATTCTTGTCTCTACAATAATACATAAGTCTTTACTTAGACAATTTACTCATTCATTTCATTTCACAAGTTTTAGAAGCTTTCTTTTCTCTCCTTTGGGTTCTCAAAACCGGTCATACATCAAGCTACATAGGGATCAAAAGTTTTGCAAGCACAAGTGTATAATCAATCTAGTATATACTCTTTATATGGTTTTGAAATAAAAACCAAGAGTATTTAGGATTAATCCTTGTTACTTTCACCTCATCACTTTCATTTGTAAGCAAGTTTCTTTCACTTTCATGTTTCCTTTTCATTTTCATATGTTTCTTTTCATTTTGGAGCTTATATGCATGTTATGTGATTTATACCATTTATTTCATGATTTATTGAGTTATATTACATATTGGTCATCCTATAAATATTCCCTTGGTATTCTTTGGTCTTGATGGTGATTAGGAACCCATGACACCCTAAGAAGGTGTATGGTAGGATTAGATTAGTTTTGGAGTTGATTTGAAGGGATTAGAATAGGTTTTGTCCGAGAAAAACTATTTTCGATAACTATATTTTAGGTTCTGTCCTTGTTTGAATTTCTGGAAAACCTACTGTTGGTACGACATTTTGGCCTTGATATTTAGAAAATATACTTTAAAAGCGAATCCGTGGCCTTTTGAGCGGATAAAAGCGGAGTTATAACGAAGCCGTGGTGAATTTTTAAAGTTTGACGACGAAATGTTTGTTTTTACGAAAATTTCAGCTTGCTGTTTTAGTATTTTCGAGTCAAAAGCGAGCCTTAAGCTTCACAAATTATTTCGACTAGTCAAAAATATATTAGTTTACTTGATACGAAGCTAAGGACATATTATCGTGAAAGCGGTTTGAAGCGACAAATATATGCACGTTTATATAAAGTTGCCGTAAATATTATTTTACGAAAAACTATATTATTTTACGATTCAAGTATTTCATTAGTAAAGGCTATGTTTGCGGCTTTTAACCATGATGTGAAACTTTTGGAACGAGTTGTCTTCTAGTAAAATCAAGTTCACCGGCCATATTTTCAAAACAAAAAGCCGTTTGTCAAGCGGAGTTATGGTAAATTACTTACGGATGTTCAAACTTGGCGAAACTCATTTTACGCACACAATTAACAAAACCACCATCTTTAGCCTTTAATATCTTTATGATCGAGACCTTTTGAATGAAAACTCTGAACTGAAACTTCTAGATATCGATACAAACTTTCCAAAACCGTCGAGTTCGTTCTCTAACGATCGGCGTACACCGTTTGCGACTAGTTTTCCAAAGCCATTTTGTTAATTTCATGATTTTTCCGGCGACATTGTTTTGCGACGAAAAGTGGTAATTTCACCAAAATCATTATAAAACCATTATAGGATGACATTTTGACGTAAAAACATGTAAAGTCATTTTGAAGGGTCAAGGCGTCAAAAGAGTATTTTTTCGATGACGAGTAATATTTTCAAAACCCGTAAATGGTATAAATAACATACGAAATGCATGCATAACATTACATTGCAACTCATTACGTATCATATCCTTCACAATAGGTCAAGATTAACGTATCACATTACATCTCGGTGTACTCACTTTTGTCTTCGCATCATTCCACCAAGTGAGTTTTCATAGCCCTACTTTTACTTGTTTTCATAAATGTTTTGGGGAGATACATGCTCAATTATTTTCATAACTATCATGATTATTTGAAACTACATGTTTAAGCGAATCGAATGCTTAGTCATGCGTAGTAACAATTTTGCCACATAGAACTTCCATATTATATTCATTGAGCTAATGGTCTTGGTATATTCATTGAGCTAATGGTCTTGGTATATTCATTGAGCTAATGGTCTTGGTATAACATTGGGCTAACGGACTTGGTATATTCATGTACTTGGTACAATCATGGACTAACGGTCTTGGAACGATTTGATCAACACTCATATTTGTTATATCAAGTAACTATTGATACATTAAGTTAGGCACTATTTTGTGAATTCATTTGACGATGTGGGCTTGAACATAAACTATATTACACTTTGGCAATGGGTTGTGAACACACAGGTTGCAAGTTTTGTATGGGTGGAACTTGGGCGAGTGGATTTACAATGCCTTTCTTTGCATAAACGATTTTGAAAGGCTTTACATTTCAAAACAAACTCTATGAACTCACTCAACCTTTGTGTTGACACTTTTAGCATGTTTTTATCTCGGTATCTAAGGCATTCACTTCATGGCATGCATTTGGACACATCATGGAGTCGCGATGACGACGCGTCTCACTGGGTTTCACGTACTTTAAAACATCGTTTGAATTGTAACAAACTTATTTCCGCACAAGTTGATTTTCATTTGGGACCTACTTTGTAAACTCGATTGTTTTATTGAATCAAGCGATGTTCTTTTCAAACGACACTTTAGGTCGTTCAATATAACTCATGATTGTGATGCTATGACGATCAATCCCGAATTTCATTCCGTTGCAAAGCAGTAATTTGGGGTGTGACATTCTAGCACAATGGTTGTCATTCTGGGAACATCGTAACAACATAACTCACTTAGTATTGCATCCAAGTTGGTAAAAAGCCCCGATGTACACACACTACTTCTCCTTCTTCAGTCTTAAGCACAAATCACTTCGTAATCCAATCACGGAAGATGAAATAGCAACTTCTCCCTCCTGATGGTTGCGAGCTATCGGAATCATCATAATGTTGCGTACATGTTGTACCTTTTTCTTGATGCAATATTAACATCATAGCTTGATCAAAATTCTGTGAGAATATGTCGCAAAAATACTCTCAATACGTCTCTCAAACCAACCTTAAATCGAACCTCTTTTGAATTCACCGGCTAATAGTAATGACCACATATGGAGAAAACCCGATACGACCAACTTAAAAAGGAAGTAAACATCCCAACTTTGTGACTTCTGCGTGTTCTAAATTTTGAACAATCCACAACGGGTGTGACATCGAGCACTACAACGTAACTCCTTAAAGTGATGGTTATACATTCTCGAGCACTACAACGTAACTCCTTACATCGGCTATAACCGATTGTCAATTCAAAATCACTTAAAGTGACAAGAATACCCAACAAGTTATCTTGAGACATGCAACCAACCAACCAACGTCTCAACGATAAAGAAGATCACCCATGAAATGTCACTTCTATTCCTCGTAAGCAATACCGCATAAAACCCCGTGATCATTTTTCAAATTTTGCTTAAGTAGTAATTTGTATCCTTCCGTGAAATTATAATACCAAAAATACCGCTCTTGACCGACTAATATTAAAATTGTATCCAAAGAATTTGCCTAAAAAATTTGGATAACAATTTTAGTAAGTATCCCAAATTTTTGTTAAGAAAAATTCGGATACCGCCAATTCATTCCTTGTATCCGCTCCATCATAAAGTCCATTTACATGTCCAGGCCAAATAGTCCGAACCAACTTTAGGACATAAGCCCAATCCAATTCTATTTGTTCAGCCCATGAATATGAAGATAACCCGGTCCGGTCACAATTCCTCATATCCGATCCATGAAACTATTATAACCGGTTAGATAACTATCCCACACACCACTTAACCTAAACCTAAAACACACTGACTATCACCCTAAACCTAAAACTCTCCCAAATCTGCTCTCACCCATCAACCTAAATGACTATCACCCAATTAACTATTAATCTCAGATTCAAATCTCCTCTTCATCAAAAACGATTAAATCACTTCTCAATATCAATTCTCATCACATCAAAATACCAATCTCAACAACTATAACATACCATTTACCTTGTTAATCGTTTCTTATTTCATACGAATGAAGATGTTCTTCAAGATCCATTGGGTCTAAGGTAGGATTATGGTTTGAGATTTCATTTTGAACAAACGTAAGTAATAAAAGTAACATACTTGTTATGATTTATTACTTGTTGATTTGAATATCATTGAAGCTTGGATTTGAAAGTTATCAATGAGGACACAATTCAATTAAAACAATCTTTAAAAGGTTGCAAAAAAAATATTGAATCGAATATGAGATTAGTTGAATGAATTTTTTGTTTACATATTCTGTTTTGAGTCATGGAAGATTGAGAGCTGAGGAGTTGGATTAGGATTTGTTGGATAGTTTGAGTCGTTGATGTTGGATTTTGTTTCGGATCTGTTAAAGTTCCTCATGGGTGATTGTTGGATCGATATACTTTAATCAAACTAACTTAACTAGCTTGTTAAGGTTTAATAACCTCGGATAAATCCTAAGTTATTAACAAAGAAACACCGAGCAATCTTTATTAAATGCGGAATTTACTTAACAAAGCTAAGAAGAATAACTTTATTATAAACTCTAAATCACTTATTATGCGAGATACTCTAATACAACTCTAAGATAATCGAACTTTTCTCTAAAACACTAATTAAGTAAACTCTAAAACTCTTTTTCGAACATCGCACTCTAATGCCAATCTAGGAGTCCTTTTATAGGCTCAAGGATATCCTAGTCGGTTTACAATTGATAACCTTGTACGACAAGTAATCTAATCATGGAATACAATACTTTCCATAAACGAATATAACAGTTTGTTTGTTCTAGCAAGACTTTGACTTCTTCATGCAAGACTTTGACTTTGTCTTTAGCGATGCTTTGACTCTTTGACTTCTTCCAAGATGCTTTGCGACTACACGATGCTTTGATATCTTCAACACTTTGATATCTTCAAGACTTTCATATCCCAACAATCCTCCCTAACTTGAATTCTACTTGCTTGACTTCAAGTTCCTTTGAATATATCTTTATGACTTTATCTTTAAAATGGATTGTTTCTTAGTCTCTAAATTGTATCTCTGTAATATCCGTGCTTTGTCAAAGTATCTCTTAGAATTGTTTTCTTCACGTGACATCCAACAATCTCCATCTTTTCAACAACACAACAACATATGACGGTTTATACGATATTCAGTTTAAGTTGCATACTATTCTCATCACATCTAAGTGAATCATTGAAACTTTAATGGATTTAGAACTCTTTACCAAAGCCATTATCTCTGGAGTAGCCAAATGTTTTGGTGTGTAAGACCATGGTACATTGATAACCATATGATTTTAGCAAACCACCATGCTATCAATGATTTGTTTTGTCTTTACCAAAAGTCGTACCTTTACGGACTAGTTAGTTCTTCTATCTAATGGTGAACTAATTACCAATAATGGTTTTTCCACCGCCTTTACCACAAGCCATTTTCTTGTGGGCTAGCCAACTCTTCACATTCTCGATATGGTGAGTTGATGACCATCCAACTTATTAGCAAGTTGTCAACTAAAAACGGATTTGATATATCTTTACGAGCCGTTTGCTCATGGATTAGTCAATCCTTTTGTAACCATGGTGGATTGATAACCTATTGATGTTATCATCACAAAACCATTTATTCAACCTTTATTTCAAAATATTTATTACTTAGCAAAAGGTTTCTTCTAAAATTCTTTCAACTGGTTTAGTTCAAGAAGCGATGCTTTGATGAAAGTCTTGTCGATAAACGATACTTTGAATAAAAGTCGATATATCAAAAATATTTATTCAATTAAAAGTCATACCGTTATAGATCATTCTCGTAATGGTAGTCCGATCTATAAGCAAATTGACAACCATGCAAGCGGTTTCATTAGCCTCTTCCACTTCCAATCCATGTTCTAGCATCCTTCTCATGAGCTCAATCGTAAGAGGGTATCTTCTTTCGCAAACATGTGTATCATTGTTCCATTTTCTAGCTCCAAAACATGAACTCCGGATTCTTCAAAGAATCTCCGACAAACTATTTCCCGGCTTTCTTGATCCTTCCAAATATCATCGCGTTTCTCTTCATTAGTTTCCACATGGTTATAAGATCACCATGTAAAACCAAACCAATCCCTTCTAATGGATTATCTTCAAAATAAGTTTTCACAACATAATATAAGTAGAATAGATCTACTCTATCTATAATATGCAAAAATCCCATAGCTTTTGAAAACTTTGAAACTTTCATCTTCTTTGTGAAAAACCATGTAATCTCCATTCTTAGATTTCTCAACTTTGAAAACACTAATCTTTGATCATTCATCTTCATGTCATTATCTTCATTTGTATAATCAAAATCTACCACTCGAGATAATTCTTCAATTCATCACTAGTCTCGGATCTTAATTCAACCTTTTCTTTCTTTGAAAACGAACATCTGTAACCGGTTTTCTTTTTCTTTAAGCTTTTCTTCCTTTCGACTTCATCCAATAAGCTTCTTCTCTAAAATCTTTAATGCTGCAACATCTTTCTTATAAGCTTCTCTCATTATCATATAATCTCTTCATATCCACATAATTTAGCTTCGCAATCCTTTAAATCCTCGATTTTTAGATATGCCATCATTGCATTCCTTTCTTTAGCTAAATTAGGTCTTCTTGACATAAATCTAACATGTGTAGGAGGCTGTAATGGTTCAAAGGTTTGACATCCAATTCATCTTGCACCTTTGAGTCGCTTCTCTATTTAGAGCTTCTTGAGCTTCTTGTTCTTCTCTATCTTTAGCATCTAACTCTTCTTGAACTTTTACATTTCATGACTTCATTTCTAGCAACTTCAATCGCTCTAAGTTACGCCAAAGTAAGTTTCTTCTTCTTAGTTTCAACGAATACCTTTCCTTTGTCTTTTGGATCAATTGCGGTTGATCGGTTCTTGGTTGTTCTTCTTCTTGTACATCTCTAATAGTAACTCCTCCTCTTGGATGTGACAAATCTAACATTGTAGCAACTAATTCATCATCACTCATGAATGAATAGGTTTGAATCTAGGTTCCTCCTCTTCTTCTATAACAGCTTGTTGAAGGACCACTTCTTCTTCAAAATTCAATACCCTTGGAGTTATTACTTGGCCTAGATGTATCAGTGCTTTGATGTTCAATACCTTGATCATCGCACCTTGAACTTGCACTTCTTCTTCTTGTTCCTCCGAAATAATCTTTTCTGCGGTGCTTACAGATTCTTTCTTCTTTGTAATATCTTCTTGATTCTTTACGCTTCATAACATCTTCTTCAAATTATCCTTTTACGAATTCCTCCCCAAGTTGACAGAAGATGATTTAGGAACCTTCTTTCTTTTCAATTCCTTACGAAGTGCTTTACGACGTTTGTTTTCCTCTTTAACCCATAAGTTGAAACCTTGAATATAGGGTTTAATAAAATTCCTTAACCAGATATACCGACGCTTCAACTTCTTAAGCGCTTTAGCTTGACGCTCAACAGTCTTGTTTAACCTAGCTAGCTCCCTTGTTAAAGCATAATTATCCAAAGTCAAACCTTCACGAGATATATTAGGAGCATCACCTTGAACTTGTGAATGTTCCTATGAAACAGAAACAAAAGGTTGAGGAGATGCGTGGGGTGTTCTCTCAATCTCTTCTTGATCCTCAGGACTTGGAGAAACATCACCTGTAATGATGCAAGACCTTCACGAGAAGCGGTTCTTGCAGAGGCGGTACCTTGTGAGGCACACTTTGTGAAGCGGTACCTTGTGCTGACGGTACCTTCACTTTCTTCATCCTCTCCACAAGCGTCACGTGCAAACTTGTACAACTTCCATCATTGTTGTAGTTAATGGAATATCTCCACCTCGAACAAATTACTTCACGGCCATGAATTTATAAATTTTAGCTTGTTGCACAATAACGGGTAACAAAGTAGCGGGTTTTGGAACATCGACCAATTGCTTGTTCAAGAAAACACAGACAAATCGTGGTACATCAACCATGTTGACCCGGAGGAGATATGAGATAGCATCCCATCCAAAATAAGCCTTGAAAATTAAACACTGTCTGTAGCTAAGCCAACCACTGCAGATGCTATATTTGACCCAAACGCTCCCAAAAGTGCTTTTAGAACTTATGCAATGGAGCAAAACATGAATCAAAAATTTCCATTGAGGATAGAATAAGGCTTTCTTGAAAGTTTGTTCAGTCAAAGAACCTTCATAACCCAAATTTCTAAAAGTATCCCAAATCAGTTGCTTGTCAAAGCGAATAGCCCCATCTTCATCTTCAAATAATAAATCTGCTCGAATAGAGGCTTCTGTAATCTTGATAGTCCTTCCAGCAACTGTTGATCTAATATAGTATTCATCCTCCTCCATATTGTCTCGAGCATTAGCCCAAAATTCTTGAATCCACGGTTCAATAACATCCGGCTCAACTAAAGAGCATAACTAATAAGCGACCCGAAGATAATCAATTATATCATGAAAGCCACATTCGCCTCGGTCTTGTCCAAATTAGCCACCATATTGTGCTTGAAATGTTAAACGATTCACCATTGTTGAAAAGATGAGCACAATAAAGATTGTATCGAATAATAAGGAGATGGTAATTGGGAGATAAGTATGGAAAAGATGTAAAGTAATAATATGAGAGGAAAATCGGAAAGTAGTTATTTATAGGTGGGATTTGAAAAATCACAACCTAAATAACAAAGTTACCGACACTACCAATTACCCATCAATATTACCATTGGAACAATACTTTAATCGACAAACAAGACTTTCCACATAAGCGGTACTTTCCAAGCGGTACTTTCCCAAGCGGTACTTTCGGAAATACGATACTTTGCCAAAACCTTCATATAAACTAAGTATAAACTAACATCCTCCCTCAAGCAATACATAGGACTATATCTAACACCTTATAGTCCTCCCTTAAACATAGCTTAGTAGTTAATCATTCCAATGCTCACGACCAAGTGATTGAATCGTGACACATCAAAACCTTTTGTGAGTAAATCACCTACATTGTCATCCGTATGAACTTTAACCACATTAATGAGCCTATGCTCATAGCAATCTCGATAAAGTGATGCCTAATCGAATATGCTTTGTCTTGGAATGATACATGGATTCTTCACAATACAAATAGTACTCTCATTATCAATATTGATAGGAGTATTCTTAAATTGAACCCATAATCCAAGAGTTGATTTTGCATCCATAAAACTTGACCACAACAACTTACTGACTACATATTCACTTTAGTAGATGATGTTCTTTGCAATTGTCTGTTCTTGCATTGCCGTGAGACTAACCTTCTTCCAAGATATTGGCATCCACCAGTTGTGGATCTTCTATCATAATTATCTCCTGCATAGTCACTATCTGAAAAGCTTCTAAGTGAAAAGGTGACTCTTTAGGATACCACAACCCCAACTTAGGTTGTTGTTTCAAATAATGAGAATATTCTTTTACGCATTCGGTGAGAGATCTTTGGTGTGACTTGATATCTTGCACATAAGCGGTCGCAAACATGATATCGAGCCTTGATGCGATGAGATACATAAGAGAGCCAATCATAGATCTCGTATAACTTGACTTCAACAGTCGTCCATCTTCATCTTTACCCAATGAATTGATAGATTTAATCGGTGTAGTAACGACCTTCATATCATCAAAATTAAACATCTTAAGTATATACGTAACATACTTGTCTTGGCTAATAAAAATTCCTTCCTTGGACCGCTTAACTCAAGTCCTAAAAGAATATTAACTCTCCCATTGAACTCATTTGAAATTCCTTCGCATCACCGCTCAAACTCCTTAACCATAGACTGTTTTGTAGCCCCAAGATGATATCATCAACATAAACTTGAACTAACATGATATCCTTCTTGTCTCTCTTGATAAACAAAGTCTTGTCTATAGCTCCCCTACGTATCCATGTTGTAATAAGAATGTAGAAAGCCTCTCATACCAAGCTCTAGGTGCACGATGAAGACCATAAAGAGCCTTAACCACCTTATAGACTTTGTTTGGATGTTTAGGATCTTCAAAACACGGAGGTTGTTTCACATACACCTCTTCCGTAATGGTGCCATAAAGAAAGGCACTCTTGACATCCATTTGGTATACCTGAAAATCCATATAAGAAGCAAAAGCAAGAAAGATTCTAATTGCTTCAATCCTTGCCACAGAGCAAATACCTCATCATAATCTACCCTTCCTCCTGTCTATAACCCCGAGAAACTAATCTTGCCTTGTTTTTGATAACATTGCCTCTTTCATCTCTTTTAACTCTAAAACCCATCGGTTCCAATAACTCTCTTCCCATCCGGAAGATCACATAAAACCTAAACCTCTTGAAGTTTAAATTGAAGAAGTTCCTCCTGCGTAGCTTGACCCACTCTCTTTAGTCAAAGCTTTGAGCAATATTTTGGGTTCCTCTTGAGAGATGAAACAAGTAAATAAGCGTGTTTGATGGTCCTTATGATTTAGCCGGTTTTGTTTATACACAAAGCTAAGTAAAGCATTGTGAGGTTTTGTGAAACCCTTAGCTCGTGTCTTGTCATAACTCCGGATGTAGAAGGACCAATGATTTGATCGGAAGGATGATTCTTATGAATCAAGTAAAATAGGAGACGTGAAACTTCATATGTATCATCCAAGTTAGTATAATCGGCACCTTCATTGGAATCGTGAAAATACCTTCATCTTCAAGCTCATCATCGGTTCTTCTAACCTGCATGGTAGGATCATCCAAATCATCTAAAGTATCATCAACAGTGCGGTGATGCTTTGATCGAAAATCTTGTCAAAATCTTGTGAGAGTACTCTGCGGTCTTGTTCTTCTTCTTTGCCTCTTCATAAGCTCTCCTTTGTTCATCGATGTAAGAATGTGCTAACACATCTTGAAGAAGCATCCGATTAAGTTCCTCTTGAATAGATTGATCCTCTGCGGATAATGAGGATTTTGGTGCAACAAGATGCTTTGTTTTGGAGAATCAAGATTACTTTGCTTAGGAACAACGATGCTGTTTTGGACTCACGGGATCTTTATCGAGAACGAGATCGGTCGAATATGAACATCATGAACAACATATTGAATATCTTCTTCAGTGTGCAAAGGTTGAATATCTTCTTTAGGTCTCTGATACCAATTGATAAGATCGTTTATAAGCTCAGCTAGGGATCAATAACAAAGACTAATAACATTGTACGCAGCGGAATAATCAAAACAATACTTTGTTATTGAACAAGCTTTTTCATTCACTAATACTCTAATAAATATTAGACGTTTATAGAAGCACATCTACTAACTAAACTAATAACCTAGGCGTTTACAATGAACCATACGCCTAGGACACACTAATCTAAAACTAATACCCTAGACGTTCTTCCCTAACGTCTAGGCTAAACACACACCTTTTAATCGACTACATTATTGGAAGATTTCATTAAAAACCTACACCTATGTCCTCTTTATATACTAGAGGATAAGGACTAAATAATAAAACTTTCATTGCAAGCAAGTCCTTCCATCTTTTAGTAGGTTTCCTTCTTGTCATATTAAGTCCCTCTTGGTTCATTCTTTTTGTCTTTATCAACTCAAACTTGTAATTCCCAACAATCTTCCCCTAGTTGATAATGACAAAACCATTCTTGAACGAACTTCACTAGACGAAGTAGAGAAATTGAGATCAGGGATCTCACCATGAATGAAACAAGTATGTCTTCCTTTGTTAACCATATGTTAACCATCTTCTTGATTCTTCAAAATCTGTAGGCTTTATGTAATGATTACTTGTGAAGAAACACCAAATATAACAAACTTGATGAAGAAGTAAAATTTCCCAAACTTGTATCTTAAATCTTTACTATCCACGGAACTCCATACTTATACGAACCACCAATATAAGTAGACCGTAATCCCTTGAAAAGAATCCTCAACTAGTTATGAGACACTGAGCACTACAATGTAACTCCTTCAAGTGATAGACAATGTGTGCATAGAGCATTATAAGAAAAATCACACATTGCTAGATTCATCAAGCTAGATGATAAGAACACAAACCAAGCAATTCCACTTCACCTTCAAATAAGTGATAAATAATCCTCTTAAGTAATCAATTCTTCAATAAATCTCCATAACGAGCCTTTTTAAATCCTTTCAAGAACATAAATTTCTTCCTGTGTGTGAACAATAACCTCTGTGCGTGTCATCCAAATATCATGCTCGACTTCCCCTTAAATCAAAAATCTTCTCGTAATAAAGCATGAGCAGTATGTTGGGAAGGAGCAGTACTTTCATATAAAATCTGCAGTACTTTGAAATAAACTGCAGTACTTTCATAAAACACCAAGCAGTACTTTGCGTTGAGCAGTACCTTCGAGCAAGCAGTACTTTGTGTAAACAGTACTTTCAAAACCTCCGAGCAGTACTTTGATATCTTGAAGCCAAATAAATTTCGGTGACAGTACTTTGCATAACTAATGAGCAAAAATACTTTCGAACGAGTAGCATTATCTTCAAATATCATCAGTACTTTCAAAAACAATGAGCAGCAGTACCTTCACATATGTGTGACCCACTTCCCATCAAATGATATTAACGTGATCTCTTTACATGCCCACGTGATAGACATAGGATACTACTCCAATCAGAAGTTTCAATTAAATAACACACTGACCACTTTATATTGGAGGCCACGTGACCAATCATAATCACCAATTCATATAGCCAAGCGTGTAATATTCAACCCATGTGCTCATCAATAAAACAAAATTGCGTCAGGTCTTGTTTTTACTCCATGGAAGCCAATTAAAAAATATATCCCACGTGAACAATATTAATCTTGGCCAATCAAAAAGTCACGACTACCATACTAACCATGGACCGCATACCACCGAATCTTTTCCATCCATAAAATAATCACATGCGTTCGACCCACTATAATTAATTCGTACGAGGTAATTGAATAGATCAATAATAGACAAATTAATTGTACGAAGTTACCATCATGATTCAACCAATGACAAGTCACGTCCACTATAACACCCATAGACTGCACCACACACAAATATCTTCATATAACATATAATTGATTTTCTGAAAAAGCCCTTCAGCAGCCAACTTCGAGACATCATAACTTTCTACTGAAAGCTCCAATTGACGATCCCTTCGGTGGAAAGTTAGATTAGCATATAGAGAATGTCCACCTAAAATTTCGTTACGATCCAACGGTTAACGAAAAAGTTATCGCCGTTTCAAAACAGTGCTGTATAAAAATACGCTGCGTATGTATATGTTATTGTTATCCCTAGCTGAGCTTTAAACGATCTTATCACTGATGATGGTTGAAACTGAGGTCGATGAGTTTGTATGGTATTTGTTATGGTCGGTCTTTTTAGTTTACGCGTAGGTTTTTTCGTTTCACATCTTATGCGTAGACATACGCGTAAACAAGTTCTTATGCGTAAGTTTTGATTCTTATGCGTATACATGGTCTAGTTCTATAACCTTACGCGTAACAATTCCTACGCATAACTTCACAGTTATGCGTACTATTTTTGAAGAAGAGTTTAAGCGTAAAAGCTTATGCGTAGCCTTGTTTTTACGCGTATTCCATACGCGTAAAAGTCCTTATGCGTAAGTTTAGGGTTTTGACCCTTTGACTTTTTTCCGGCGAGTTTTCCGACCATGTTTCCGACCATTTTCATGAAAAACCCAGAAAAGCATCATAAAAATGCTTCTTTTGGACATGTTTTGACCTCAAAAACTCACCAGATTGACCACCTTTTTCACGGTTTGGTACCAAGATGTCATAAAAATGAATACTCTGTTTGGACCAGATTAGACCAAGACAGATATGTTAACATGTATGACTAGGACATTTTTGAACCAAAAGAGCTACATAGAAACTTTGTTAAAACTGTTTTACCGCAAAACTCGGAAAAAAAAATTCCGACCCACAAATATAGTACCAAAACAGTTTAAAACAAGTATTAAAACCAACATAAATCATCAAAGCATAACCATGGCTCTGATACCACTTGTTAGGACCGAAAATCTATATGATTTATGTGGTATTAGAGGTCTAGGTTGGTGGAAGAAGATGAATATCTTCATCCTTTTAGAGAGAGAAAGTAGTGAGAGGGAGGAGAAAAACAAATATGAGTTTTATTAAACAAAGAAACAAACACATACCAAATGCTTCACCTCATCCCTCATGGAGAGTCATGAGGGGTATTTAT
Organism: Chrysanthemum lavandulifolium; assembly: GCA_022545495.1. Lineage (NCBI taxonomy): Eukaryota > Viridiplantae > Streptophyta > Magnoliopsida > Asterales > Asteraceae > Chrysanthemum > Chrysanthemum lavandulifolium. The sequence continues at coordinate 259,322,713 of CM040239.1, forward strand.
AGGCTCTAACTTTGCCACTTAAACGATACTAGTCCCTATGGGCAAAGTATACTACGCATCTAGTCCAATTCACGTAAGTGACGTTATCTTTATAAAAAGCGAGGCTAACAATAACTGACGACCCTTCTTCGCTTGTGCGATTTGACCAACTGATCACCTACCATTTGGATGAACTTAAGAAGTTAGGGATGAGTGTTTAAGATGCTAGTGCTCGGGCACTCATTGTTATGAATCTTGCATGTAGCGGAACTTAATGACTTGGCTTAGAGGACTAAAAACAACTGGACTTTCAAGGGTAGTAGCTTGATCTCCGGTGGAAACCTTTGCTGATAGGTTAGGACAAACTAATCAAATGTTGTCCTAGCGACTTAAACCCCCACTTGAAGCAATTGGAAGTAATTAAATGTGAACTTAACTTGATAGGATGAGTAACTAGGTTAGCACACTTCTCCTCTATTGATCACAACCTTTGCCTTTATTCGCTTTCTTTTATTTTCTTGTCTTTAATTATTAATTAATCATTTCAACCTTAAAATCTGTGACACCTAGACTTAATTAGAATCCGCTCACATAGCTCTTGCTGGGACGACCTCGGTTTTACCGAATACTACACTACACACGATCGGGTACTCTGCCCGTTAGTGCATTAGGGTATACCATAGGTATAACGAGACATTATAAATATTAAAACATGGTCAGTAAAACCTGCATCACGGACCAACATCATCCTCGCAACAGCATACACCAACTGATTATTATTCACAAAATTAACTCTTGAAGAAACTGAATGTATTCAATAACCTGATAAATCAAACAACCAGACTCTTCAGTTTTATAAGCACCCAATTTTCCATAAAACCTAATTTTTTACCAAAAAAAAGGACAACAACGTCGATAATTATTTTGTTTAAGTCGGGTTTAACAATACAGAGGTACACACCATTAAATCTAATTATGTCAAGTATGATAAAATGACATGATTAAATAAACGAACCTGCAAAACAACATGGGTTGATCCCAGAAGTAGGTGGTGACGTGATTTCAGCAAACATCCGAATCTCCATCTTCATTAAACAAAGCCTACAAAACCTCAGTTATAAAATTATTACAAAAAAACCAAAATTAAGTAAAACCCGTAAGTTTTGTTACATAAATTCAACCTCTCACATCATACCCAGGTTTCACAATTAACCTAAAGGTAGCAGCAAATTCGGCCGCAGGTTTTAGATTAACACAATCGGTGTGGTATCATCTAGTAGCAGCAAGACGCTACGTTTTCTTCACAACGAAGATACGAATGACCAGAAAATAGTAGAATCTGATATAAGTTTCGTAGTTGGGCCACCTAGGCGCTTGGGTTTATGGGCTCACATTGGGCTAAGTAAAATTCAAATACTTTAAAAACCACCGACGAAAATAAAAAGCGGAATGGCGATTAAAAAAAACCCGCTTACAACGCGTTTTAATCTATATAGATAATTATGATAATTTTTTTAATCAAATTGATAAGCCACTTCATTAAGTATACACAGTTTTTAAATAATTGGATTAAACCTTTTTTTCAAAAATTTTGTTTTGCAAATACGTATTTATTATGTAAAATCGATACCAATGGGGTGTTTACCTAAGCTTATATTCCACTTTAGTTTATATTTCAAAATTAGCTAATAATACTCTACTACAACATTTGCACTTACGTGCATGATCATTGTTTTCTACATCAAGCTTTGGAGGGACATGATACCCAATTTTGTACCAAATGGGACCATCCCATAAACACTTTATCATATAGTTTCTCAATATTTGATTGTCGTCACAGGTAGGATTGTCCCACTCATCATTAGGTTCTTCATCCACAACTATGGATTTTCCTTTGTAATCACTTTTGGATGAGTTATTCATTTTAGTTTGAAGTAAAAGTTTCTTTTGTTTTCAACTAGTAGACTTTGTAGGAGGAGTAAGAGTAAAGAGTATGTGTTTAAGTAACTAGATATCCTTAACTTTTATATATATATATATATATATATATATATATATATATATATATATATATATATATATATATATATATATATATATATATATGGTGGATTAGGATATTAGGTATGTATTATGGCTTACAAGTGGAATGTGTAAGAGTTAGTCAAGGTTCATAAGTAGCTAATAATACTCTACTACATAGAAAGTATCCATGGCAACCATAGCCTTATTTAAAGGTTCCCTATACGCCCTTATTTTTTGCGCTTTTGGGCGGCGACCTTAGACAAATCTTTAACAAATTTAGTTAATATTTTGAAATTGTTGTTGTAAGATAGGTGCAACTTCTTCATTTCCTCCTGAAGGTCCTTGATATCATTCTCAATTTTGATGGTTTTCAAACAAAATTTGCACTTACGTGCATGATAATTGTTTGCCACATCAAGCTTTGGAGGGAGAGGATACATAATTTTGTACCATATGGGACCATCCCATAATGTAACATATTGGATTTCACAAACACATCAAACCATAAACACAAAGAGGCGTATATGATGATGTTTTAGAGAGAGAAAGAGTTAGAGGTTGGGAACTTTAGTGAGAGAAAGAAAAATCTTATTATGAGCTCTAACTCTCTACCTTGGAAGGTAGAGTATATATAGTCTTTACACAAAACGCCACCTAACGGGTCGTAGATCGGGCATACAGATGGGTAAAGACCCGTCCATCCTCTCACGGTGTTATTTAACTAAATCTTGCTAAACATTAACTAATCTATGACTACGAGCTTTCTAATGATTACATATACTTGAGGTGACCAACTCTTTAATAACTCGAATTTACTAAATCCTAACAATCTCCCCAAGGAGGTCACCTCAAGATCACCTCAAAATTACATTGAACACAAACAGATATTACTGAAAAATTGTTCTTGCATTCTTGATGTAGTTCTTTGCACGGAGCTCGTAGACATTGATTCTTCATTATTGCATGTTTGGATAATCAATGTGGAGGTCTTTAAGCGATCCACGTGATAATGAGTTTTGAGCCGACTTTTGAGATCATCAGTTATCATAAATCTCTGACTCTTCCATTATGGTGTTGGTAATATGTGATGTTGTGACCTTTAGACCGACATGCTCACATTCGGATCATGATATATTCTCATCGAGTAGCGGAAGCTTCGTTGATTCATGATATTGGCGGCGAACAGCGAAGCATGGAGTGAAAATATCGAGTCATTGATGCACTTATCATGATTTCTTTATAAATGAATGTATTGTGTGAGCATGCGGCTATGGATTGACCGCTTCATTACGATCACCGCAAACGTCGGCCATACCGCACATACAAGATTAGCAATAAAGTACACGAAAGTGTCTTTGATCACTTCGTTGAATTGAGGTACACGGCCCACGGTTCCCGTTGATCGATTACAAGTCTCGCGTGATCAAGTATAATTCAAGAATTTCCTTGATGGGGTTTCATGTTGCTCTAGTCGTTCTCAAACCGAAACGTCTCAAAGAAGACAACACGGAGTGAGTGAACCAATAATTGAGATTCAATAATTGATAAAAGAGATTTGAAAACAATCGTGTATCGCTCAATGGAAATTGTTTTTGCAATACAACGAAGGTTTTAATTGAAATCAATTATCAATCATAAACACCTTTATTTTGAAATATTAATACACGATCGATGTGCTAGAGAAAGAATTGTTGAGCACAACGACCGATTTTCAAAGGTATCCGTCAATCCATAACTCGAACGTGGATTGATTCAAAAGATTGAATCGCCCATTGTTTATGTTCGGTTGTCACATGGTTGATCTATTGGATAGATCTCACATGCCACCCACCGTGAGCTTGTTTGATGTTGGCTCGAAGGCTTTCCATCTTCATTGTGAATATGTTAGCATATCACTCGGATGTTCCGCAATACCACAAGGATAATCGTGGGACTCATAAGATGTAATCTCTTTTCCACATTGTGTGAAACGAGACTCTTCATTGAAAGTGTCCTAATGAGAATTATTGATGATCTCGTGGCTCTAGACTCAATTGTGCATATTTGGATCCTATTTCGGAGACTAGGGAGAGGGTCTCCTTCTTCAATATCAACAATCTCTAAGAGAAAGTCGATAGATTATGTCGGTTCCCCGTGAGAATGAAACAAGTCCTTTTAAGAGGAACTTGAGTAGCTTGGGAAGTTGTAGTGCAGTGCGTCGTTGGGTCCATGACGTCTTGTCTTCAATACCGATGTTACCTTGGTAACCACCAGTAGCATATGAATTGAACCCAGTATCTGCCCTAAGGTTGAATAATTTGGTGGGCTATTTATTTTCACCCTTTTCTCATTCAATTCTTTTCATTCTTCAACCCTTCGATTACTTGAAACTTCATAACTAGAACCTTGTTGGGTTTATTCCAATTACTAGCTCGGTCTTAGTCTACACTCTTCCCATATCTCATTTTCTCCTTTTTCCAATATACCTAAGGACTTCTACACTATCTAGTGGATTGTCCTCGGTAGATCCCTACGGTTACGGCGGATCATGGAACAAATACCTAACCTTATCGTCCTTATATCACCATACATAAAGTAAAGTTGGTCGGTCTATTTGGTATTGTTCATCGCCATTGGAACCAATTGAAAACCATTTGAAAATCAATCCGGATACTTGTGATATATTATCAAAGCATTTTATACCGAATTGTTTTGATATTTTTAGAACAAGAGCTCCCTCAACATTTGCATCAAGCATCCTTGTAATAGAAATAATTTTCATCTTTGAGGTTGGCTTGCATCTAGAGTAGTTATATAAAGAATGTGGTTTTCAAAATAGTTGCTCCCCCTCAATATGTGCATAGATATTTGAAAAAAAAATGTTTTGCACATATTAGGAAAAAACTGCACATTGGAATAAATTAATCACGTTTCAAATCTTTGTGGTTTAAGATAGATGCTCCCCCTCAACATGTGCATGGAAAATTTGAAATCGTTTGGTACATGTGGGGAGGAATGCTTGCAAAACACTTGTGAAACCATTTATCGAATCATCAGTTTAAATCCAATTTAAATCACAAATTCTCCCCGATCACAATTTTCTAATCATTAGAGATTTGTGATCTCTGTAGATTTAAATTGATTTTGAAAGCTTTGAAGAGAATTGTGACTTGATTATGAAAAACATTTTAAGCGATAAGGATCGGATTATGAGACTTTAAACTCCATTGATTAAACATGCATGATTATCTTTTGAAAACAATTGTATGACAAATAACCTTTTGATTTAATTGAAATCATTCTCCCCTCAATCAATGATATAAGTTGTTGATTGAGAGATAGATATTTTGACAAATGTTAAGTCCAGATGATTTTCAAAAATAGAGTCCGAGTTATTTTTCAAAGCAATTAGTTTTCATTAGATAGTAAGTAATTGTTTATAGAATCGAGCATGAGATTTGAAAAACAAGATAAGGCATGGCTCGTTCTTTCTTTGAAAAACGGTTCTTGCTGAAATGACAATAAACCATTGTTTCACTTTCTCCCAAAAATATTTTTGATTTTTTTTTGATTTTTTTGAACATTCGAACTTCATCTAAAGACCCGTGTCATTCTTTAAATGACAAACACAAAGACCGTAGATGTTATCGAACCATGAAAACATGACAAAAGAACAATATTTTGGAATTTTTCAAGATTTTCAAATTTTTATGGATTTTGAAAGTTTTATAATTTTCTATTTACTTTTGTTGGTTTTGTAATTTTGTATTTTGTTTTCCAAAAAAAATATGTACAAACAAGATAATTTAGCTTAAGAGGATGATGATTGAGTACCGAGATACGGATGTCGTTCAGCACGTCGTAGAAGAAAGTAATCAACATCTCCTAAACTTTCACCACCAAAGCATTCAAGGCTTTTTAAGAAAATCTTCGAACATGAGCCTTCTAGATGTGAATCTTTGGTAGCTTCCCCAAACGACAATCTTGAAGTGAGACCACTTTCCCAAGTAATAGAAGTGAAGCAAGCGGTCTCATTGAATGAAGCTCAACAACCCAAAGAAACATGAAAACACCAAGTAACAAGTTGAACCGAGTGATCCTTCTGCGGTTATCAAACTCGGGATACATGATTAAGCCCGATCACATGAACTCATAGCATCCCGATGTAAACATCATTCTACTGATTTTGCGATTCTGTAGTGGAGAACAATATATCAACATCTTCAATTCACCAAATGCATTCTAGTTATCTTACATATAACCAATCACCCATAATGTACACATGTACCCAACCGAGTGGAGACTATGACATCCAAGTAACATGTTGAATCACCGATTATCTCTACGGATATCAACTCCGGAATAATCGAATAAGCTCGATCAAGTGATCATGTTGTGAGTCCCCGATGTACACAAATCTCTCCCCGATGGTTGCGATCTCATCGAAATCATCATTACATAGTGTACATGAAGCACTAACCGGAAGCACTTTATCATAAATCATATAGAAGATGTCGATAAGCAATATCATCTCACGCACCACATATTCTTCTCACATTTCTTCCAACCGAATCAAGTAACACATACCAAAATCTCCGAGACCATTTCCCAAATAGTTGGAATAATACATCCTTCCCCAAATAGTTGGAATAATATATCCTTCCCCCAAATAGTTGGAATAATACACCAAAGGCTACGAGTTAAACACCGAGTTTCTCTACGGTTATGAGCATTGTCTTTCCGGGATAACTTCAATCGGTAGAAGTGTTAAGTTCATCATGTGTACTCGTTGTGCTTTTAGATATATGTCTCCTTCCCCTTGCCGGTTTTGATACCTTAGAATCGAAGAAACATAATATACCCATAAACTTGAGAACATGTGAGAAGAACTCAAATAGCCCAAATGAATCTGTGAGAATCAAGCGCTACGAAACTCTCTCGACTATCTTTATCAACCCATATGTAGACAATTTGAAGTGACCATCTTTGTTGAAGAAAACCCGATATACCAAACTTGAAACCTGATTGAATTCCCGCATTTGTATCTTAAGCTTGCACTTAATGATGGAAGAACGGTGTTGAGAATCTTTGCTTCAAGAAAATCTCTAAGTAACTACTCAAACAAAGTATGAGACATTAACACCTCTTGAGATTATCCACATCGTCATCTCATGTGATCTTGAGTAAAACAACGTAACTCCTAATAGTGATAGTTAACCGTGTCTTCAACCAATCACCCCGATCACGGTAACTAGATAAACCAAGTCTTCAACTCAAAATCTTAAGCCCGAGCAAGTTATCAAATAAGAACACGCCTTTGAAAGTCAACTTCAATCTCAAATAAGTGATAAATGATTAACTCAAGTAATCAACTTGTGTCAAATGCCCACCACGTGAATAAATATACAACCGGATGTACATTGACCCACCGAATGAACCAAACAAATGATTCCTCAACATCAATGCATTCTTCCTAAAGTATACATGTACGGTCGATCCGAAGATTCACCAATAATGTCTTCGACGGATGAGGTAGTCATTTTCCTTAATGTTCATGTGGTTGATTTATAGCGTGCACAATGAGAGGAACAATAATCCATGAAGATTTGGCAAAGGAATACCAAAGAGCGGATCATTATTCAATAGTGCAACTACAATATCATGATAGTCATTATCAACGCCTTGTGAAGTAACTGGAGATAAGCTTTCTTGAGAATTCTGAGAAGTACTTCTTAGATGGTGAACCCGTTGAGTCAGTAGAAACCGGTGCATGAGCTTCAGAAACTGGATGATCAACATTCGTTGGAGGTTGGAAGTAGGGGTGTCATATTTCCCGACCCGGACCCGAACCCGACGAAGGATATTCGGGTCGGGTTACTCGGGTCCAAAATCCAATTCGGGTCAATCGGGTCAACCCGATTAACCCGAGTACGAACTAGGGTCGGGTATCGGGTTCAAAATATTTGAAAATTCGGGTTCGGGTCGACCCGACTAACCCGACTTATTTTTTTTTTTATTTTTATTTTTTTAACTTTTCCCAATCTTTATTTAATTGAAAGGCCCAAATTAGTGCATGAACATATATTGCTTCATATATTTGGTTTTATATTCATTTTCATTCTATATAATTAACCTCGATTGAAAACAAAATGCATTACAAAAAGAAAATGTGTAAATCCAACTATAAAATGCATGTATTAGTGCATTGCTCTCTTTGGTATGAATATAATAACCTTTAAAACCAATAGACATTATATTCATAACGTTTGGTTACTAAATTTAAGAAATTAAATTCTAGAATTATATAAATGGACTTGACCGAACCCGACTTGACCCGACCCGACTTGACCCGACCAGATTTGACCCGAACCCGACCAACCCGAATTCAAATAGGGTCGGGTTCGGGTATATTATTTTTTGGCTTGACCCGACTTCGACCCGACCCGACTGACCCGAACCCGACCCGAATGACACCCCTAGTTGGAAGTACTCATCAAACATATCTTTGAAAAACAATGAATCCCAAACAATGAATCCCAGTTATCCTTAGTAAGTGAAGCATTAGGCGTTGAAGGAGAATCATATGACCATAATTCAAGCATCCATCAACATGTAGTATATGCACTCTTCTCCCCCTCAAAAATTGCATCCGAAGTTGCCATTTTTGATTTGAACAAATGAATAAGAATATACACCAATGAACGTAGATCCACTTGAGAGTTGAAAGGGCGTGGAAAAACATGAAGCTTGTTGATGAAGAATGTCGATGAGAATGGTCATACACATGAATATTTCTCTTCTTTTGAAGATAAAGCGCACTGAAGCGTACACCTTTCTTTTCTTTGAGGAACGGGGCCTGAAGTGTTATCTGCAGACGCCATAATGTTGAAGTACGAGGCCTGAACTAATGTGAACAGACGTCATTGTTTAGAGCCCAGTTATATGTTTAGAGCCGCCCGAATCCAAATACCAAGGGACGATTTGTACGACCTGCTTTGGACAATGACGAAGACGAGAATTGGAAACATTGGATCCTCACGTGCTCATGGGGTCCTTTTGGTTAGCACAAACAATCTTTGAATCGTGAAACCCTAGGTGCAATGCCATTGTCACTAGGAGCTGAACTAGTAGAAGCATCGATTTAGTCGAGGGACATTTGTGCTTAATGGGATTATTCTACCGTTGGCTTCCAAACCTTAACAGTGCACTACTCTAGGCATAGTGGATCTAGTTAAGGGCAAGGTTTGCCATTTGTGAATATTCGACTGTTGGCTTCCACCGAAATCCTACATTGGTAAAACCTTCACCGTAGGTTTCGTGATTGCTTAACTGCTTCGCTTTCAAACTTTCTTAAGCGGGGTATGATTCTTAGATCTCGGAAATAACACAACACATTTATCATGATTACGGAAGATAGACATTCTTTACGGGTTTTGCGACAACATAAGACTTGAATTAATTTGATAGCTTAGAGCTAATACTAGAACCAACACGCTTCTTTTGTTCAAGTCAAACTTATTTTCCCTATGGTGTTCTTTCACTTTCTTCTCATGATCACTTTAAGTCGACAAAATTACATCCTTCTTTGTATTGCTACAAGGTTTGACCCGCTAACTTTAATGTCAATATTAACATCAATAGAAGTGATGACAGGAGCCTTAGTTTGTTTTACTGCCATTTGATTTTCTGGTCTAGAAGTGTTGGGTTCTGAGGCTTTTAGAGGCACATTAAGAGTCACATTCTTATCCTTAGGCATAGAACTGGGTGCAACTATTCTATCTCGCCTATTACTCGCTTTCGGACTTGTGACAATTACATACTCTAAGAGTTCCTGAGATCGTTTGGCATCCATGCCGGCATAAGTGATTGCACTATCAAAAGGCTTTTCTAATCTATCATCCTCTACTATCTCACGGAGGCCCTTTAAACTATCCTTAAGTTGTGTTAGATATGTTTTATGTGCCATTCATTATTCCTAAGAGGGGAGGAATATATAACATATCAATAGGATACTTATCACAAGCGAGAACCTTTGGAGCAGAATATTTGCAATTAGGGATTGGCAATTTTCCTTTCACCTCACGCTTGATTCTCAATATCGTTAAGCAAAGAAGTTACCTTTTCAATGTGTTTATCATGATTAACTTTGAATGAATCACATAACTCTTTGTTTTGATCATTAACTTTTGAAATTTCGACTTTAAAACATTCATTTTCCTTTTGCAATTTATCAATAATGTTTTGAAGTTGGAAATTCGAAATCTAAAGGTGGAGGTATTCGGAGCCATCACTTCATTCCTTTCATCTTTCAATTGTGAAATATGGAATTTCAATCTTTTATCGTGTGGCAATGAGCTCGAATCATTCATCACGTTTGTTGATTTAAAAACTGCATCAAACTCGGGAGCATTCGAAGATGTCTTGATATTTGAAGTTTTAACATTTTCTTTCGGATGTTGATATATTAATTGTAAACCAAGATATTCAACTTCTAATTTATAATAATGTTTGACCAAGTTATCATGATCGTCATTTTCGATTTTATCATTCAATTTTGAATTTTTGTCTCAAGCTCAATGACACGATCCTGGGATACTTTCAATGCATCGGACATTTCATGAAATTGAGAAGCGATAATAGAAAGCTTAGTAACAGTATAAAACACATCTTGAGCCACACAACTCAATACTAAGTTCTCATTTAAGATATCGATTCTTCCTTTCAATTTCATTATATTTGAGTTCCGTTCATAATCATTGACTTCAACAATCATTGCATCAAATTCCTTTTCCATTTCTTTAATATCCGAGTTTATCCCCTTTTAAGACTTTTAAATTGACCTTTTAATTGTTTAAAGAAAGGCATGACCTCGGTTAAATAACATTCTTTAGTTTGCTCAAACCCCTTTCCCTTGATTATCCCCAGTAGGTGTGATTCTCTTCTTACATGTTTCTCAAAATCAACGAATAGTTGATAAACAACATATAGGCCGATTAAGGTTTTGCTATTAGTGGCAATAGTTCTAGGAACTAAATGCATTGGTGTATTTGGAGGATACACAATGGTCGGAGGCAATTTCCTAAGGGAGGATTATTTTCAACAAGTTCATCTCGCTTTTTCTTTTCCATATCTAATTTCCGAACACTTGTTCGGAGTTAAGCGAGTTTGAGGTCTAAACTTGTTTAATGCAATCCAATTATCCTTAGTGTAATTTGGAGTTTTGAACATTATATTATGATCTATACACCAAGGATCTTTTAGTTTCTTTTCCATTTTCTCTCTAGAGGCATCTTCTAACTCTCTATCTTCTTGGTGCATTCTAAACAAGTAGGCATTTGTCTAGGCTTAAGGATTTCATTACCATCATAGATCACTTTTGAGCAACTTTTGCTTTCTTACCATACTCGGATTGGGTTCTTCTACAAGGCCGATTACTATGCTTATCGCTTAATACTTTATACTTAGTGATCATGTGAAGCGATCTGAATGGTGTTGCCTTGTACATACAACTTGTTTTCAAGTTTGTTCTTTAAAGTTTTAAGGTTGGAAAAATCATTTAAAGTTTTGATTCCTTTTGTTTGAACTCCCGCTAAGCACTCTTACATTTTCTTGAAGTTCTTGTTTTGCTTAGCGTTTTATTAAGTTTCTCTTGTAAGGAATTTAACTCTTGTTTTAATGTTTCTTCCTTAAGTTACTTTTTCGATTAATGTATGCATTTGGCAATCCATTTCACCTTTCACGTGTGGTCGACTCAAATTTAGTACGCTATTCATAGATGGCAACTTGATCCTTATACATGTTAAGCTTAGTGGTAAGGGAGTCCTCGGGGATAAATGCAGAGTACTCATGCAACTCATAATCATCATTTTGAGTAGAAGATGCACGATTAGGTATACGAAACTTCCATGCGACTTTCCTCCACATTAACGTGCATAGGTTGTGGTGGTGTACCTCTATCTTGGGTAAATCTGAAGCTTCCATGGGCGTTCCTTTGCATTAACTTGCATGGTTGTGGGTGGTGCACCGCTTTCTCTTGTGAATTTGAGCACGAAGATTCCATTTTAGCATTATCCGACTCAAACACGATAGTTTGTAGTACATTGTTGGGTATCTTCGCTCATTGGTCACGTCAGATAAACCGAGTATCTTAGATACAACTAAATCCGAAACTTTAGGCATGTTGTTGACGTGCACGGAATTTTACAAATCTATGATTTAAACCGAGAAATAGAATCTTTCACGGATTTTACAAAATCAAGAAGAAACCGTTAAGCAATGACCCGATCGAGTGTGTTAAGATGATGATGACATTAGGTTGTTCGTGAAATCTGAAATGTTGTTTGGTTGAGATTTGGATTGGTTGATGCACGTTTTACGAGACTTTTAGGTCTAAAACTTAAAACCTCAATAACTTCTGTTCGGAGCGGATTTAGGCCTCGAAGGTTGACCGAATGAACTTTAGTAATTGGCGTGCCATTCTCCTCGTTCTCACGGTCGTTTTGATGGGTAGAACAAAACGGAGTTACGGTTCAAAAGTTATGGCGTTTGAAGTTTTGTCGGGAAAAGTCAACAAGTCGCTAAGAATTCTTGAACCAATTCGCTAAGCGACAGAGTCGCTAAGTAACAACTCGCTAAGATCTCAATTTCACGTGAACCAAGTCGCTAAGACCCAAGTCATTGGACACAAGTCGCTAAAGCACTAAGTCGCTACACGGTCAAGTCGCTAAAGAGCAACTCGCTAAGGTCCAAGTCGCTAACACCAAGTGTTAGGAATTAGAAAATTCAGTGGTTAAAGAGTCGGTCACCTCAAGTATAAGCATTCAATAAGCTCGTAGTCGTAGTTATGTTATGTTAGTAAGTAGTTTGTTAAGTAACACCGTGGAGGACGGACGGTCTTTACCCACCGTATGCCCGATCCACACCCGTAGGTGGCGTTTATTTGTAAGACACTATAAATACCCTCTACCTCCCAAGGTAGAGGGTTGGAACTTCAATACCATTTTTCTTTGTTTCACATAGTTCCCAACTTTCTTCCATTTCTCTCTCTAGAACTTTCTCTCTCTAAACTATTATGAACGCCCCATATGTTATTGATATGATGTGTTAGTGAAATCCTATATATTTTAATTGGTATCAAGAGCCATGGTTTGATCACTCATCTTTCATGCTCTTTGTTTTGGCGGATTTCATAAGGTTTTTGGGGTATTAAGGGTTTAGGAGAGTTTGATTCATTTGGACAAATTCTAGTGTAAAAGTTTGAATTTTGCTTGTACTTTTGTGTTTAGGATCATCATATGTGTTTATGTTTTGAATTGGAAGGCTTAAATCATTGTGGTTTGGTTGTTTTTGATTGATAAAGTGGTTATTTGTGAACATAGGACTGAGCGAGTTGAGTCTCGGACTTGAGTTTCTTCAAAGCGAGTTGCTTTTTTCTTGATCTGAGTTAGTATATGCGACTTGGCTATTTAGCGAGTTGATTTTCATGCGACTTGGGTTCTAAGCGAGTTGTTTCTTTAAGCGACTTGAGTTCTAAAGCGACTTGTTTCATTAAGCGAGTTGTGTGTCTTGCGAGTTGATACTAAAGCGAGTTGGCTATTTAGCGACTTGTTCCATTAAGCGTGTTGACAGTGTTGCGAGTTGATGCTAATGTGACTTGGCTATTTAGCGAGTTGATTCCTTAAGCGAGTTGTCTCCTTGAGCGAGTTGGTTGCTTAGCGAGTTGATAACTAAGCGAGTTGTGTGTTTTGCTACTTGTCTATTTCAGGCTTGTTACTTCTTCGTGATACATTCTTACGGTTGTTCTTTTGGTTTAGTAAAATCCGTGAAAGAATCAATTTCCGGTTTAATCAAAGAATAGTAAAATCCCAGAACTTTTAATCATGGCAAACATCGTTCCTACTATTTCTTGATGGTCGAGGGCGTTCAAGCGGCGGTCGATACACGTCCACCTATGCTTGATGAACTAATTATGACTCTTGGGCACAACGAATCCGATTGTCTTGTTTGGGAAAAGAAACGGAGTCAACATTCTCAAGTCAATTGACGAAGGACCTTATCGATTGAGACTACAAGAGATTTAATTGATACATTGCAGATGGAACAATGATCTATGGTATAGACAGACAAAAGGCGTATGATGAGCTCGATGATAAGGAGAAAAGAGATTCGATCTGATATCGGGGCTTCTAACATCGTACTTCAAGGTCTTCAAAAGATATCTACAAGCTAATCAATCACAACACCGAAGCCAAGGCGGTGTGGGATAATGTCAAGATGTTCATGCGGTTACGAATTAACTATGGAAGAGAGAGATCACAACTCTATGATGAGTTTGAGCACTTCAAGATGAAACCGATGAGAACGTCTATGAGTATTACGTGAGATTCCACAAGCTTATCAATGACATGAGGAACATCAGAATGACCATGCCAAACATTCAGCTGAACTCAAAGTTTGTGAACAACATGAATCCCGAATGGCATAAGTTTGTCACTTCTGTGAAGCTAACCAAAGGATTGAAGAATACAAACTATGAGCAACTCTATGCCTTCCTTCTTTAGAATGAGAGACATGCTATGTTTGAAAAAAGATTCTTAATCAGTTCAAAACTAACCAGGGAGAGACAAGTTCATCAAATGACTCAACAGCCTTCTACTCCAATGATGGAACTACTACCAAAGTATCTCAAGTCATTCCAGATTTAAGTTTCAAACAACCTGATGCCAATACAATCATGGAACACTTTATCAATAAACTAGCTCTTATGGTTAAATAAAACTTAACCTTCACCCCTCACACTAACAGACTTCACACTAATAATGAAATCAGGAATGCATCCAATCTACACAATCATGCTTTGGTCAGAGATGGAAAGGTTATGGAACAACCAGTTCAAGTAAGGCATTACGAACAAGGAAGAGGTGGAGTTGGTAGAGGATATGTGTGAAATCAGAATAGGGGAAGGATTGGAAATCAGGGACAAGCAAAGCCGATCAAGTGTTACAACTGTGGAGGTGAGGGACACATTGCAAGGAACTGCACATCACCAAAATGCCCTCAGAATGCAGAGTACTTCAGGGATAAGATGTTGCTTGTGCAAGGTCAGGATAATGGTGCAACTTTGGATGAAGAGGAGTTATTGTTTCGGTCGAGGAAATGCTAAGACATATGATGCGAGATGTGGATGAGCAACCAATTCGGAGATAGCCATAATCATCGAATGCCTTTCAAGTCGCTGATTGTGATGCTTACGACTCTGACGTTGATGATGAACCTACTACACAAACCATTTTCATGGCTAGCATTTCTCCAATGGTCTCTCCTAAAGTCTCTTCATCACCACAAGCTGGTCCATCCAAAGACAAAATCATTTCCGAGGTACTTAAACTATACGATGAAGTTGATGAGCAAAAGATACATGATGAAGTACAATCAACTATAATTATTGAGTCAGATATTGAAAATATGGGCAATGTTGATGTTGTCCCATATGATCAATATGTGAAACAAAGTGAAAGTGAGATTGTACCATGTGATGTATCTTATGCAGTCAATGATGACTATGCTTTTGAAGAATACACCGCATGTACCGATGAGTCTGTATCTACGAACTTAATGCTTATAAAGAACGTGTTTCTATTTATGAACAACGAGCTAAGTTTGAGTTAACCACTCGTGAGCGGAGATGGATGACCAAATGCGTGCAACTATTAGACAAAGTAAGTTTAGAAAGAAGTATTAAAACAAGAGTTAAACTCCTTACAAGAAAAGCTTTCTAAAGCGCTAAGCAAAACAAGAACTTCAAGAAAATGTTAAAATGCTTAAGCAAGAATTACGTGCTAAGGAATCAAAACTTTTGAATGATTTTCTAATCTAAAACCTTGAAAAACAAGCTTGAAAATAAGTTATGCGTACAAGGAAATACCATTCAAGCGCTCACTTAATCACTAAGCACGAGTTTTAAGTGATAAGCATAGTACTTCCTTGTTGAGGAACCAAATCCAGAGGTCATTAAAAGGCTAAAAGTGCTCATAAGGTAATCTATGATGGTAATGAAATCCTTAAGCCTAGACAGAAACCTAGTTACGTTGAGTGCAGAGGAAGATAGAAAATTAGATGATGCATCTAGGGAGAAAATGAATAAGAAGCTAGATGATCCCAGAATGTAAAAGAATAACATAATGATCAAACCCGTGATTACAAGAAGGAAAACTGGATCTCCTTAAACAAATTTAAGCCTCAAACGTTGTTAACACACGAACAAGTATTCGGAAAAGGGACTTAGATAAGCAAAAAGTCGACAATCTTGTTGAAACAAACCCTCCCTTAGGAAAATGCTCAGCTGACGTGTATCCTCCAAATACACCAATGCATTTAGTTCCTAGAACTATTGCCACTAAGAGCAAGACCTTAATCATCAATATGTTATTTTCAACTATTTGTCAATTTTGAGAAAGCTTGTAAGAAAAGGATCACACCCACTAGGATTCTTGAAGGGAAGCGGGTTTTGAGCAAACAAAAGAATGCTATCTAAGCGAGGTCATGCCTTTCTTTAAACAACTAAAAGATCAATTTGAGAGTCTTAAAAGGGGATAGATTTAGATATTAAAGGAATGGAAAAGGAATTTGATGCAATGATAGTTGAGGTTAGTGACTATGAGCGAGCACTAAAATATAATGAGATTGAGAGGAAGAACTTGCATACTTTGAATGAGACTCTTATTTCTAAATGTATTACTCAAGATGTGTTTTACACTTGCTATGAATTGTTCCATTAATGCTTCTCGATTTCATGAATTATCGGTGCTCGAAAGTCTCCCATGATCGTGTCATTGAGCTTGAAAAACTAACTCTAAACGCATGATAAAGTTGAGCAGGATGATCATGATAACTGGTAAAACAGTTTTCTAAATTAGAAGTTGAGCATCTGGCTTTGCAATTAAAATATCAACATCTGAAAGAAAATGTTAAAGCCTCAAATATCAAGACATCTTTGGATGTTCCTGAATTTGATGCAGTTTTTGAAATTAGCAAACGTGATGAACATATTCGAGCTCATTGTAACACGATCAGAAAGTTGAAAGCCCAAATTTCTCAATTAAAGGGTGAAATGAACAATGTGACTGGCTCCCAAATGCCTCCTCCTTTAGATTCTCGGAATTCTCAAAATTTTCATCTTCAAAACTTGGTCAATGCTTTACAAAAGGAAAATGAGAGTTTTCTAGAAGAAAATGAAAAGGTTAAACGTCATTTCAATGAGTTATTTGAGTCAATAAAAGTCACTCGTAATAAAAATAATGAACAAATAACATCGTTGCAAAAGGAAATTGAGAATCTGAAGAGTCAGGTAAAAGGGAAAATGCCAATGACCACTGGGGAGAATGATGCTTCAAAGGTGCATGTCTGTAATAAATATGCTTTTTCTGTGAAATATGTTCCACCTCATCTTAGGTATAACAAACTGGCAATTCAAACATATTTCTCATATCTTAAGGACAGCCTAGAATGTCTCCATGAGATTGTAGAAGAGGATAAGTTAGAGAAACCACTTGATAATGCAATTGGTCATGCATGCTTATATGCCAAACGATCTCAAGAACTTCTAGAATGCTTACTTACAATATGCCCTAAATCCTTAGGTGAGCAAGTCAATCCTTTGATTCCTTGTTCTATGCCTAGTGCCAAGTATGAAATTCATTCTATGCCCAATGTCATGAATATGAACTTTAGTGTGCCTTCAAGAAGTTCGAGATCCCAACACCTCTAGTGTTAAGAAAGTAAACTTTAATGTGCCTTCAAATAGTTCGGATCGGCACATCTAAGCGAAATGCATAAATTAGCAAAACCAACTAATGTTCCCATTCCTCTACAGAGTAATCGGTGACATTAAAGCGAGCATGTCAAAGTCTCAAGATAATACAAAGAATGATAGGACCTCGCAAGCTAAGAATGTGCATTGGAAGATAGTAGAAGACCAACCTATGAACTTTAAGTTTGAGTCGAATAAAATGAATCGTGTTGATTCTAGTATTAGCCATAGGCGTCTTGTAATTAATTGAATTCGATACTATTTGCAAACCTTGTAATGATGTCTACTTGTATTACGTTACTAATCATGAATGTGGTGTGAATGCTTTGTCTAATCTTGTCAAATCCCGGTCAATAGTGTTAATGCAAAATCATGCTAAGAAGGCAAAAGGCAAAGGCGAAAGAAAATTAGAAAATAGTGGAAGCCCACGGGAAGAACATTTAGTAAGATAGGTTATCAATGGATACCATTGGCCATAAGGTTAATCGAGATAATGCCCTCTAAAAATGGATGCCTCTTGGTAGAAATATTCCCTAAGAAGTGAACATACTTTGAATAGGGCAAATCTGGACACTAATCTTGCATCTATTCATAATGATTCCATTGCTTCTATTTACGATATGAATGTTTCTATTTACGATGTGGGTATTCCAATCATTGTTACTAACCAAATGGAACCCATTCTTGCATGGGGATCCCAATTATCCGATTATCCATTCTTGTGCGTGTTCAACTGCAGATCGTTCAAATCGCTCGTGGTACCGAACTCAGTTGTTCCAAGCATATATTTGGAGACCGGTCGCGCTCATGAACTTCGTGAGTAAATTCATCGGACACGATTAGATTCGGGAACGACCATTTTGGAGCTATTATGGGATATGGAGATTATGTGGTTGGTAAAAGTGTGATTTCTAGGTATATTATGTGGAAGGTCTTGGTCACAACATTCTCTGTTGGTCAATTCGTGATTCCAATCTAGAAGTGGCTTTTAGAAAACATTCTTGTTTCGTTAGAGAACTTGATGGTGTGGAATTATTAAGATGTACTCGAGGTTCAAACCTATACACCATCTCCATCGACGACATGATGAAGTCCTCTCCAATCGCTTGTTGTCAAAGGCTTCTAAAACAAAGTCTTGGTTATGGCATCGTCGTCTCAATCACTTGAACTTTGGTACCATAAACAACCTTTCGAGAAAGGATCTTGTCGAGGTTTACCCAGTTAAAATATGAAAAGATCATCTTTGCTCGACTTGCCAATTGGGAAAAAGCACGAAATATGCCCACAAACCAAAACCCACAAACTCAGTAATGGAAGTTCTTCATACCCTTCATATGGATCATGCGGACCAATGAGAGTGCAAACAATAAATGGGAAGAAATACATTCTAGTAGTTGTTGATGACTACTCTCGATTTACTTGGGTAAAGTTTTTGAGGACCAAGGATGAAACTCTAGATGTCATCATCAAACTAATCAACGACTTGAGTTCGACTCAACAATACAATCGAAATTGTTCGAGCAGGACAATGGCACGAGTTTGTTAACAAAGACTTAATTCGGTTTATGAAAGTGTTGGAATCGGTCATCGAGAAGTGTTCCACGAACTCCTCAACGAGCGGTGTAGTTGAAAGATGAAATCGAACTCTTGTAGAAGCCAGCAGAACAATGCTTATTTATTCAAAGGTTCCAATGTTTCTATGGGTGAAGCCATTGCCACCGCTTGCTTCACCCAAAATCGTTCCCTTATTCACACCTCTCATGAAAAAACTCCATATGAACTTATTCATAAGCAAAGCTGATCTCTCCTACCTTCGTGTGTTTGGTGCCTTGTGTTATCCAACGAATGATGGTCAAGACTTAGGAAAATTAAGAGCAAAGGCGATATTGGATTTTTGTTGGTTATGCACCAAATAAGAAGGGTTACAAAATCTACAACAAAAGAACCCGAAATATCATGGAAACAATTCACGTTACGTTCGATGAGTGACCGGTCATATGGCTCTGGACAATCCGATTACGGACCCGCACTTCAAAAGCAGTCCCATTGGTTCATCCCTAGTACCAAATCCTCTCTGACAACTCCATATGTACCTCCTTTAGAAGATGATTTAAAGCTGTTTGATCCAATGTTTGATGAACAATTGGAGCCAAGTGAAAATGATATGTCAATCCCATCGCAGAGGTCGCTTTATCCTGTCAATGAAATTAACCCTTCTGGCCGATGTCATTAAGCCAAGAAGCGCTCGTCGCTAGCGATCAATCCGTTTCATCAAAAATCTTCAATCATCAAATGTAAATCATGGAAATGCTTCGATTCACGGGATGAAGTTAATCCCTTGCTACTCCCGAAGATGCTCCATTTGAAAATATATTTGCTCTGAATCATCATCGAACCATCTTCATCAGGATACATCGACTCGCTACTTGGTTCCACAACCACAACCACATGAACATCTTAGAAAATGGACACATCATCACCCATTGGATAACATCATTGGAAATCCTTCTCATCCGGTATCCACTCGTAAACGACTTGCTCTTGATGCCTTATGGTGCTTCTTTAACTCCGTACTCTCAAAGATCGAACCTAAAGATGTTAAAAGCGCTATGAATGAAGGCAATGGTTCAATGCCATGCAAGATGAAATTCATGAGTTTGATCAATTAGATGTATGGAATTAGTACCGACTCCAGTTGTGTTATGATCATTGCTCTTAAGTGGATCTTCAACGTGAAGCTTGATGAGCATGGTGATGTTTTGAAAAATAAGGCTAGGCTAGTGGCTAAAGGTTATCGTCAAGAAGAAGGATAGACTTTGAGGAATCTTTTGCTCCAGTTGCTCGTGTCGAGGCGATCAAAATCTTCTTGGCTAATCTTGCTAGCAAGAACATGGTTGTTTATCGGAAGGACGTTAAAACCGCATTTCTTAACGGAGATCTTAAAGAGGTCGCTCACGTCGCCCAACTGAAGGCTTTGTGAATCCGAGCATCCTACTCATGTTTATCGTTTGTGAAGGCTCTTTATGGTTTAA
This sequence comes from Chrysanthemum lavandulifolium, assembly GCA_022545495.1. Taxonomy (NCBI): domain Eukaryota; kingdom Viridiplantae; phylum Streptophyta; class Magnoliopsida; order Asterales; family Asteraceae; genus Chrysanthemum; species Chrysanthemum lavandulifolium. The sequence continues at coordinate 259,343,536 of CM040239.1, forward strand.
ATCAAGCTCGAGGGCATGGTATGATACGCTATCAAAGTTTCTTCTATCTACCGGATTCACAAAGGAGCGATTGATCCAACGTTGTTCACCGAAAGTCGAGGCAAAAATTTAATTCACGTTCAAATATATGTTGATGATATCATATTTGCCTCGATGAACCCAATGAATGTAATCGTTTTCAAATGAAATGGGTTCCAAATTTCAAATGTCAATGATGGGACAAATGTCATTTTCTTGGGATTACAAATTTCACAAAGTCCGGAGGCATTTTCATAAATCAATCTAAATATGCAAATGAGATTTTGAAGAAATTTGGATTTGATTCTAGTGACCACATTGACACTCCCATGATTGAGCGAACCAAGCCGGATGAGGACCACTCGGGGATCATGATAGATCAAGCGAAATATCGTAGTATGATTGGATCCACGATGTACCTCACGGCTAGTAGACCGACATCCTGTCATTGTGTGCATGTGTGCTAGATATCGCCTAAGCCTACTAAAAGCACCTTGAAGCGGTTAAACAGTCTTCGGTATCTCCAAGGAACCATCAATATGGGACTATGGTACCCGAAGGACACCGGTATGTCACTAACGCCTATCAGATCTTGATCATGCAGGGTTGTCAAGATACACGTCAAGCACGCCTGGAGGTGCTCGGTTTTGGGTGATAAGCTTGTGAGTGGTCTTCAAAGAAGCAAATGAGTACTTCTATTTCCTCTACGAGGTGAATACATAGCCATGTCATCTTGTTGTGCTCAAATCCTATGGATGAGATCCCAATTATCGACTATGGCTTTGAATTCAACAAAATCCTCTGCATCTTGTGATAATAAAGTGCTATTGCTCTCTCATGCAACAACGTTCAACACTCAAGAGCAAAGCATATCGACATTCGACATCATTTCATCGGGAACAAGTGGAAAAAGGTGTGGTGGAACTCTATTTTGTGAGGACCGAATACCGGTTAGCGAGACATCTTCACTAAAGCTCTTCCTAGAGAACGTTTTAAGTTTATCCTTCCACGTCTTGGTCTAAAGAGTTTACAACCGGAAACACTCAAGCGTCTTCAAGAGGATGACGAGGAGTAAAGGTCTTTATTCATCTATCTCTTGTATATATTTATTCAAAAAAAAAGCAAATAGAAAATTATAAAACTTTCAAAATCCTAAAAATTTGAAAAATCTTGAAAAATTCTCAATATATATATATATATATATATATATATATATATATATATATATATATATATATATATATATATATATATATATATATAGTTAGGATCAAATAAGAAGATTACTTAAAATAAGAAGGAATAAGAAGAACTATAACCGCAAATCCAAGATGCACCGACCTAAATTAGATGCATCCCTATAATCTTGGATGCATTATAACGCACTATAGTATGTTTTCTAGCTTTTAATCAGATGCATATACGTATATTAGATGCATTTCATGATTTCTCTTCTTTTTTGTTCCTCTACACGTGCGAAATCATGAAAATCAATTTGCACCATCTATACATCAAATTAACTTTCAAACTCAAGATGTTGCATCTATATGAATAGAAATGCATCTAATGCAAGTCGTTGCATCTCAAATGTGTGTTTTGGTCACTTCTCACCACTTCTTATTTTAATTTACTTCTCACTGGATCCCTACTCTATATATATATATATATATTCTTATTTTGTCATGTTTTTTCCATATTCGATGTCATCTACGGACTTTGTGTTGATATTCATAGAATGTTACGGGTCTTTAGATGTTCTTCGAATGTACATAGTTTAAAAAAGAATGAGGCTGAGAAAAATGGTGGTTTATTGTTATTTCAGGCAGTAACCCGTTTTCAAAGAAAGAACAGAGCCATGCTATATCTGGTTTTTCTAATCTCATGCTATGATTCTATAAATACAATTTCTTACTATCTAATGAAAACTAATTGCTTTGAAAAATTACTCGGACTCTATTTTTGAAAATCATCTGAACTTAACAGTTGTCATAAATATCTATCTCTCAATCAACAACTTATGTCATTGATTGAGGAGGAGAATGATTTTCAATTAAATTAAAAAGTGTATTTTCAAACAATGGTACCGCATCGTGGTTATTATTAAGTTTTCAAAAGATATTCAAGCATGTTTAATCGTTGGAGTCTAAAGTCTCAAAATTCGATCCTTATCGGTTAAAAGTTTCTCAAGATCAAGTCACAATTCTCCTTAAAAGCTTTCAAATTCAATTTAAATCTCTGATGATCACAATTTTCAAATGACTTGATAATTGTGATCGGGGAGAATTTGTGATTTAAATTGGTTTAATCGATAATTCGATAAATGGTTTTATAAGGATGTATAAGCTCTCCTCCCGCATGTGACAAACGATTTCAAATTTTCCATGCACATGTTGAGGGGAGAATCTACTTTAAACCTTAAATTATTGAAGCGTGATTGAATTATCTCTATGTGCGGGTTCCTTCTAATATGTGCAAAACTCTTTCAAACTTGAGGCACATATTGAGGGAGCAACCTTTGAAAACCTCATCCTTCCTCAAAATGTTTAATCTTAAGTAAATTGATTGGGAAGTGATGATGATCATTTTAGAAAATCTTAATCAAAAGATTGGACCTGTCATTCTTAATCTAACGATTTCAAAGATCTCTTGCCTCCATATGCTAAAACAATTTCTGAATTATATGCATATGTTGAGGGGGAGCATTTCTAAAAATATCAAAACAATTGAGATACAAAATGCTTTGATTTTATATCACAAGTATCTTGATTGATTTTCAAATGGTTTTCAATTGGTTTCAAGCGGAAGAACTATACCAAAAGACCGACCAATCCTACTTTATGCATGGTGATATAAGGATGATAAGGTTAGGTTATGGTCCCATGATCCGCCAGAATCGGAGGGATCTACCGAGGACAATCCACTAGTTAGTGTAGAAGTCCTTAGGTATGATGATAAAAGGAGAAAATGAGATATGGGAAGAGTGCGGATGAGGCAGGCTAGTACTCGAATAAACCCAACAAGGTTCTAGTTATGAAGTCTCGGTAAGCATCAAGGGTTGAAGAATGAAAAGAATTGGAATGTGAAAAGGGTGAAAAGAAATAGCCCTCCAACAATTCAACCTTAGAGCGTAAACGGGTTCAATTCATATGCTATTGATGGTAACATCGGTATTGAAGACAAGGCGTCATGGACCCGATGGACGACTTGCACTACAACTTCCCAAACTACTCAAGTTCCTCTTAAAGGGCTTGTTTCATTCTCACGGGAACCGACATTATCTATCGATCGTCTCTTAGAGTTTGTTGATATTGAAGTAGGAGACCCTCTCCCTAGTCTCCGGCATAGGAACCAAATATGCACAATTGAGTCTAGAGCCACGAGATCATCTATAAATCTCTTTAGGACCTCATCAATGAAGACTCTCTGTTTCACACAATGTAGAAGAGAGATTATATCTTATGAGTCCTGCGCATTATCCTTGTGGTATTGCCGAACATCCGAGTGGTATGCTAACATATTCACAATGAAGATGGAAAGCCTTCGAGCCAACATCAAACAAGCTCCTGGTAGGTGGCATGTGAGATCTATTCAATAGATCAACCATGTGACAACCGAATGTAAACAATGGGCGATTCAATCTTTTGAATCAATCTGGTTCGAGTTATGGATTGACGGATACCTTTGAAAAACCGGTTGTTGTGCTTATAAACTCTTTCTATAGCACATCGACTGTGTACAACTATTTCAAAATAAAAGGTGTTTTTGATTGATAATCGATTTTCATTAAAACCTTCGTTGTATTGCAAAAACAATTTCTATTGAGCGGTACTCGATTGTTTTCAAATCTCTTTCATCAATCGGTGAATCTCAAATTATTGGTTCACTCTCTCCGTGTTGTCTTCTTTGAGGCGTTCCAGATTGAGAACACTAGAGCATTGCGAAACCCCGTCAAGGAAATTCTTGAATTCTACTGTTCACGCGTACTTGTCTTGATCAACGGGGAACCGTGGGCGTGTACCTCAATTCAACGAAAGTGATCAAAGACACTTTCGTGCGCTTTATTGCTAATCTGTTGTATGCAGTGCGCGGACGCTTGCGGTGATCGTAATGAAGCGGTCAATCCACGCGGCATGCTCACACAACACATTCATTTCCAAAGAAATCATGATTAGTGCATCAATGACTCGATATTTTCACTTCATGCTTCGCTGCTTTGCCAATATCATGAATCAACGAAAACTTCCGCTACTCGATAAGAAGAAATCATGATCCGAATGTGAGCATGTCGGTCCAAAAGTCACAACATCACATAATACCTACATCACAAAGGAAGAGTCGAGATCTAATATGGCGATGATCCCAAAGCGAGCTCAACAATCATTCTCACGTGGATCGGTGAAAGACCTCCACTGGAATTCCCAAACATGCAATAATGAAGAATCAAAGACTACGAAGCTCTTGAGCAAAGGACTTAATCAAGAATTCTAGAACAATCTAATGTAATATCTGTTTGTATTCATTGTAAATTGAGGTGACCTCCTTGGGGAGATTGTTAGGAATTAGAAAATTCGATCGTTAAAGAGTCGGTCACCTCAAGTATAAGCATTCAATAAAAGCTCGTAGTCGTAGTTATGTTATGTTAGTAAGTAGTTTGTTAAGTAACACCGTGGAGGACGGACGGGTCTTTACCCACTCTATGCCCGATCCACACCCGTGGGTGGCGTTAATTTGTAAGACACTATAAATACCCTCTACCTCCCAAGGTAGAGGTTGGAGCTCAATACCATTTTTCTTTGTTTCACATAGTTCTCAACTCTCTTCTATTTCTCTCTCTAGAACTTTCTCTCTCTAAACTATTATGAACGCCCCATATGTTATTGATATGATGTGTTAGTGAAATCCTATATATTTCACCAAGTCACTAAGAATTTACACTACAACTCGCTAACAATTTCTGAAGCAAGTCGCTAACCTCACCAAGTCGCTAGCCGTAGTGGAGAATCCACTAACTTGTACTATTTGTTGGCTTGTCTCAATAGACAAGTCGCTAGGACCAAGTCGCTACCAAAACGCACTACAACTCGCTACCTTTTTCTGAAGCAAGTCGCTATGATGTAATTCACTACGAGAACCAAGTCGCTACCAAGAAAAACTTCAAAAACACACTTTTCAATCCAAAACAAGCTCAACCACAGTGATTCGAGCTTACCAAATCAAAACCCAAGCACATACAATGATTCTAAACACAAAAGTACACCCAAAATTTAAACTTTAACACTAGAAATGAACCAAATGATGCAAAAAACACTAAAATTTTTCAAACTCAAAAACCATCTAAAAACCACTAGAAATCCAAGGATATGTAAGAGATGATAAAACCATGGCTCTTGATACTATTTGTAACATATTGGATTTCACAAACACATCAAACCATAAACACAAAGAGGCGTATAAGATGATGTTTTAGAGAGAGAAAGAGTTAGAGGTTGGGAACTTTAGTGAGAGAAAGAAAAATCTTATTATGAGCTCCAACTCTCTACCTTGGAAGGTAGAGAGTATATATCGTCTTTACACAAAATGCCACCTAACGGGCTGTGGATCAGGCATACAGTGGGTAAAGACCCGTCCGTCCTTCACAGTGTTACTTAACTAAATACTGCTAAACATTAACTAATCTATGACTACGAGCTTTCTAATGATTACATATACTTGAGGTGACCGACTCTTTAATAACTGGATTTACTAAATCCTAACACATAAGAACTTTATCACATAATTTATCAATATTTGATTGACGTCACATGTAGGATTGTCTCACTCATCATTAGCTTCTTCATCCACAACTATGGATTTCCCTTTGTAATCGCTTTTGGATGAGTTATTCATTTAATTTTTAGTTTGAGAAGTAAGAGTTTCTTTGGTTTTCAACTAATAGACTTTGTAGGAGGAGTAAGAGTAAAGAGTATGTGTTTAAGTAACTAGAGATCCTTAACTTATATATATAATGGTGGATTAGGATGTTAGGTATGTGTTATGGCTAACAGGTGGAATGTGTAAGAGTTAGTCAAGGAAACAATTATGCTAGACATGTACTTAGATGCTTTAATTGATGATCAAAACATCAAACTTTTGCACTTATATGCTTAAATACATGATGTTATAAGAGGATTATTCAAGATGGTGATGAGAATTTTAGTTGGCATTTAGTTAGGATTAGATGATCAAGTTACACATATTTAGTTCCTATAATTATGCATGCATGCACCGCAATTTGTCAAGCCATGCATGATACTCCCAACTATAGTTGATTGTGTATAGATCCTTGATCATTATTTTGGATTTAAAATGATTCTATTTTACACAATATAGACCCTACATCTCATCATGCATGAACCAAGTGCAAGTATTTCATGCAAGTCATCCCAAGAATGTAGTTGTTTGTGTATAGAAATCAAATGTGTATTTTATTATTATATACACAAACTAGATCCTATAATCCATCAAGCATGTATAGGAAGTCAATATACAATGCATTATATCCCCGATTTTAGTTCGTGTGTAGTATGTCGACTTTGATAATCCTTATTTTGTCACTTGCATTAACAAAGATAGGTTTCTAAAATTTTGGACAAAATACTTAGTTGATCAAGTCTATTCTTTGGGTATGCTTGCAAAAACTAGGTGACTAGTTTGTATGCTTACAAAAAATCTTTTCTCTTCTTTTCTACCCTAAAACATATAGCATGCAATTTTCACATAAATTGACCAAATAGAGGTATATATGAGATCTTCAACACAAGTGTGAGTTGTGATCCAAAATTTTATCTAGTCTTGGAAATTTGACAAAAATGACTTTCAATCTTAACAAGTGTAGTAACATATTTGTGTCAAAATTTCTTGTTGATTACACATAATATAAACATGTAGAATCTATGATAGTATCAACCATAGTTTCAATAATGCACCGATAGATATCTTTCCTCTCAAAAACAATTGTGTGTATTTCCTTCCATGCCTTCACATAATTCCTAGTCACATAAACTCTATGACACTTAAAAGGACCTTGCAAACGACCATCTAACATATAACTAACCCTAGAAGATTGCTCTCCTAAGATGCATGTCAACCATGAACACCTAAACACTAACCCATAAGCAATTTTAATTTTTGAAAAATGTCATGCCAAAACCGAATCTTGTTTAGTTTGTGAACTAAGTGTTCTCTTATTCAAGTCACCAATGACTTGTTCTATGGGATGACCCCTCGCTTCTCTCACTTTCTTAGGATTTCCTTCATCAGAAACATTCACTTGTAATGAAGGCGACCTTTTCTTGATCTTGAAATACTTGTTTGTTGATCACATCATCTTCTACCGAATGAGATGATTTAGGCTCGAAATCTCTCATCAAAGGACACATTGAGAGATTCCTTAATCCTCATTGTTTCCTTGTTAAGCACTATGTATGCTTTACTAGTTTGAGAGTATCCTATTTCCTAAGAACACACCTTGATACAATTTGGGTCGAATTTGGTGAGATATTCTTTCATGTTAAGTATGAAGACTTTACAACCAATACCCTAAAGTATTCTAATGAGGATTTCTGTAACACCCAAAATTTCAACATAGCGAGAAGGCTAATTGGGGTATTACTTCATAGTTCACGATCATAAATCATAAAGCGACTCTAAAGGAGACGTTTATAAAAGTTGTTATAATTCAATGAAAACTCAATATTCGGGATTACAAAAGAGATGCCACATGGTTTCAAATTACACAAAAGTAAGTTACGAGTTTGTAGAAAATGATAACACTATTTTAGACCAAATAAAAGGTCTTTGGGGCCCAATCCGTGCTCGATGTATTCCTCCTTAATTACAGAAATAAACATGCTAAAAAGTCAATAAATTGTTGAGCGAAATCCATAGGTTTATAGTGTCAGTTGAACACAAGATATACGATGATAATTGCTTGAAGACAATTAATCGGAAAAACATATATTATTGCCCTAAGCTCATGACACACAATACGTTAATTGTCCATCATGGATATGATGTAAACGTAATAGTACCCTCACAGTAGCTAGCTTAACATTCTACCTAATATGTCTCAAATACGGTGCGTTTGGTTACCATGCGAGGCTAACACAAACGGGTCGTCAACCCCAATTAGATATATCCATAATATTCACTTTCACTCACAAGTGACTAATGACTCATGATAGTGAGGGTCCTTTGGTAATAGCGGTACTCACGCAATAATAAGATCATGCATAGCATAATTTTCAAAAGACTTGTGTTCGGGTTTATAGCATGTATCTCCCCACGAGAATTTATAAATCATGTAAAAGTGGGGCTATGAACTCACCTTAGTGGTATAGCAACCAAGATAAAGCACAATCAAGTGTGAAAAGGAAACTGCTCTAACACGCGACCTAGATTAATATGGCAAGTCTCGGTTCTGACTTTGTGTACTCACGAATCAAAGTGTTTAAATAATTTAAGTGTTTACAAGTGGTTGTGTTTAATGTTGCTTGTATGATGAGTTTACGTTTAAATCGTTTCAAAGTGTTTTGTAAGTATTGGCTCTTGGACAAATGTACAATCATATATAAGATTTATAAAAGTATTCGTGACGAGTAAGTTTCAAGCTCGCATAAGCGGACAACTACGTATGGAAAGTATTCACAATAAAAGTCTTTGGTAAAAGATCATAGTCGGTAAAATAATAATAAATAATTTATGATAAGTATTTATAACGTTACGAGATACTATATACATATATACAAATGTATTTATATATATACAAAGTTATTGGATGAGAAATTAGAAAATAGTTATATCAATTTTTGTTATAAATATTTTCTTATTAATTTAAGTTTCATCTTTTAGTCGAGAATTAAAAATAATTACTAAATATATTAGTTTAATAAAAACGTGGACTAAAATGTGTCGAAAAAAAATAAGTTTTTGTGGAAAACTAGAAGGGGGGTTGAATAGTTTTACCAATTAACACTTCGTTTTAAAATATTTAGATCGACTTATGTCAATCTATTTAGATGTGTATGTTGGACGTTGATAGATAGATATATAAAAGTGTAATGTAAGATAAAGAGTAAGAAGCACATAACCACGACACGAGTATTTATAGTGGTTTGGCTACAAGGACACCTTCCTTGCCCTACTCCACTCCCGAGTCACCTACTCGAGAGTTCGTAATCACTACGACACCAACTCCTTATGGCGGAGAAGCCTTCACAACGTCGCCTACTCTTTTTCGGTACTAGGCTAACCACGGGTTCTTCCACCAAGGTGAACCACACCTATCACAACGTCGCCTACCCTTTATCCGGTACTAGGCTAAGTACCGAGTTCCATTACAATGGAGGAACTACTACCCAACACTACACAACACCTAATCCCAAAGGAGACCCACCTTATTACAACAACTTCAAGGATATCAACATCCTTGAAACAAACTATCACTATTTGTATAACAATGCACCTCATCGATTATACGACCTTGGCATCTTCACTAATGCCACTTGATTTGACTCCTAGGCATCTTTCACTAATGCCCTTGATGCGAACGCTTGGCACCTTTCACTAATGCCTTCGCCTGACTCCTTTAGCATTCTTCACTAATGCTTTTGACACGGACGTCAAGCACCTTTCACTAATGCTTGCCTTGACTCTTTCGGCATCCTTCACTAATGCCTTGACACAACACTTCTATGGAGGAAGAAAGAACTATCAACAAGAGAACCTCAATATTCTTGATGATGACGAAGCATGGCAACTCATGGACTTGAGCTTGCTTGACTTCAAGAAGTGGTGATCTCGCCTTTAAGAGGAACCTAGAGAATCACACAAAACAAAAGACAAACTACATAGAAAGATCCCTTAGGATCGATTGGTTAGAAAGTTACAATACTTGGGAAAGTATGTGTGAGGTGGCAACCCAAAAGGAAGAAATGGCTCACTATTTATAGAGGAGAAACAACTCATTGTTCCACGGATCCCACGGATCCCTCCCTTAAGGGATCCGTGGGACGCTCCTCTTTGCCCATGGGTATTTTGGTTATGGGTCATGGGTCATGGGTCATGGGTTGATCCATGGGTATTTCATTAGATACAATGTACCTAATAGATGCAATGCATCTAGTCAAATGGGTATGGGTCAATACCATGGGTTGTAGTTTTTACCCATTTATAATACATACTAGTTATGTATATATTTGCCTAATATGTAAACACTAGTTGTTGTACATATGTATTACTAAATCATAAGATCACTTATACTTGTTTTAGTGTTTTATGTGAAAACGTAAGTGTGTTAGAAAACTATTGGCTCAAACTATTTACGTATTTTATTTGTTTCGTTAAAATGATTTTACGTTTGTTATCGACAAAACATTAGAAGATCGTAAAATATAAATAAACATTTTTACGGCTTATTTGTATTAACAATCTCCCCCTTTTTGTTGATGACAAAACAAAACATTATTATAAGGAAAACTAAAATTAAGTAAAAGTTTGAATTGGGTTTTACTCTCTTCTCCCCTTTTGTCAAAACAAAAGAGCGTTGAAAAGAAACTAACACATTGTTTTAAGAAAACATGTAAAGAGAAAAATGTAAAGAGAGCAAGTGACGGGAATAGTTCTCGTCTTAACTCCCCCTTGACGAGTCCATCCCTTTGTGAGGGCATCAAGTAAATAAAAACTAGTAAGCTAATGCATTGCAACTTTGTTTGCAAATGGTTTTGTCCTTGTGACGAAAATGCTCCCCCTTGAAGATTGCAACTTTGCAATGGGATGCCATGAAGTGTAATCCAAATAAGGATTATAATGCAACTAGTTTTGCAATGTATGGTTTGACACAAAGCTCCCCTAGCTTAAGGTGTCAAAGTCTTCATGTGTATTTTGAAAATCTACAAAATAAAGGTTAGAAAACAAGTATATAGTCCATAATTTCCTACAAATAAGACTCAAGTTAGTAGAAAATTTGTCTTCTGTTGCACGGATCCCACGGTTCCCTCCTTTGTGGGATCCGTCTAGGCAATTTCCAGGGATCCGTCTGTCTGGTGACAAATTTTCAGCAATGGTGATATACCAAACAATGCTAATATGAGAGTGAGATATGTATACAAATAACAAACATATACTCAAAGCAATATGGCAAATAAGTTATCATTCAATAAAACAAAGAGATAATCAACAAATCTCTAAAACTAAGAGAATGATTTAGCGATGTAATACATATTCCACTTAATACTAATGGGTGACCTAAACTTAAGAAGCAACCACGTTCTTAAGGATGATCAAACATGAAATGGGATTCCTAAACGTTCTAAGTTGAGCTTGAGACTTTAGGCTCATGGTTGTTTAGGTTTGTTGACCTCATCGAAACGTTCGAGGAGGTGATAAAGCATGAAACGTTGCTTTTCACGTAGTTCATGTATCAACTTTTCAACATGTTGATAATGATAGCAATCCTTGTCATGGGTTTGAAAGAATGGTGGTAAAGGTTGAGCGTCTTGAAGCGGAGGTTCAAGTGAAGTGGGTTGAAGATCCTTAAATGAAAGAGGAATTTGTGGAGGCACATTAAGTGGTGGCTCAACAAGGGTTGATGGTGGAGGTAGGGAAGTGTCAACTTCCATGTGGTCGGGTGGTTGACTTTGATGTCTCCTCATAATCCAAAATGGATCATTAGAGGGAAATCGAGAGATTGACATTGGTGCAAGTGTTGATTCAACACCTTGGTTTTGTTGTACAATCTTTTCTAGTGAAGAATGTATCGGTAATGGTTGAGGATGAGATGGCCTAGGGGGTAAGTCTTCTAAGTTGTAGGAATGTGGAGATGATTGTGAGGTGGTAAATGATATTGCTCTAGGCACCAATGATGTTGATGGGTTGAAAAGGGTGTGTTTGGTTTAGTAGGAATTGTAGGGTTTGGTGATGATATGTTTGTGGGAACAATTCTCTTGGGGATTGGTTTGATTAGTTGTGTTGGTGTAGGGGAAATCCTAGCATTTGTGGACTTAACCGGAGATGATTCGGTTGAGGAAACTTCGTGTATAACCCGAGCAAGTTTCTTGGGTGGTTCTTGGGTGGATGAGTTAGCACTAGGAGCTTTCCTCATGATGAAATTACTAAAGAAGATGTTTCTGTTGGAATCACTCCTAAACCTTAATTCAAGTGTTAGTGATTCATATGTAATAGTTAGCTTTATATGGCTTTTATGTTTGTTATTAAGCTAAGGCTTATGTAGAAGGCCCATATGCCTTGTCCCATGTCCAATAAGGAAAGGAAGGGACTAGGAGTGTTGCCCTAGCTCCCTCTCCTATAAATACCTTTGTAATACCCTCACTTGAGGATTGGTTGTTCAATTTACACTTTCACTCCTACGCATAACTCTTATCATATTATCATACGTGTGTTTGTGTGTGTTGTTCATCCGATCTCTTCTCTATTTCTTTTATTGATGCTTGTGTTACTAATATGCTGACCTAACAGTGGTATCAATCGCCAAATAGTTGGGTGAACATCTTTTGTTTTTGAAGTTAACTTTGTGGTCTTACGCGTAAAAAAGTTTATCACTTTGTCACGCTTATAAAACTCATTTTTTACACTTTTCAATCCAAGATTCTTGTACTTTCAACATTTTAAGGTGTTAAAATATCTGTTTTTGGCAAAAAGTTTCAAACTTTACGTGTGGATCATTGTTTTTAAGCTTGGTTTTTTACGTGGGATACGTTCTACGCGTAACGTGTTTTTTAGCTTTGGATCATCAAGTTTCACACTTTTGTGTTATTTTGGTGCTATTGAAGCTATTTCATCACAAAAATCTGGTTTGGAAACATCGGTTGGCGAAATCAATTTTGGCTTCTTTCTGGCGTGAAAACCCTAATCTTACGCGTAACTCATCCTTGGTTTGATCTTGGTTTAGTGGATTACTCGGTGTTTTCTTGCTTGGATAAGCCCGAAAACACTTCGACTTTGGATATCTTTGCCTGTGATAGTGTAAAAGATCTTTTAGGTAAAACCTAATTTTACGCATAAGCTTAAGCTTACGCGTAGAACTCTTTACGAATAAGATTATTCTTACGCCTAAGCCTTGTCTTACGCATAAGCTAATCCTACGCCTAAGTTTTCTATGCCTAACTTTCTGTTTACGTGTAACCTTAGTGTTTCTCCTATCTTACGCGTAAGCTAATCCTACGCGTAAGTTTGGTGTTTTTACGCCTAAGTGTTACCTTGCCTTTACGTGATTTCTACGCCTAAGGATACTTCATCAACATCGTTTCATTCGACTACAAAGAACCAGTTAACAACACAAGTTTTCAACATGTCACAACCACCATACTCTAACTATTTTCCTTACACTTATCATCAACAACAACAACAACAACAACTAAGTCCACAACATCAACAATTTAATCATCAACAACAAATTTATCAACAACAATTTAATCAACAACATACTCCACAACTTGGAGCAATTCCACCACCACAAATGGTTCAACCACCACCTAGTCTTCAAGTACAACCTTACACAAACTTCTACAATCAACATCCATCCAGAGTACTATGAAGGAACCAACATGGTTTGGCAAGATGTGTGAAGCCTTAAGTAGCCAACAATCAATTCATGAAGTGGCTCACTTGATAGACCTCAATGCTCACTCCCGATAATTATGATCAATGGGTGATAAGGTTCTTTAGGTTTTGTGATCTAAAGAAGCCACATGGAAAGTTCTTAAAGAAGGTCATTATGGAAGGTCCATTTCGGATGCCTCTTGTTATAACACCAGATCCGGATGCCAATCCACCAAGATCTTGTCACCAACATTGCAATTATCTCGACCTCACCGTGATGAACTTCTACACTTTGAAGCCGATGAACTAGCAATGCAATACATCCTTTTGGGACTACCCAATCCGATCCTTGAAGTGTTGATGCTCAAAAGATGGCTAAAGCAATGTGGGAACATATTCATCTTCTAATGGAAGGCACAACACTCAATCAGAAGACATGGAATCCAAAATCTACTTGGCTTATGAACACTTCATGATTGAACCAGAGAGACGTTAGAGTCATATCATCATCGCTTCTCGACATCATTAATGATTTGGACAAACACAACATCATCATGCCACAATTCTTGTCAACACTAAGTTCCTAAGTAGTCTTGGTCCGGAATGGAGAAGTATGTCATTTTTCTCCGTCAATCTAAGAATCTTCATCATGCTACATACGGATTGTTGTACGACTATTTGAAGCCTCACCAAAAAGAAGTTGACAAAGAAAGGACTATCCGTGGACTCTCGGCTTCACAGTCAATTCCAGATAATCAACAACTTGCTTTGTGGGCTCAAACTAATCTTCCTCCTCAAACAGCTCCTCAACCCGCTCCTCAACCCGCTCCTCAACCAACTGCAACCATCACACCATAGGATCAGTCATAGCAACAACCTCAACAAACTCAATTGGTTCCATACAACAACAACAATGCTCAAGCACTTTACGGTGAAGCTAATGAGGACTCTGCTTGCTTCGATGAATTGCAAAAGGATTTGTCATGATTGCTAAAGCCTTGATCGGTATACAAACAAATCCAACAATCGCATTCGCTCCTTATCCAACACAAGGAATCAAGTCACAGTGAACAATGGATGCGTTGAAGTTCGTAACCGTGGTTATGGTCGTCGATGGGAGGTGGTCAAGGTTTAATGCTATTGGAAGGAATAACATGGGTGCTCCGCAACAACAAAGGGGTCAAGTGGTTGAACAGGGAATGCTCGAATGGGTTAATGGTCTTCGTTGTTATAACCGCAATGAGAAGGGTCACTGGCTAATACATGTCCTAAGCCGAGGACAAGAGGCGGTCTTATCACAAAGAGGCATTTCTCTTGGCTCTTAAGGATGAAGTGGTGGAACTCTTACCAACAAGGAGCGAGCTTTATGGCGGATCACGATTCGATGATGATATGGAGGACTTGCGTGCTAATGCAAAGCGGTGATGTTGATGGCACAAATGCAAGCTCTACATGAGTGACACAGGCCGGTGTATGACATCGATGGCTTGTCTCGTCTTGGAACAAAATATACTCATCCCGATCGACATCTCCGCCAATTTCTCCATCCGACAAGGATCAAAGTGTTCAACATGAGCCATCCACATCTCATTCCAATGATTATCAAATAGATCCGTAGTTATATTTGACGATCAAGATAACCTTTGGTTAATATTGATAATCAAGTTGAATCTGTGGTTATATTTGAGGATCTAAATAATGATCATGATGAGACTCACGTTGAACAAGATGAGCTTCTTTCTAATAGAGAAATTGAGCTCCGACCTTAATTAAAGACCAACACTCTCGTTTGGAAATTTGCACGAAATTAAAAGAGAAAATGCACTTTTAATTAGGGATAATGAATGCTTAATTCGACAAATCAATTTTTTAAAAACTCAAGAAAAAGCGTGAAGAAGGTTTTGAAGTCGCTTTTGCTAAATCTCATCAAAACAAAAATCATTAGAACGATGACACGTGATCTAGCCGCTTCCAAGAATGCTTTGTTGTCTCAAATAGAACAAGCGAAACATGAACATAAACAACAAATTAACGCTCTTACTTTGAAACTCAAAAGCCAAGGTGAGTTGTTAACTTGTCAAAAGCAGTTCTCGAGTACAAACAACATTCCACAAAACGAATAGATAACTATCTTGAAGAAATTGTCGACTTACAACACAAAATCAAAGAGTTTCAAATGTTGTTTATAAACATGGTGAGTCAATCACAACTATTCAAAAGTTTACTTTTAAACCAAATCCAAATGGATATGGACCAATTCTTGCGATTACAAACCTAAGTTTTCAAACAAAGCATTCAAACCAAATCACGAAGTTTACTGGTCACGAACATAGAATTGATGATTCAATTATGACCGTTGTTGAATATAATCGTATGGAGGAATTAGATGCGGATGACGAGTCGGTCAAAATGGAAAATGTCGTTTATAACAAACCATTTAACTATTCAAAAGCCGTAACTTTTGTCACACAACAATAGACTTCTAACAAACCTTTTGTTATCACGCCAGTTTCTGAAGTTAGTCCCAAACACAATGGTGCACAAATTAATGGTCCATTACCTTCACTTAGTGAAGTTAAAACAAAAGCAAAAAGTTATCGCGTTATAAAATACTTTGACACTTTCTTATCTGACCTCAAAATTTTGGAACGTGAGATTGAATTTCATTTTGAAATAAAAGTTGAACATTTTCAATCGCCAATGGCGCGAGAACAAAGAGACATTCTTGAAAAAGACTTTTACCCCATGTCAAAAATTTGAAAACTTGTGCACTATATTGGGAAAGGATTTTCACAAGGAACTCGGTCTCATGAAAGCAGTTTTCGAGAAAATGAAACATCGATTTCAAATACTAAACGTAAAAAGAAATTGTTGAGAAAAGATGTTGATCGACTCTTGAAAGATGTTATCTGTCTTTGATATCAATAATCTTGTTTTATTACAATCTATTGCATATGCATCGATCATATCTCTGCGATTCTGTTGATTCCGTTGATATTGTTGAGAATATTGATAATGTGCATCGGATCGAGTCTTTAAAAGGCGAAAATGAACATCGTTAAACGAACTTTCAAATTCAAAACGTCGTCTTCAATGGTGTCAAAAGATTGTCAAAATCGTGAACTTGCTTTGCAAAACAAAATCCACCAGTTGAAATAAAAACGTTTAATCCTAAAATTGAGCAACGGATGATCAAAGCGTGTTCTTGAAATGTCAAATCTCAAAATATGAACAAGAACTTGCAAAAGTTAAAAAGAATATGGTGTCATATTTGATTTACTCAACAGACTCGTAATGAAGCATCAAACGAACTTGATCATTATCTTGTACACACTAAAGAAGTCATGAATTTTTAAAATCTTAGTTCGAAAATCAAGATTTGGTGCACACTATCATTAAGTTAAGGGAAATGTTAGGAAAGTATGAACAAGTTCAGCTAGCATCATTAAGAAAATTGCACCGTAACACTTAGCAAACGTGAACCCAGTTGCCTCTCGACAAAACACAAGACACTAATGTGCTTCCCTCTCTTGAAACAGGAATAGTTGCCTCTTTTCCAAACTTCGCACTTCACGACCTAGGAGCAATACAAGGAAGAATAGGAAGTTGCGACCTAAGAAAAGATCAATAAAGAATCTTTGAAGTAGAAGAACACCTAGGACTTTGAATAAGACTCAAGTTGCACCCACTTTAGATATTGCGTCGACAAATGTAATGGAAAAAGTGTTGTAACGAATGCTAAACCTTTAAGTACTTTTGATATTGATCGATGCTTCTTGTGTTATTTTTCGTAAAAGTATGCTTCGATTTTCATGACATATGTGTTGCTAAAGCTATCTTGTCTCGTTTAAGGAATCCTAAGAACCGAATACCTCTAGGCCCACTAATGCTTCTAAGTACGTGGCAGTAATGACCTCTTTAGATTCTAAGAAACGCATTGATGTAATCAGTAGTTTCGATCACCTCAAGGAATGTCGTACCACCTAGTGCATTCACTAAGACTAAAGCTAAGACTAGTTGGAGATGGCATAAATGGTTACATAATACACTAGGATTTAAATGGATGCCTAAAATCATTGATGTATGTATTTCTACTATAAGCGCTTGAACCCTCTAACACTTGGGTTCCACATCTACTTCTATTCCATCCGTGTCGCCTGCCTGTAATGTCGGTGATCTGATCATCCTTTGGATTATTGATAGCGGATGTTCCCGACACATGACGTGCAATCTTAAATCGTTATCAAACTTTATTGCAAAGTTCATTGGCCTTTGTCGATTCGGAATGATCACTTCAGACTATCATGGGCTACGGAGATTATATCAATGGATATATTGAAATTAGCGGGGTTTATTATGTGGAAGGCCTCGGTCACAATCTCTTTTCGATCGGTCAATTCGTGATGGAGATTTGGAAGTTGCTTTTAGGGAGAAAACTTGTTTCATTCGTGATTTACAAGGAAGCGATCTTATGTCGGCTCTCGCAATTCTAGTCATACACAATTTCAATGCAAGACATGGTTGCTTCATCTCCCATCCGCTCTGCTTTCAAAGGCAACATCAACAAAATCCTGGCTATGGCACCGTCGTCTCTCACATTTAAACTTTCAAACCATCACCAACCTTGCTCGACACAAACTTGTTGAAGGTATCCTGCGATTCCGGTATTCTAAAGATCACCTTTGCTCAGCTTGTGAACAAGGGAAAAGCACTCGTGCTCATTTTCCTTCAAAGGTGGAACACAACTCTCAACATGTGATTCATCTTCTTCACATGGATTTGTGTGGCCCGATGCGCGTGCAAACGATTAATGGCAAACGATACATCTTGGTAATTGTCGATGACTACTCACGATGGACTTGGGTCTACTTTCTTGGAAGTAAAGATGAAGCTCCACGGATGATCATCACCTTTCTCACAAAATTCAAGTTCACTCCGGAACACCGTCCACCAAATCGAGCAGGACAAAGGCTGAATTTGTAAACCAAACTCTTGAGAATTTTATGAGAAAGTGGGAATTGAGCATCGAGACATCTATGCACGTACACGAGAACAAAACCGAGTTGTTGAAAGACGAAACCAAATGCGTTAGTGGAAGCTGCAAGAACAATGTTAATCAATGCTAAACTTCCAGTTACTTGTGGGCGAAGTTGTATCAATGCATGCTATACTCAAAATCGTTCAATGATTACAAAGCCACAACAAAACACCTTTTGAGCTTATCCACATCCATAAACCGAATCTCAAACACTTTCATGTATTTGGATCCCTTTGCTACCCAAATAATGATCGTGATGACTTTGGAAAGCTCAAAGCCAAAGTGACATTGGAGTCTTTATAGGATATTGTGAAAATTCTAAGGGTTTCCGGATCCGGAATCGTCGTACAAAGCGGTTATGGAAGCGATTCATGCTAATTTTGATGAACTTCTGAAATGGCTTACGAACATAACGACTTGGAACCCGATCACAACCGTTTAAACTTCCTCAAACCCCATCATCAATTGAACTAAGCCCCCATCTTACTCGTCAACAAATGGAAACGCTATTTGCTCGGTTGTTTAGTGATGACATTGATGAGCGTGCTCGGATGTATCCACTTTTTTCGCTTCAACCCGATCAAACTCTTTTACGATACACTGCTACAACAACTATTGTTGAAGAAGCACCACCGATTGACTCTACAACAACAGTTGAACAAAGCTGCTTCAACGACGTGAACCAAATCTTGATGTTCTTAATGAAGTACCCTCGCCTTTAGATTTTGATTTAAATCGTTCTTTAACATGTTTGCCAATGAAATCTTGCACGATGTCGCGGAATCATCAACAAACCATTTGAATCCTCAAAATCTGCACAATGTATACCAACATCGCCCTCTACACATCGTTGGACAAAAGACCATCCTCTAGAGAATATTATTGGCAACCCGAATCAACCGGTCGTTACAAGACAACGTCTTCACACGATGGTGAACATTGCATTTATGCTCTCCGTCATGCTATACGAGCCTAAAACCATTAAAGACACAATGACAAAAGACAATGGATTGAATCCATGCAAGAAGAACTCAACCAATTCAAGCGTCTTGAAGTATGGGCGGTTGAAAGACCAACGGGTCTCGTCATTGGTCTCAAATGGATTGGAAGAACAAATTGGGCTGTGAAGGAACGTGTCGAAATAAGTCACGTCACGGTGGCTAAGGGTTATAGACAGGAAGAGGTATTGACTTTGAAGAACCATTTGCTCGGTTTCTCGTCTTGAGGTCGTTCGGATTTTCTCGCGTTCGCGGCTCATATGAACATATCGGTCTTTCGGATGGACGTCAAAACGCTTTTCGAATGGGAAGCCGAAAAGCGGTTTATGTCGACCGACCGGAAGGATTCGTTGATCCCGAGTTCTGAACCATGTCTACAAACCGAACAAAGCTCGTATGGTCTCAAACAAACTCCTCGGGCGTGACGATAAGTTATCATCCTTCCTCATTGCCAATAAATTCACCAAAGGTTGATCGATCCTACACTTTTCAAACAATATCACGGGGCTCACATCTTAATCGTTCAAATCTATGTGGATGACATCATTTTGGGTCAACACATTTAAAATACTCAAATGCTTTTGCAAAATTAATGACAAAACATTTTGAAATGTCAATGATGGGTGAACTCACATTCTTTCTAGGAATGCAAGTTCATCAATCACCCGTGGTATTTTCTTGAGTCGGTCCAAATATGCCCTTGAATTGTTAAACAAATTTGGAATGCAAAGCTGTGACACCTATGCCACACCAATGGCTCATACCAAAAGCTAGATGTTGATTTACATGGGAAATTGGTGGACCCTACCAAATCTAGTATTATTGGGTCTCTCATGTATCTAAGAGCTAGCAGGGCACGATATTGTGTTTGTCGTATATCTTTGCACCTGTTATCGGTCAAGACCAATCTGAAACCCACCTCTCGGAGGCTAAAAGAATTGTCCGATACATTAAGGGAACCATTAATTTGGGAATCTGGTATCGAAGGATTACGGTTTTGAACTAATAGCTTTTTCGAATGCCGATCACGCGGGATGCTTAGATTCACGAAAAAGTACTTCAAGAGCACTACAATTTATTGGTGATAAGCGGTGTCATGGCAATCGAAGAAGCGGGATTGTACATCGCTCTCCTCAACGTAAGCGAATATGTAGCCATGTCGGCGTGTTGTGCTCAAGTCATTTGGATGACAACACAACTCAAAGACTATGGTTACGTGTTTGACAAAATCGATGTCTTTGCGACAATCGGTGCTATTACGATCTTGTGCAACTCAGTACAACATTCGAAATCAAAGCACATCTGTAGGATCGATATATTTATGTGTTTGATGATTCGGGTGGTCTTGGATGATCAAAATACATTTTTGCCATAGTTAGAGAGTTAGAGAGAAAGGGAGTTTCTTGGTAGAGAATTGGTTCACAAATGGAATATTAGATTATGAGAAAAAGCTCCACCCCTTCCATGGATGGAAGGGGTATTTATAGTTACAGATAAAACGACCTCCTATCGGCCTGTGGATCAGGAATACAGTGGGTAAAGACCCGTCCTTCCTCCACGGTGTTACACTAAACTATTCTACACTACTAATTGACTAATTAACTACTAAATAACGTAAATAATGATATGTCTATGAGCTAACTTATGCTAGATAATATTTGGGGTGACCGACACTTTACTTATGGAATTTCCAATTCCTAACAATCTCCCCCTAAGGGAGGTCACCCCATGTTTTACATTTCAATCCTAGCATTCTATTCTTGACTTTGTTCTTGAGCTCGTGACTTCAATTCTTCAATTACGCAATCTTTGTGCATTAGTAGTGATTCTTCAAAGTCCGCATGATTTGTACTTTCGGTGGAGGTCTTTGAACTAATCCACATCTTTGATGATCTTGAGCTTTCTTTGAGATCATCGACCACGAGAAATCTCTGGATCACCCTTTGTTGTGTTGCCATCATGTGATGTTGTGACTTTTGGACCGACATGCTCACACTTTTGGATCATGATATTTGCGACATCGTAGCGAAGCATAGTATGAAAATATCGAGCCGGGTTACGTAGATATGCACCGGTCATGATTTCTTCAATTAAGTGTGGATCTTGTGAGCATGCGGCTTTGGATTGACTCCTCGATTACGATCACCGCAACCGTCCAAATGTACCGCAAACAACGCTTAGCAATAAAACACATGAAAGTGTCTTTGATCACTTCGTTGAATTGAGTACACGGCCCACGGTTCCCGTTGATCGATACAAGCTTGCTTATGATCGGTAGGATTCGAAGAATCTCCTTGACGAGGTTTCGCACTTGTTCTAGTTGTTCTCAAATCGAACATCTCAAAGAAGACAACACGAGTGAGTGAACCAATAATTGAGATTCAGCGATTGATGAAAATGATTTGAAAAACAATCACGTATTACTTGAAGAAAGAGTTTTGGAATCTGACGAAGGTTTTATGAGAAAGATCAATTTTCAAACATAAATACTTTTGTATTTGAAAGAGTACACATTCGACATGCTAGAGAAAAGAAGATTCGCGGATCGAATGGTTTTTCCGAAAGTATTTATTCAATCGTAGATACTTTTGTGTTTGAAAACATAAATACACATTCGACGTGCTAGAGAAAGAAGATTTGCACATCGAACGGTTTTTCCAAAAGTATTCGTCAATTCATTTCTGGACCAAGGTTGATTCAAGAATGAATCTCCCATCGTTTCTATCCGATTGTCACAAGCTTAATCTTTCGAGAAGATCTCACATGTCACCCACCAAGAGCTTGTTTGATGTTGGCTCTAGAAGGATTTCCATCTTCATCGTGAATACTTTTACATACCACTTAGATGTTTTGGCAATACCACAAGGATAATGCATAGGACTCTTAATATATACTTACTTTCCACATTGTGTAAAACAAAGAAGTCTTTATTAATTTTGTGTCCTAATGAGATATAATGGATGATCTCTTGGCTCTAGACTCAATTGTGCATTTTGGTTCCTATCTGGGAGACTAGGAGAGGGTCTCCTTCTTCAATATCAACAATCTCTAAGAGAAAGTCGATAGATAATGTCGGTTCCCGTGAGAATGAAACAAGCCCTTTTAAGAGGAACTTGAGTGGTTTGGGAAGTTGTAGTGCGGTCGTCCTTTGGGTCCATGACGTCTTGTCTTCAATACCGGTGTTACCTTAGTAACCACCGTAGCATATGTATTGAACCCGATTCTTGCCCTAAGGTTGAATTATTGGAGGCTATTTCTTTTCACCCTTTTCTCATTTAATTTCTTTTCATTCTTCAACCCTTGATTGCTTACCGAGACTTCATAACTAGAACCTTGTTGGGTTTATTCGATTACTAGCTCATCTCGATCCGCACTCTTCCCATATATCACTTTTCTCCTTTTTTTCATCATACCTAAGGACTCTACACTATCTAGTGGATTGTCCCGCGAGATCCCTCGACTCTGGCGGGATCGTGGGAACGAATACCTAACCTAACCATCCTTATAACACCATGCATAAAGTAAATTGGTCGGTCTTATGGTATTGTTCATTTTTCTTAAAACCAATTGAAAAATCATTTGGAAAAACAATCAAGGTACTTGTGATACGAGATCAAAGCATTTTGTACCTTAATAGTTTTGATCATTTAGAAAACCTCCCCCTCAACATGTGCATAAGATTTAGAAACTGTTTAGCACATGGAGGCAAGAGGATTTTGAAATATTTTCTTTGATCACAATTTTCATAGAAAAAGCCATTTGATTTTCTTGGTAAATTCTCCCCCTCAATATGTGCATAGGATATTTGAAATCATTTTATCACATAGAGGAAGAGTTCTTTGAAGCACATCCACGATTACAAAGCCATTTAAGAAACCATTTTCTCCCCTCAATATGTGCATCGATAACCGAAAGCGTTTAGCACATATGAGAGAAGCGACTGCACATTTTCATCAAACGATCACCTTTTATCAAATTTCATTATTAAATCACAAATTCTCCCCCGATCAAAAATATCAAACCCTTTGAGATTTTGGATCCCAAGTGATTTAATTAGGTTTAGAAAACATGGGAGAATATGTAGCCAGGTTTAAATACTCATCATGTTTTTGGATAAATCCTCCTCCTCAACATGTGCATTGTGTATTTGAAATCGTTTGGCACATGGAGGCAGGATTGCCTTTAAAGGACTAAAACCAATTCCATTAAAACATATTTGAGATTTAAATCACGATCTCTCCCAGATCAAAATTTCAAACCATTTGAGATTTGTGATCCCAAAAGATTTAAATCACTTAGAAAATTTTGGGGAAAGACGTGGCAAGATTTGATTTTGAAAATGATGATAAGGACCATTTTAAGACATTAAATATTGTTAGTATCGGTATGAAAGTTTTAAGAGATCTTTAAGTAAAATAAAACAATTTCACAATCAAACAAGAACAAAAAATTCATTTTGTAAGATCTTTGAGTTTTAAAGAAAATCATACCATGACATAACATTAAATCTTTAGATCACCACTTATTATTGTACAAACGGACCTCTTATGAAGAAATATCGTTTGAAAATATTTTAATTTAAATCACTCTCCCCCTCAATCGATGACCGAAGTCGTTGATTGAGTGACTTAAGTTTTGATAAAAATGAAGTCCGGTGATTTTCAAAATTTAGTCAAATTATTTTCAAAACAATATTTTCCATTTTCAAAACAATTTTATTCAAATTTTTCAAAATTGTTTAAAAATGGTATCTGCACAAAAGATACATTAGTGGTTGAGAAGCTTTTGTTGTTGTTCTTTGAGGGATGGAAGAAAAACCATCTGCAAATGCGGTGAGACTTCTTCGTTGCATTTTAAGGCCAGCGAGGTCAAATTAAGCTCCGTTTCTTCAATCACTTAGAAGAAAACCATCTGCGATGCGATGACACCTCTTAAGTTGCATTTATGCCAACTCTCCATTGAAGTCCAATTAAGCTCCGTTTCTTCATTTGTCAACCCAAGAAATAGTTACCCTTTCCTTTCGGCATCCAATCATCTTCATTAGTGGGATCCGGATCGGGAACATTCTTATATCCATGATATCGCATCGTTAGTGAACATACATCTGAGATATATGGTGGTCGACATCACCCAAACACAAATCGACTAATAAAGTCAATGTAACATATCAATCGGATCATATAAATGTATGGGAATAATGTGTACATCAAACTCTAATCATCTAATCCTAATAATCATATCCTAGATTCCTAGTCCTTCAACATAGGTCAACATCTTTTTTAGTTAAGCACGCAGGATAATTAGATAATTCTGTTAGATGATATAGATTTGAAAACATTCTCCCCCTCAATCAATGACTCATTTTATAAAAGATTTAAAAGCGCTGAAGTCATTGATTGAGTTTTCAAATTATACGAAAACTCTGAATCAGATTGATTTGTAAGCAACTCATTTTCCACCATTTAGTTTGTTAATACAAATAAACCGTAAAACCGTTTATTAATATTTTGCGATCTCTTTGTGTTTTGTTTATAACAAATATAATGTTATCTTAAGTACAATTATAAAGGATACATGTTAGTTTTGTAAAGCATTTACATATAACCATTTAAATACAAAAATGTAGTAATTAAGCATTTGTTGTAATAGTTTATTAGGATGGGTAAATATCATAAACCATGGATCTTAACCCATACCCAAAGAGACTTGATACAATGTATACTTAGATACATTGAATCTAGATATAACCCATGGACCAACCCATGACCCATAACCAAAAACCCATGGGCAAAGAGGGCGTTCCACGGATCCCTAGGATTACACTAGACGGATCCCTTGTGGAAGGGATGCGTGGGAACGATGAAGAAACTTGCCTATAAATGAGAGCCATTTCTTCATTCTAACTCACCCTCTTCTTACTAAATCTCATACACTCTCATTCTCTTCTAACATATAGATCACTTGATCTAGAGAGTTGTTCTTCTTTCTTTCTATTTGTGATCCTCATATAGGTCCTTCTCGAAGGCGAGATCACGAGCATTCTACAAGTCATCCAAGCAAGGGTCCTTGATTGATTTGTCACTCCAAGATTTACATGGCGAAGATCTTGTATTTGATATTTCACATATTTGTTGTGTAATAGTTGTGTTGGGTTGGTCCACCGTGCTACTGAGACTCGGTATCTAGCTTTGTCTGGAAAAGTGTAAGCAACGTTGTGAAGGCTTCTCCGCCAAGTGAAGGAGTTTGTTGACATAGTGCTTGAACTCTCGAGTAGGTGACTCGAGGAGTGGAGTAGGCAAGGAAGGTGTCCTTGTAGCGAACCACTATAAATCGGTTGTGTCATTTTATCCCTTATCTTTATTTATTTGCTTGCACTATCATTAGATCTATCGTTCTCAACATCCATACGATTTCACATAATATCGGATCTAAAGTTTTGAAATCAAATTAAAATCGGCAAAACTATTCAACCCCCCTTCTAGTTTTCCACAATTGGCATCAAGAGCTAAGTTTATAAAAGTTTTAAAGTAAAATTGTATTTTAAAAACTTTTCGATCACTATGGGTTCTAAAAATTATAAGGAAGGGCAATCTATGCTGTGACAATCCGTACTTTCAGGTCATTTCTCGACATCGTTCATGTTTCATTATTTCAACATTTTAGTAAACTTGGTTTACTTGGTTCAAATTCGCGTAACCTTGGAGGTTTAGCGGCGAATTCATGATCATGACATCACGTACATTTCATATGGACTATGATTAGTCTACATTTCATTGACATCATGTGCATTTCATTAGTTCATGCACGACATTTCATTTCACCCTTCAACGTGATTTTTATATTTATTAATTTTATCGCGTGAGTTTTATTTTGATTATTAACCGTTACTTTCAAAATGATCCGGGTATTTTAAACTCACATTTAGTTTATAAAACTATGTTTTAGTTTTCCTAGTGTTTCACATTTAATTGGTATTTTAATCGTTAACGTTTAATTATTACGTCGTTTTCTTAAAATTTTACGATAATTATTTTATCACCCGATTTTCACAAGGAAAGTATTTTACAATTTTATCACCTCAATACATTTTATTTTGACTTAATAAAAACTTACTTGTACCTAAAGACTACCATTTACCTTTACATCTATTTAACTTACATCTTTTTCTACAAATTAAGTACAAATAATACAAGTATGCAAGTTTTAAAAAAAAAAATATATAAATGGGTAGACAACCCTCCCTAAAAACCGGCCATAGGGGAGGGGAGTCTCATAAATGATGCATGGTACATGTTTTCTCAATAATTCAACTCATTTACAAAGTCTTACACTCCAAAATATCACATACTTCTCATTTCTCAAAAGTGTAAAACAAATTTCTTCCTCTCTCTTTGGCTCCCATAACCGGTCACACAACAACAAGAACAAGGGATCAAATTTTTGGCAAGATCAAGAGTTTTTACAACCTAGTTATATCCTTTATATGGTTTTGAAATAAAAACCAAGGATATTTAAGTTAATCCTTGTTACCTACACCTCTTCATTTTCACTAGTAAGCATATTTTTATCATTTTCAAGTTTCCTTATCATTTCATATGTTTCTTATCATTTTGGAGCTTATATGCATGCTATGTAGTTTATACCATTTATTTCTTGATTTTAAGGTTTTATATACTTAATAGTCATCCTATAATTATTCCCAAGTTATTCTTTGGTCTTGATGGTGGTTAGGAACCCATGACACCCTAAGAAGGTGTATGGTAGGATTAGATTAGTTTTGGAGTTGATTTGAAGGGATTAGAATAGGTTTTGTCCGAGAAAACTATTTTAGTAAACTATATTTTGTAATCTGTCCTTAAAATGAAATTCTGGAAAACCCACTGATGGTACGACATTTTGGCCTTGATTTTAGAAAATATACTTTAAAAGCGAATCCGTGGCCGCTTGAGCGGATAAAACGGAGTTATAACGAAGCCGTGGTGAATTTTTAAAGTTTCTGACGAAAAGTATTATTTTCTGAAATTGACAGCATGCAGTTTTTGTACATTTCGGGTCAAAAGCGAGCCTTAAGCTTCACAAATTATTTCGACTTCTCAAAATATATTAGTTTACTTGATACGAAGCTAAGGACATATTTTACGTGAAAGCAGTTTAAAGCGACAAATATATGGCCATTTTCATAAAGTTGCCGTAAATATTATTTTCTGAAAATTATATTATTTTTGACGTAACAAGTATTTCATTAGCTGTGAGGGCTAAGTTTGCGGCAGTTTTTAACTATGATGCAAAACTTTTCATAACAAAGTGTCTTCTAGTAAAATCAAGTTCATCGGCCATATTTTTCAAAACAAAAAGCCGTTTGCCAAGCGGAGTCATAATAAATTATTTACGGATGTTCAAACATTGGCCGAAACTCATTTTCTGCACAACATTAGCCAAAACCATCATCTTTAGCCCTTGATATCTTTATGATCGAGACCTTTTGAGCGAAAACTCTGAACTGAAACTTTTAGATATCGATACAAACTTTCCAAAACAGTCGAGTTCGTCCTCTAACGATCGACGTACACCATTTTACGACCACTTTTCCCGAGCCATTTTGTTGATTTCATGATTTTCCAACGACATTGTTTTGCGACGAAAAATGGTAATTTCACCAAAATCATTATAAAACCATTGTAGGATGACATTTTGACGTAAAAACATGTAAGGTCATTTTTGATTGGTCGAGGCGTCAAAGAGTATTTTTCGACGACGAGTAGTATTTTCAAAACCCGTAAATGGTATAAATAACATAAAGTGCATGCATAACATTACATTGCAACTCATGACATATCATATCATTCGTCATAGGTCGCGGATAACGCATCTCATTATACCTCGGTGTACTCACTTTTGTCATCTCGCCGCTTTACCAGTGAGTTTCGTAGCCCTACTTTTACTTGTTTTCATAACTGTTTTGGGGAGATACATGCTCAAACTGTTTTCATTGCGTTCATAAGTACTTTAACTTTATCATGAGTACCATTGTTTCTAAATCAAAGGTTATACTATATAAATTGTTCTTGTTTGCGTGCTACGGTGCTTCGTCAGTATAACGTTCTAAATCGATTGACTCTTGATATACATTGAGTTAGGTGCTATTGATTATGTGCTATGGTCCTATTGATTAAGTGCTATTGTTCTAGGTCGTGTTAGGTACTATTGTGAATTCATTTGACATCATATGTTTGGAACATAAACTACACACATTACGGCGTTGGGTTGTGAACACACAGTTGCAAGTTTTGTATGGGCGGGACTTGGGCCGAGTGGATTTACAATGCCTTTGCTACATAAACGATTTTGAAAGTCTTTACATTTCAACGATTTACAATGCCTTAGGCGCATAAACGATTTTGGAAAGCTTTACATTTCAAAACAAACTCTATGAACTCACTCAACCTTTGTGTTGACACTTTTAGCATGTTTTCATCTCGGTATCTAAGGCATTCACATCACGGCATGCATTTGGACACATCATGGAGTCGCGATGACGACGCGCCTCACTTGGGTTTTCGTACTTTAAAACATCGTTTGAATTGTAACAAACTTATTTCCGCACAAGTTGATTTACATTTGGGACCTACTTTGTAAACTCGATTATTTTAATAAATCAAACGATGTATTTTCCAAAGCGACACTTTAGGTCGTTCAATATAATCATGATTGTGATGCTATGACGGTCAATCCCGAAATTCCATTCCGGCGCAAAAATGTAATTTGGGGTGTGATGATTGGCATCGAGCTTGATTATAGAGAACTAGGTTGCATCATTGACCTAGACTATAACTACATTATCATAGCATCTCATCATTTCATCACAAGTACATGTTCACTTTACATGCGGTTTTACGTACATTTTGAGTTATTCACTTTCATTTCACAACGATTGTCACATGGATGCCCTTAAATGCCCATCCCATTATCTTTTCCCCATACTCTAACGTGGAGAATTCCTTGTCATTCCCTATCACAATTTTTTATATCAGCTGATTCACCATCGATAACGTCGAATGCCGAGATAAACTTTTAGTTAGGGCGAAGTCGCTCTCACTCCTTTGTTTCACCACTAACATGTCGAGTTACACTTTATTCACACATTAAGTCTCTAAACCATCATACATTGAAGCACTTACAACACCTCATAACCCATCTTTTCGGAACCCGTCGATCATTTTTGAAACATAACCTCAAATTTATCATTTCTTATCACATTTCTTTGGAGCGTTTATTATTAACATCGGATTTTGCTACGTCTCACATTTCCTCTTGTTTTGAAGAAGATATGGCACCGAAGAAAGCTACAGTTGAAATGACCCAAGCAAAGATTCAAAAGTTGGTGAATGATAGCATTGCTAATGCTTTAAGAACTGAAAGGAAGCGGTGGGCTGCTTCTGCTGAGGGCCATGACTTCATGTAGAGTCCAAGGCTTCTTCTTTGCTCTTGGAAATGCGGGAGGATCCGGAGTTAAGAAATGTTCATACAAAGATTTCAAGAGTCTTGAACCCACTAAGTTTCGAGGTACCGAGGGAGCTACTGACAATGGTTAGATGGTTTGAAAAGTTGGAGTCGGTATTTTTGCTTTATGTTGTCCGGATGACGATGGGTTAAGTATCTACAGTACTTTACTCGATGGAGCATTGTCTTGGTGGAATTCATCGCCCAACCGATTGGAATGGAGAATGCTTTCAAGCTCACGTGGAATGAATTCAAGAATTTGGTGACTAAGAAGTTTTGTCCACGTCACGAAATCAAAAAGTTGGAGCGGAGTTCTACGAATTAGTAACAATTAGATGCGATATTGACACTTACATTCGGAGATTCCAAGAATTGGTGTGTTATGCCCGTCCATGGTTTCGATAATGAAAAGTTGCTAGAGGCTTTTATTGGAGGACTTCCGAGATCATTCAAGGAGATGTGGCGTCTTTTGATCCACAAACAATCGAGGAAGCTATTGAGTTACTCGAAGTTGATGGCACAAGTGGTGAAGCGAGGTAAGTACACAAACACCAACCAAAACAACAACAACAACAACGGCGATAACCAACTCAACAACCACAAAAGGAAATGGGAAGGCGACCAAGGAGATTATAACAACAACAACCACAACCATAACACTAACCATCACCAACAACATAATAGAAGACAAGAAGTCGCCGTGGTCTATGTTCTTTGCACCAACCGGGGAAGAGCTTATGCAGAAACTTACATGATGCCACCAATGCACGCTACATCATAATGGTCCATGTGGTGTATGTTTTAGTCACAAAGTAGGACACCTTGCTAAGGACCTGTAAGGGCAAGACCATAGTTACGTGCTTGGATGTGGGGAACAAGGACACTATCGAATCAATGTCCTAAAACCAAGGTCAACAAGTCGAAGGTGCTCATGGGAATGTATATATGTTAGAAGGAGCTCGTCAAGGTATCAACAGCGGAAGACGAAGAAGTTCGGAAACTAATAGTCTTATTTCTCCTTATGTATTATGTCGTACTAAGTTTATGTCTTTCATCGTATTGAAACTTTATAACCTAAGATGTACTACTTTTGCTAAACCACTTGTTGTAATATATTCTCATCTATCGTACTTTATTTCCTTTCGATTCGATATCATTTACGAGGATTTTAATTCTTTTTACCTTAATTATCATTTTAACGACACATCTCCATGTCTTCTCTCCTCGATGTTCATCACAATTTTAACATCAGTTGACTCAACACCAAACAACATATGAGTCGATTAGTCCAAGCATTGCATAGTTACTCCTAAATTATACATAGCCCGATCACCTATGTCTAATTCGGGAAGAATCATGCAATGAAGGGAGTAGTAGTCTTATATGAGTAAGCAATTCCGTAATCGAGCCAAATTTTCAAAAGATTTTCTTCAAAACCACTTGTTTCCGGTTTGATCCGCGTGGCGGTTCTTGTTTGATGAGTTGCAAAGATCGAGCTAGAAACAAGTTGTTACTAAACCGATTTAGCCTAATCTCATGACGGTTCTTGTTTGATGAGTTGTGAGATTAAGTAAAATCGGTTACCAAAAATCTTTGAGGGTTTTGCTTTGAATGGAAAGTTTGCTACATCAAACCCTAAACTGTTAGACCTAACAACGATTGAATTCGAGGACTGAATTCCTTTTGGTTGGGCGAATGTGACAATCCGTACTTTCGGTCATTTCTACACACGTTCATGTTTCATTATTTCAACATTTTAGTAAACTTGGTTTACTTGGTTCAAATCGCGTAACCTTGGAGGTTTAGCGGCGAATTCATGATCATGACATCACGTACATTTCATATGGACTATGATTAGTCTACATTTCATTGACATCATGTGCATTTCATTAGTTCATGCCGACATTTCATTTCACCCTTCAACGCGTGATTTTTATATTTATTAATTTTATCGTGAGTTTTTATTTTGATTATTAACCCGTTACTTTCAAAAATGATCCGAGGTATTTTAAACTCACATTTAGTTTATAAAAACTATGTTTTAGTTTTCCTAGTGTTTCACATTTAATTGGTATTTTAATCGTTAACGTTTAATTATTACGTCGTTTTCTTAAAATTTTACGATAATTATTTTATCACCCGATTTTCACAAGGAAAGTATTTTTACAATTTTTATCACCTCAATACATTTTATTTTGACTTAATAAAAACTTACTTGTACCTAAAGACTACCATTTACCTTTACATCTATTTAACTTACATCTTTTTCTACAAATTAAGTACAAATAATACAAGTATGCAAGTTTTAAAAAAAAAATATATATAAATGGGTAGACAACCCTCCCTAAAAACCGGCCATAGGGGAGGGGAGTCTCATAAATGATGCATGGTACATGTTTTCTCAATAATTCAACTCATTTACAAAGTCTTACACTCCAAAAATATCACATACTTCTCATTTCTCAAAAGTGTAAAACAAATTTCTTCCTCTCCTCTTTGGCTCCCATAACCGGTCACACAACAACAAGAACAAGGGATCAAATTTTTTGGCAAGATCAAGAGTTTTTACAACCTAGTTATATCCTTTATATGGTTTTGAAATAAAAACCAAGGATATTTAAGTTAATCCTTGTTACCTACACCTCTTCATTTTCACTAGTAAGCATATTTTTATCATTTTCAAGTTTCCTTATCATTTTCATATGTTTCTTATCATTTTTGGAGCTTATATGCATGCTATGTAGTTTATACCATTTATTTCTTGATTTTTAAGGTTTTATATACTTAATAGTCATCCTATAATTATTCCCAAGTTATTCTTTGGTCTTGATGGTGGTTAGGAACCCATGACACCCTAAGAAGGTGTATGGTAGGATTAGATTAGTTTTGGAGTTGATTTGAAGGGATTAGAATAGGTTTTGTCCGAGAAAAACTATTTTCGTAAACTATATTTTGTAATCTGTCCTTAAAATGAAATTCTGGAAAAACCCACTGATGGTACGACATTTTGGCCTTGATTTTTAGAAAATATACTTTAAAAGCGAATCCGTGGCCGCTTGAGCGGATAAAAGCGGAGTTATAACGAAGCCGTGGTGAATTTTTAAAGTTTTACTGACGAAAAGTATTATTTTCGAAATTGACAGCATGCAGTTTTGTACATTTCGGGTCAAAAGAGCCTTAAGCTTCACAAATTATTTCGACTTCTCAAAAATATATTAGTTTACTTGATACGAAGCTAAGGACATATTTTACGTGAAAACGGTTTAAAGCGACAAATATATGGCCATTTTCATAAAGTTGCCGTAAATATTATTTTCTGAAAATTATATTATTTTGACGTAACAAGTATTTCATTAGTGTGAGGGCTAAGTTTGCGGCGATTTTAACTATGATGCAAAAATTTTCATAACAAAGTGTCTTCTAGTAAAATCAAGTTCATCGGCCATATTTTTCAAAACAAAAGCCGTTTGCCAAGCGGAGTCATAATAAATTATTCGGATGTTCAAACATTGGCGAAACTCATTTTCTGCACAACATTAGCCAAAACCATCATCTTTAGCCCTTGATATCTTTATGATCGAGACCTTTTGAACGAAAACTCCTGAACTGAAACTTTTAGATATCGATACAAACTTTCCAAAACAGTCGAGTTCGTCCTCTAACGATCGACGTACACCATTTTACGACCACTTTTCCGGAGCCATTTTTGTTGATTTCATGATTTTTCCAACGACATTGTTTTGCGACGAAAAATGGTAATTTCACCAAAAATCATTATAAAACCATTGTAGGATGACATTTTGACGTAAAAACATGTAAGGTCATTTTTGATTGGTCGAGGCGTCAAAAGAGTATTTTTCGACGACGAGTAGTATTTTCAAAACCCGTAAATGGTATAAATAACATCTGAAGTGCATGCATAACATTACATTGCAACTCATGACATATCATATCATTCGTCATAGGTCGCGGATAACGATCTCATTATACCTCGATGTACTCACTTTTGTCATCTCGTCGGTTTACCAAGTGAGTTTCGTAGCCCTACTTTTACTTGTTTTCATAAGCTGTTTGGGGAGATACATGCTCAAACTGCTTTCATTTAGTTCATAAGTACTTTAACTTTATCATGAGTACCATTGTTTCTAAATCAAAGGTTATACTATATAAATTGTTCTTGTTTGCGTACTACGGTACTTCGTCGTATAACGTTCTAAATCGATTGACTCTTGATATACATTGAGTTAGGTGCTATTGATTATGTGCTATGGTCCTATTGATTAAGTGCTATTGTTCTAGGTCGTGTTAGGTACTATTGTGAATTCATTTGACATCATATGTTTGGAACATAAACTACACACATTCGGCGGTGGGTTGTGAACACACAGGTTGCAAGTTTTGTATGGGCGGGACTTGGGCGGGTGGATTTACAATGCCTTTGCTACATAAACGATTTTGAAAGTCTTTACATTTCAACGATTTACAATGCCTTAGGCGCATAAGCGATTTTGGAAAGCTTTACATTTCAAAACAATCTCTATGAACTCACTCAACCTTTGTGTTGACACTTTTAGCATGTTTTCATCTCAGGTATCTAAGGCATTCACATCACGGCATGCATTTGGACACATCATGGAGTCGCGATGACGACGCGTCTCACTTGGGTTTTGCGTACTTTAAAACATCGTTTGAATTGTAACAAACTTATTTCCGCACAAGTTGATTTACATTTGGGACCTACTTTGTAAACTCTGATTATTTTAATAAATCAAACGATGTATTTTCCAAACGACACTTTAGGTCGTTCAATATAACTTGTGATTGTGATGCTATGACAATCAATCCCGAATTCCATTCATTTGCAAAGCAGTAATTTGGGGTGTGATAAACTATGCAATATTAGCTTAAAACTAATTAACAAAAACAAGCTTTTAAAGAGTCAAAACCAACGTTTAGATAAAGAAGTCATAGAATTAAAAGCAAAACTAAAACGTTTGGAAAAGGGTAAAATAGCAAGTGGTGAATGTGAACTTTGTGTTCAACTTCAAACACTAGTTGATCATTTATATTCTAAAATTGCTAGAATGAGTACAAACACCTTAGATACAATACTCGATGGTGTTAAAACCGGCAACAACCAAAAGGGTCTAGGTATACAACAACTTGATCCATCAACTAGTGAAAGTAAAGAAACAAAATTTGTTAAAGAATTAGAAAAACCAGCCACTATTGTGGCGGATCCCACGGATCCCCTAAAAAGGGAACCGAATAGTGTACAAACTAGGATCCGTGGATCTGTTGTGACAACTAGTGGTAATAACATAGCCTCATCATCTAGAACCGAGTTCGTTATCGTTAATAAGAAGAAACCAACTCATGTCACCACTAGACATCCACCTCCAAAATATAATCCTACTTTTGCAAGAAACAAAGCACCATCTTTTCAAAAACATAATGCATCTAGGAGACCTAATAACGTTTATCCAAGAAGTAACCATCAAATGGGATGGAACCCTAATATGCAAAACGGTTTCTCTTTTCAAAACTTTGCTCCATGGAATGCATACTCATCTTATCCATACATGTCTAACATGAATGGAATGTTTAACACTAATGGACCCATGAACAAATGGGGACCAAACTTTGAGTTTATTATTGTTTTAGGTGTGCTTAAGGTCGACCTAGACCCCGATGAATGGGTCAAGGATAGCGGGTGCACGAGGCACATGACCGGCAATAGGGATCTATTCTCCACATATGAATCCGTAAATGGAGGTAATGTGGTGTTTGGAAATAGCAAAGTAGAATCATCGGTAAAGTACGGTTTCTAACAAATCTCTAACCATTAACGATGTGTGTCACGTAGAAAACCTAAACTTTAACCTCTTAAGTATAGGACAAATATGTGATAAAAAGTGCAATGTACTTTTTACCGAAACACGTAGTAAAATACTTAAAAATGGCATAACCATAGGAAGAGGAATTAGGAAACATGGAGTCTATGTCATTAAAATCGGTAATGAACCTAAAGATAAACTATGTCTTACCTCTATGGATGATACTTCGACCTTATGGCATCGAAGATTGGGTCACGCCAACATGCGACTTCTTCAATCGCTATCATCCAAAGATCTAGTAAGAGATCTACCTAAGTTAAAATATGAACATCATTTTTGTGATGCTTGTAATATAGGTAAACAAGCTCATTCGAGTCATAAAGCTAAAAACATGGTGTCCACAACTAGGTGTCTAGAATTACTACATATGGATTTATTTGGTCCATCCGCTATCCAAAGTTATGGAGGCAACTACTATACTTTGGTAATAGTGGATGACTACTCTAGGTATACTTGGACAAAAATATTAAGCAAAAAGATCCAAAGACAACTAGGAAGACCCATAGTGTCTATTAGGATGGATCATGGTAGGGAATTCGATAATGAAGTGCAATTCGGAGCTTTTTGTGAAGCTAATGGTATTACTCACAACTTCTCGGCTCCACGCACTCCACAATCGAATGGGGTAGTAGAAAGAAAGAATAGAACTCTACAAGAAATGAGTCGAACCATGCTTAATGAACAATCCATACCTCAAAAGTTTTGGTGTAATGCCGTTGATACTTCAACGTATATACTCAATCGAGTCTTGATTAGACCAATCTTAGGAAAAACTCCATATGAGTTATTTAGAGGCAAAAAGCCTACGTTAAATCACCTTAGAGTCTTTGGTAGTAAATGTTTTATTCTTAACACTAAAGATTACCTTACAAAATTTGATCCTAAATCAACCGAATGTATCTTTTTAGGTTATTAAGCCAAATAGCAAGGCTTACGTCATATTAAACAAAGAATCAATGAAGGTAGAAGAGTCATTAAATATAAAATTTGATGAAAGTCCACCCAAACCCTCTCCACCTCTTGTCGATGACGAGATTATAGAAAGTGAAGCCATAGTAATAAAGAAAAGATAAGTGAAGAAGAAGAACCTCTAAGTGATAAAATAGTAAACATTAAAGAGTCCAAAGATCACCCGTAGATAAAGTCATAGGAAAACTAAGCGAGCGAACATTAAGGTCTCAAGTTCAAAACCAAAGTAGCTTGTTTTGTTTCGTCTCAACCTTAGAACCTAAGAATACACAAGAAGCCATAAAAGATGAAAGTTGGGTAATGGCTATGCAAGAAGAACTAAATCAATTTGTTTCTAATGATGTTTGGACACTTGTCCCTCCACTTAGTAATCAAACCATAATAGGAACCAAATGGGTTTATAAAACAAATTAGATGCAAACGGAGTAGTGTCTAGGAACAAGGCTAGACTCGTTGCTCAAGGGTATAACCAACAAGAGGAATAGACTTTGATGAGACCTATGCCCCGTGGCTAGATTA
The DNA here is from genome assembly GCA_022545495.1 of Chrysanthemum lavandulifolium. Lineage (NCBI taxonomy): Eukaryota > Viridiplantae > Streptophyta > Magnoliopsida > Asterales > Asteraceae > Chrysanthemum > Chrysanthemum lavandulifolium. Next base: position 259,381,071 of record CM040239.1, read on the forward strand.
GAGTCTATAAGAATACTTCTTGCGTATGCTTGTGCTAATGATCTAAAGCTTTATCAAATGGATGTCAAAAGCGCTTTTCTAAATGGTGTCATAAATGAAGAAGTATATGTAGCTCAACCTCAAGGCTTCATTGATTTTGAAAAACCAAACATGTGTATAAATTAAAGAAAGCCCTTCTGGGTCTTAAACAAGCTCCAAAAGCTTGGTATGATAGACTCAAGTCATTTCTAGTTAAACACAACTACACCATGGGGTTAGTTGACAACACACTTTTTACTAAGAAAAGAGAGTCACATATAATCATATTACAAATATATGTAGATGATATTATATTCGGATCCACTTGTCAAGACATGTGTGATGATTTCTCTAAAATCATGCATGACGAGTTCGAGATGAGTATGATGGGAGAACTTAGTTTCTTTCTTGGTCTACAAATAAAACAAGTAGAAGATGGTATCTTCTTTAATCAATCTAAATACATCAAGGAGATGTTAAAGAAATTCGGTCTAGAAGAGTCAAAACCAATTAGGACTCCAATGTCATCCGACACCAAACTCACAAAAGACGAGGACGGAGAATCCGTTGATAATACTAAATATCGTGGCATGATAGGTAGCCTTCTACCTCACGACAAGTAGGCGGATATCATGTTTAGTGTTTGCTTATGTGCTAGGTTTCAAGAAGACCCTAAAATATCACACCTAGAAGCCGTAAAAGAATATTTAGATATATTAAGGGTATAACACAATTAGGATTATGGTATCCTAAGGGCGCGGGAGTAGAAACAATTGTATATGCGATTCGACCATGCGGTGATTATGTTGATAGAAAAAGTACAAGTGGGGTATGTACTTTTATGGGATGTTGTTTAACATCATGGTTTTCTAAGAAACAAAGCGGCACTTGCAATATCAACAACCGAAGCCGAGTGCGTCTCCGCCCGGCAAAGCATGCCAACAAGCACTATGGATGAAACAAGCGTTAGTAGACTACGACATCCATCTAGCGACATAGCCATCCTATGTGACAACAAAGGTGCAATCGACTTAAGCAAGAATCCGTATTACATTCTCGCACAAAGCATATAGAGATTCGTCATCACTTCCTAAGAGACAATGTTGAAAAGGGAACATCTCTATTGAGAAGGTAGCGTCCGAAGACAACATAGCCGACGTCCTCACCAAACCGTTGAAGCGGGAACAATTCAACCTACTTCGTCTTGGTCTTGGTCTAATGGAACAAACGTCATAACAATTGACTCTACAAGGTATGTAAACACTAGCCTTCTTCTTTCGAGTCTAGGATTTCTATTTCACGCACAACTCACATACAATACGGAATTTTCAAAACCCAAGATAAGTCTTCCATTTATAATTTTTTTACACATAACTACATACACATTTTTTAAGAAAATCTCCTTTCAAAATGTTTTCTAAAAGAATGATACCTTCCGTATCAATTTCACAAAAGCAATTTCTCATGTCTAGGACAAATCACTTTTCATTATTAATACAAAGTAAAAACCCGTTTCATTGCATCTCATGTCTTTTGAATGCTAAAGGAACATATAACTAATATGTGTTTTGGTACATTCATTTAAGCAAAAATGAATTAGGAGCATTGATAACACAATATTACGTACTTATGTACCAAATGTGTGTTTTCGGGTTATCTCAATTAGGATTTATTTTCTCTAGTTATTTTCCTTTTCTTTTTAGAAATCGAGAAAACCGCAACTCCAAATAGTTTGCATATAGGCACACAATAGGCAAAAACGTTTCCAAAAGAAAATTTTGTCTTTTGAATCACCAAACCCACGGATCCCACCTTCATGCTTTGGACGGATCCTCGAGGAAGGATCCGTGGGATCCGTGTAAGCAATTTTTTCAACTTCTATTTTTGTTACTTTGGATGAAAATCCACATTTGCTTCATTTTGGGAGTATGCTCTTTAATGCTTGTGTTCTCATGATCACATGCCTTGAATTCATATCTAATCATTAGATTTTAATCCACATTTTGGGTCAAGCATTCATTATAATGTGTTGTTTTTCTATATATATAACTCCCAAAATGCTTGCATACTCCATCTCCTTCTCACGAACACACTTCATCATGTCATCCAAAACCATTTAGGAGAATCATCTAGTACACACAATCATGATATCCAACCTTTGTACTTCCACCATCAAAATACCACAATCCAACTCTAGGATATCTGCGGATTAGTATCCGATCTTGTTGTTTAGCAAAACCAACCTCAAATGATTCATCCTCAACAAATAACTCACCACAAGATGCTTCCATTATAGCACCTCCTCATCACCAACAAGTACACCAACTTCATCACCACCTAAAATAACTCTTTTGGAACTCCTTAAGACTCCAACAAGATCTAATCAACCTAAAGAAAAAGAATTAGTCTTTTCAACACCCCCACATCTCCAAATACTTTATTTCAAGATCTTGAAACATCACCACCATTAGCTCCTATCACATCACAAGAACATCTAGGTTCTTTTCCACCACCATTTACTAACATTACGGATATTGATCCATATTTTCTATTTTTCCACCACAACTTCCGCATAACTCAAATCAAATCAACCCGGAAAACTTCCGCACTCATCACCCACATCATTTACATTGTGAACATTGCCAATCCACTAGGAAATTGCAATAGAAGTTAGGGAAGAAATCGTTTCATACTCAACCTCATCCTTGATCGCATCAATACCATTACTCATCAAAACCTCCATCCATAACCTTATGCAAGCAAGGAAGGAATCACTACTACTACTTTTCTACTTTTAAGTATTATTTTTAAGTCATTTTCAAGAACAAGTCTTGCTCTTATTTTTACATGCTTGTAAGTGGCATACATACCACTACAATTTGTTGTTTTATTACAAGGCCTTGTTTACATACCTTGGCTCCCAATCTTGATTCTCGGCAACCACAAGATTATATAAGCATGTTACTAACCTTTCTTTTGTAGGATTTTATTTTTCTTCACTTGACGCCCCAAACAAGGTGGAGCTACCGTCAAGGGGAGTTAAGTTTGTTTATTTCTTCAAAGGGTTAACTTTTTTTCGACAAAAGGGAGAAGAAGTAAAACTTAGGGCTTTCAAAACTTACATCTATTCTTAAGTTTTACTCATCATAACATTATGTTTTGTCATCAACAAAAAGGAGGAGATTGTTAATACAAATAAACCGTAAAACCGTTTATTAATATTTTGCGATCTCTTTGTGTTTTGTTGATAACAAATATAATTTTATCTTAAGTACAATTATAAAGGATACATGTTAGTTTTGTAAAGCATTTACATATAACCATTTAAATACAAAATGTAGTAATTAAGTATTTGTTGTAATAGTTTATTAGGATGGGTAAATATCATAACCCATGGATCTTAACCTATACCCGAAGAGACTTGATACAATGTATACTTAGATACATTGAATCTAGATATAACCCATGGACCAACCCATGACCCATAACCAAAAACCCATGGGCAAGAGGCGTTCCACGGATCCCTAGGATTACACTAGACGGGTCCCTTGTGGAAGGGATCCGTGGGATCCGTGGGAGCAGTGAAGAAACTTGCCTATAAATGAGAGCCATTTCTTCATTCTAACTCACCCTCTTCTTACTAAATCTCTCATACACTCTCATTCTCTTCTAACATATAGATCACTTGATCTAGAGAGTTGTTCTTCTTTCTTTCTATTTGTGATCCTCATATAGGTCCTTCTCTAAGGCGAGATCACGAGCATTCTACAAGTCATCCAAGCAAGGGTCCTTGATTGATTTGTCACTCCGCAAGATTTACATGGCGAAGATCTTGTATTTGATATTTCACATATTTGTTGTGTAATAGTTGTGTTGGGTTGGTCCACCGTGCTACGGACTCGGTATCTAGCTTTGTACGAGAAAAAGTGTAAGCAACGTTGTGAAGGCTTCTCCTCAAGTGAAGGAGTTTGTTGACATAGTGCTTGAACTCTCGAGTAGGTGACTCGGGGGTGGAGTAGGGCAAGGAAGGTGTCCTTGTGGCGAACCACTATAAATCGGTTGTGTCATTTCTATCCCTTATCTTTATTTATTTGCTTGCACTATCATTAGATCTATCGTTCTCAACATCCATACGATTTCACATAATATCGGATCTAAAGTTTTTGAAATCAAATTAAAATCAGCAAAACTATTCAACCCCCCCCCCTTCTAGTTTTCCACATAGTTAAAACAAATATTTTTCTGAAGAATTTTAGAAAGAAAAATATTTGAGTAGGAACAGCAGTCCTTCGACATACTTTCCTCATTTTAGTTTTAGAATAAGTGCACGAAATATTTGAAAATTGGTTTAGCGCAACACTTTCCTTTCTTTTAAGAGCGGGTTGCTATCTCGAAATAATAGCAAACCATGGTTTAAGCACGGTTCTGATCCGAAATAATCGTAAGCCATCATTTGAGACATGTTTAGAAAGAAATATTTACACCTCCCGCTCGAACTTCATCTAAAGTCCGTGCCATTATTGAATGACATTTCTAAGACCGTAGATGTTATCGATACGAAAGACATGTCTTAGAAAAACAATATTTTGGTCTTTTTCAAATTTTCGATTTTATGGCTTTTTGTTGGTTTTATAATTTTCTATTTTGATTTTGTTGGTTTTATATTTTGTATTTTGTTTTCGATAAATATTTACAAAGATAGAATAGATGATATAGTTAAAGAAGATGATGATCTGATGCCGAGATAAGGATATCGAGCACCCGTTGTAGAAGATAGAAGTAATCATCCTTAAACATTCACCACCAAAGCTTCGGGGCTCTTGAATCGAAGAAAGAAATTGAACCAACTGAAAGTGAGACTTTGGCGACTTCCCCCAAACCGAAAATCCTTTAGGCGAAGCGATTCGAAGCTCTATTTCAAACTTGCTTAGCGGTGCACAAAGAAGCACACCATTATCATAAAACCATTGCTCCTTTTAAGACCGATAATCGAGATTCTCCGTTCGAGGTTATATCATCAATATAAGAACAACAACGTATCATCCACATAAAATAATCTTCTCAAATTTCATAACCATTGAAGTCAGCGCAATCCATTCCAAAGGTGTCAAGAGACCACTTCCCAGTAGTTGAATTGATGCAGCCCGTTTCTTAGAATAGAGCTCAAGAGCCGAATACACAAATAGATTTCCAAAGAATAAATTATACAACCAACCAATGCACATTTATCTTTCACGATGATTGTGTATGAAGCTCAAGAACCGAAGTACTCAAATGCCTCCTCACTTGTGTGCCTCTTTTATCTTGAAACTTTCTCTTACATCACTTCCCAGCGTCGTTGGAATAATAACACTAAAAGCCAACCATGAGTCAAACCTTGAGTTTCTCTGCGATAATGACAATAGTCTTCCGGGATATCTTCAATCACTTAGAAGAGTTAAGTTCATCAAGTTTACTCGCTTTGTGTTTAGATGTGTCTCCTTCCCCTTCTTTGGTTTTGATACTTGAATCGGAACTCTTTGAAAGCCCAAATACTAGAAATCATTTGAGAAGAGCATCATTAGCTCGAGATGTTTCGTGAGAATCAACTTCTTTGCGAGATGTGAGCAAGTCTAATTGAGGATTAATCGACTTTTCACTCTCCCCAATTAGTGCTCTCCCTAAACCGACAATCATTTGATATGACCCGATTAAGAAGAAGTATTTAGATCGTTAATTGCAACTCGTCTTTAGTCTTCTAACATGTAGCGGAAATGTAGAACATCTGCAGACTCGACCTTCTTCAAGATTGTCCGGTTGGGGAATAGAACGTTAACATCTTCATCTCACCAAAAGGCATCCCAATTAACTTACCTCTTGCAAATCCCTTGACTAAAATCCTCCCAATCAAACAAGAACGAAAGATGTTCATCAAGGAAATCGACAATCGACCCGCACCGAACACACTAAATGGTAACACCAAACTACCAATCACATCAAACAAAACGGAAGGTTGTTCGAATCATCATGTTGATGTGCACGTGAAGCATTAACGAAGCACTTTGTCAATAAACTCATATCGACTTGTGAAGATGTCAACTAACGGCTCATAGAAGAAAACTCCATGTAAAGATGACCCGATAAGAAGAAGCTCGGTTCTTACATGAGTTAGGGCGGTTTGACCATAAATCAATCAACCATGCGATAAATTCACACTTCTTCTCCCCTCAAGAATTGCATACGGGTTGCCATTCTTGATTAAGTAAGTGAAATCATCCAAATGTAGTCTATTCACACTTCTCCCGAAAAATTAGCACATGATGTCGCCATCGTCATTATAGTTGAGCAAGTGGAATCGAAAAACAATCAACCTGTAGCTCGGTTCACTTGATAATTGAAAGCACATGGAAAAAGCATGAAGCATGTTGATGAGAATGGTCATTATTGAGAAGATTTCTCTTCTTGAAGATAAAGCGCCTTGACACGTACACTTTTCTTTTCTTTAACGAGCGAGGCATGAACTGTTGTGTTCATACGTCATAAGAAGATTTCTCCTCTTCGGAAGATAAAGCGCATAAACGTACACTTTTCTTTTCTTTAGAGAACGAGGCATGAACTGTTGTGTTCATACGTCATAATCTTTGTAAGATATAACTTTTCACTTACATCAAACCATAACACAAAGTAGCATATAGATGGAATTCTAGAGAGAAAGTTAGAGGTTTAGGGAACTTAGTGAGAGAAAGTGAAAGATATTATTATGAGCTCCAACTCTCTACCTTGGAAGGTAGAGTATTTATAGTCTTACATAACTCGCCACACTTTGGGGCATGGATCGGGCATCTGATGGGTAAAGACCGTCCGTCCTCCACGGTGTTACTCAACTAAATTACTACTTAACTTAAAGAACTACGACTACGAGCTTTCTAACGATTACATATACTTGAGGTGACCGACTCTTTAATCTGGGAATTTCTAATTCCTAACAATCTCCCCTAAGGAGGTCACCTCAAACATGTACCAAAATTACATAGAATACAAATAGATATAACATTAACAATTGATCTAGTATTCTTGATGTAGTCCTTTGCTCTGAGCTCGTAGTCATTGATTCTTCACATTGCATGTTTGGTTATTCCAAGTGGAGGTCTTTTCTTGATCCACGTGATGATAAGTTTGAGCCATCTTTGGAGATCATCGACACAACAATCTCGACATATCCTTTGTGGTGTTGGTATTTTGTGATGTTGTGACTTTGGGACCGACATGCTCACATTACGGATCATGATATCTTCTCATCGAGTAGCGGAAGCATTAGTTGATTCATGATATTGGCATCGAGTAGCGAAGCATGGGTGAAAATATCGAGTCATTGATGCACTAATCATGATTTCTTTTGAGTTGAATGTATTAAGTGAGCATGCGGCTATGGATTGACCGCTTCATTACGATCATTTGCAAGCGTCGGGTGTACACGCATACAACGATTAGCAATAAATCGCACGAAAGTGTCTTTGATCACTTCGTTGAATTGAGTACCGACCCGGTTCCCGTTGATCGATACATGTCTTGCTGTGATCGGTATAATTCCTAAGAATCTCCTTGACGGGGTTTCGCATTTGTTCTAGTTGTTCTCAAACGGAACATCTCAAAGAAGACAACACGGAGTGAGTGAACCGGTAATTTTAAGTCCAGCGATTGATGAAAAGAGATTTGAAAAACAATCGTGTATTGCTCAATAGAAATTGTTTTGCAATACAACGAAGGTTTCTTGAAAATCAATTATCAATCATAAAAATACCTTTTGGTTTGAAAAATGAGTACACGATCAATGTGCTAAAGAAAAGAGTTTTTAAGCACAAAGACGGGTTTTCAAAGGTATCCGTCAATCCATAACTGAACGAGGATTGATTCAAGAGATTGAATCGCCCCATTGTTTACATTCGGTTGTCACACGGTTGATCTATATAATAGATCTCACATGCCACCTACCGGGAGCTTGTTTGATGTTGGCTCGAGGCTTTCCATCTTCATTGTGAATGTGTAAACACATCACTCGGATGTTACAGCAATACCACAAGGATAATCGTGGGACTCTAGATATAATCTCTCTTTCACATTGTGTGAAGCAGAGAGTCTTCATTGAAAGTGTCCTAATGAGATTTATTGATGATCTCGTGGCTCTAGACTCAATTTGTGCATATTTGGATCCTATAACGGAGACTAGGGAGAGGTCTCCTTCTTCATATCAACCATCTCTAAGAAAGTCGATAGATAATGTTGGTTCCCGTGAGAATGAAACAAGCCCTTTTAAGAGGAACTTGAGTGGTTTGGAAAGTTGAAGTGCGAGGCGTCCTTTGGGTCCATGACGTCTTGTCTTCAATACCGATGTTACCATCGGTAGCATATGAAGTGAACCGGTTTACGCCCTAAGGTTGAATAAATGGAGGGCTATTTGTTTTCACCCTTTTCTCATTCAATTCTTTTAATTCTTCAACCCCTTCCGTGCTTACCGAGACTTCATAGCTAGAACCTTGTTGGGTTTATTCGATACTAGCTCGGTCTTAGTCCGCACTCTTCCCTTTTCTCATTTTCTCCTTTTATCATCATACCTAAGGACTTCTACACTAACTAGTGGATTGTCCTGGGTAGATCCCTCCGGTTACGGCGGATCATGGGAACCAATACCTAACCTTATCATCCTTATATCACCGTACATAAAGTAAAGTTGGTCGGTCTATTTGGTATTGTTCATACGCCATTGGATCAATTGAAAACCATTTGAAAATCAATTCGGATACTTGTGATATATTATCAAAGCATTTTGTACTGAATTGTTTTGATAATTTTAAACGAGAACTCCCCTCAACATGTGCATCACGTATTTGAAAATGTTTTGCACACGAGGCAAGAGAAAGAATTAACTTCTTTGATTACCATTTTCTAAAGATATCAACATCACTTCCTCAACGGATCAAGTAGGTATAGCATTTCCGGGAAGGATGAGGTTTCCATGAATTTTGCTCCCCTCAATATGTGCCTTGAGGTTTGAAAAGAGTTTTGCACATACTAGAGGAACTGCACATAGGATGAATGATCACGTTTCAAATCATAGGTTTAAGATAGATGCTCCCCTCAACATGTGCATTGAAAATTTGAAATCGTTTGTCACATGTGGGCGGGATAGCATGAACATCCTTTTATAACCATTTACACGATTATCGGTTTAAATCCAATTTAAATCACACATTCTCCCCGATCACAATTATCAAATCATTTGAGAATTGTGATCTCGTCTAATTAAATTGATTTTGAAAGCTTTAAGGAGAATTGTGACATGATTGTGAAAGCGTTTGAGCGATAAGGATCGGATTTAAGACTTTAAACTCCATTTATAAAACATGCATGTATATCTTTTGAAAACAATTTAATGCCAAATAACTTTTAATTTAATTGAAATCATTCTCCCCTCAATCAATGGCGTAGGTTGTTGATTGAGAGATAAGATTTTGACAAATAAGTCTGATGATTATCAAAAATAGAGATTGAGTTATTTTTCAAAGCATTTAGTTTTCGTGAGATAGGAGTTTATAGAATCGAGCATAGTATTTGAAAACATGGTAAAACATGGCTCTGTTCTTTCTTTAAAACCGGGTTATTGCACGAAGATGACAATAAACCATTTTCTCTTTCTCCCAAAATTTTTTTTTTTTTTTTTTTTTTTTTTTTTTTTTTTTTTTTTAAATTGAACAACATCTAAAGTCCGTGTCATTCTTTGAATGACACACAAAACCGTAGATATTATCGAACCGTGAAAAACATGACAAAAAGACAATATTTTTGAAGAATTTTGAATTTTTGATTTTATGGATTTTGAAAGTTTTATAATTTTCTATTTTGTTTTTCGAATAACTATTTACAAGAGATAGATGAAGAAAGACCTTTACTCCTCGTCTTCCTCCACGAAGGCGTTTGAGAGTTTACGGTTGAAGGCTTTTCAAACCAAGGCGTGGAAGAATAAACTCAAAACGTTCTCTTGGAAGAGCTTTGGTGAAGATGTCCGCTAGCGATATTCGGACCTCACAAAATATAGTTCCACCACACCTTTTCCACTTGTTCCACGATGAAATGATGTCGAATGTCGATATGCTTTGCTCTTGAGTGTTGAGCGTTGTTGCATGAGAGAGCAATAGCACTTTTATTATCACGATGCGAGGATTTTGTTGAATTCAAAGCCATAGTCGGATAATTGAGATCTCATCCATAAGATTTGAGCACAACAAGATGACATGGCTATGTATTCAACCTCTGTAGAGGAAATAGAAGTACTCATTTGCTTCTTTGAAGACCGACTCACAAGCTTATCACCCAAAAGCGAGCACCTCGGGCGTGCTTGACGTGTATCTTGACAACTGCATGATCGGCATCGCATAGGCCGTTAGTGACATACCGGTGTCCTTGGTACCATAGTCCCATATTGATGGTTCCTTGGAATACCGAAAGACCCGTTTAAGCGCTTCAAGGTGCTTTTTAGTAGGCTTAGCACGGTATCTAGCACACATGCACACGAGAGAACAAGATGTCGGTCTACTAGCGATGAGATACATCGGGGATCAATCATACTCCTATATTTCGTTTGGTCAATCATGATCCACGAGAGGTCCTCATCTAGTTTGGTTCGGTCAATCATGGGGGTGTCAACGGTCACTTGAATCAAATCCAAATTTCTTTAAAATCTCATTGCATATTTAGATTGATTTATGAAAATGCCTCCGGACTTTGTGAAATTTGTAATCCCAAGAAAAATGACATTTGTCCCATCATTGACATTTGAAACTTTGAACTCATTTCATTAGAAAACGATCACATTCCATTGGGTCGATCGAGGCAAATATAATATCATCAACATAAATTTGAACATGAATCAAATGTTTGCACTTCTTCGGTGAACAATGTAGGATCAATTGCTCCTTTGATGAATCCGGTTGATAGAAGAAACTTTGATAGTGTATCATACCATGCCCTTGGAGCTTGCTTTAAACCGTAAAGAGCCTTCTTCAAGCGATAAGCGTGAGTAGGATGTTCTTGGTTCACAAATCCTTGAGTTGGTGGCGTGACAACTTCCTTAAGATCTCCGTTCGAAATGCCGTCTTTACATCCATCGATATACCACCATGTTCTTACTAGCGGCATTAGCGAGAAAGATTACGATAGCTTCGATTCGAACAAGCTGGAGCAAAAGATTCTTCAAAGTCTATACCCTCCTCTTGGCGATATCCTTTAGCAACTAATCGAGCCTTGTTCTTCAACACATCACCATGCTCATCAAGTTTTACTTTGAAGATCCATTTTAGGGCTATAATCATAGCACGATCTGGGCAGTACTAACTCCCATACATCAAGGCGATCAAACTCATGAATTTCATCTTGCATAGCATTGAACCGACTATCTTCATTCATAGCGGTTTAACATCTTTTGGTTCGATCTTAGATAGTGCGGAGTTGAAGAAGCACCATAAGGCATCGGTTGCGAGTTGCTTCGGGTTGATCTGAGACGAGAGGATTTCCAATGATGTTGTCTAATGGATGATCGTGAGTCCATTTTACGAGGTGTTCATGTGGCATTTGTTGAGGCGGGGTAGGCGAGTCGATGTCTCTGAAGAAGATGGTTCGATGATGATTCGGGAGTAGCAAATATGTTTTCAAATGGAGCATCTTGAGAGTCGCATAGGGATTAACTTCATCATTGATGCGAAACATTTCCATGATGTACATTTGAAGAATGATGATTTGTTGATGAGGCGAAGGATCGGACGGTGCTTCTTGACTTACGGATATTGGGCGATGGATTGACTTCATTCAACGGAATATGAGCATCCTCTGTTGTAGGGATTAGCACCTCATTAGTAGTAGACTCATCAGTTCATCAAACATAGGATCAAACAATTTCTTTACATCATCTTGGATGGAGGTACATATGGCGTTTCTTGAGAGGAGTTTGGAACAAGGGATGAACCAATAGGACTTGTTTTGAAGTGCGGGTCTGGTGGAGTGTCCGGAGCCATTTGACCGGTCGACTCATCAAGCGTAACGTGAATTGTTTCCATGATATTTGGGTTCTTTTGTTGTAGATTCGGTATCCCTTTTGTTTGGTGCATATCCTACAAATACTCCAATGTCGGCTTTAGCCCTAAGTTTGCCAAGTCTTGACCATCATTAGTTGGATAGCACAAGGCACCAAACACGAAGGAAAGATAGATTAGGTTTTACTGTTGTGGACAAGTTCATATGGAGTTTTCCATGAATGGTGTGAATCGAGGAGCGATTTTGTGTGTAACATGCGGTGGCAATTGCTTGACCCGGAGAAACATTGGAACCTTTGAGTAGATCGGCATTGTTCTAGCGGCTTCAACAAAAGTGCGATTTAGTCTTTCAACTACACCGTTACATTGAGGGGTTCGTGGAACACTTCTTTGATGGTGATTCAATGCTTTCATAGAATTCACTAAGTTGTTTGTTGACAAACTCGGTTCCATTATGCATTACGATAATTACGGCGGTTTTGTTTAGTCTAACTGCTGCATTTGTTTGATGAGTTTGATGATGATATCGGGTTTCATCCTTTGTCTTTAAGAACTTGACCCGGTGAATCTAGAATAATCATCAACCACAACTAACACATATTTCTTCCCAAAGATATTACGCACCCTCATTGGTCCACATAAATCCATATGAATCATATGAAGAACTTACGTGACGAGTTAGTAGGTTTGGGTTTATGGGCATACTTCTTGCTTTTCCCAATTGACATCTTGAACAAAGATGATCCTTTTCATACTTTAGTCTAGGTAAACCTACAACTAAGTCCTTTACGGAAAGATCGTTGATGGTGCGAAGTTCAAGTGATTGAGGCGGCGATGCCATAACCATGACTTTGTTTTGAAGCCTTTGATAACAAGCAGTTGGTGAAGCTCTCATCATGTCATCGATAGAGATGGTGTAAAGGTTTGAGCCACGAGTTCCTTTCAGCAGTTCCTTACCATTAAGATCTCTAACGAGCGGTATGTTTTACGAAGGCTACTTCTAGATCGAGAATCACGAATTGACCAGCGAGAGAGCAGTTATGACCTAAACCTTCCACATAATACACTCACGGAGATGACACTATCACCAACAACATAATCTCCATAACCCATATGCACCGAATGATCATTACCAAATCTAACGATCCGATGAATTTGCTCACGAAGTTCATGAGCGTGACGGTCTCCAGGTCATATGCTTGGAGCGACTGAGTCCGGTACCACGAGCGATTTGAGCGATCTGCGGTTGAACACGAGACAAGAATGGATAAGCGGATAATTGGGATCCCCATGCAAGAATGGGTTCCATTTGGTTAGTAACAGCAGTTGGACCACCCGCGCCGAAATAGGCGCATTCATATCGAGACGGTGAGATAGTGGAATCATTGTGAATAGATGCAATACTAGTGTGCGTATTAGCCCTATTTACGATGTGACCACTTCTTAAGGAATAGTTCTACCGGTGGCATCCATTTTCTAGTGGGCATTATCGATTAGTCTTATGACCAACGGTATCCAATAAAAGCCTATTACTGCTGAATGTTCTTCTGTGGGTTTCCATTGTTTTCTAACTCTTTTCGCTTTTGCCTTTTAGCCTTTTTAGCATGAGTTTTAGCATTAACAAAATTAATGGACAATTAACATCATTAGGCGAACATTAACATCACATTCATGATTAGAAGCGAATTCAAGCAATCATCGATACAAGGTTTGCAAATAGTATCGAATTGAATTAATTACGATGCGCCTATGGCTAATACTAGAATCAACACGATTCGTTTTATTCGATTCAAACTTAAGGTTCCTAGATTGTTCTTCTACTCTCTTCCGGTGCACATTCTTAGCTTGAGAGGTCCTATCATTCCTTGTATTGTCTTGAGACTTTGACTGCTCCCTTTAATGTCACGATTACTCTGTAGAGGAATGGGAACATTAGTTTGTTTTACTACTCTTTGCACCACTGTTTAGATGTCTTGGGATCGAACTACATGCAGTGCACTAAGGTTCACTTTCTTAACACTAGAGTCTTGAGATTAGTACTCCTAGAAGGCACATTTGAGTTCACTTTCCTAGCATTGTGGATCTAAGATCGAACTACTCAATGGTACACTACTCCTCACATTCAAACCATTGGGAATCGAGTGCATGTCATGTTTGGCCTTAGGCATTGAGCATGGAATCAAGGGTTAACTCTCTCACCTAATGTCTTTGGGCATATTGTGATCAAACATTCTAAGATTTCTTGAGATCGTTTGGCATATAAGCATGCATGTCCAATTGCATTATCATGAGGTTTCTCTAGCTTATCCTCTTCAACAATCTCACGCAGCATTCTAAGCAATCCTTAAGGGATGAGAAATATGTTTGAATGGCAAGTTTGTTGTTCCTTAGGTGAGGGGACATATGTCACGGATAAAGCATATTTATTACGAGTGAACCTTTGATACAACATTTTCCTCATTGATCATTGGCATTTTCCCTTTACGACTCTTGATTCTCAATTTCCTTTTGCAATGAAGTTATTTGTTCGTTGTTTTTATTACGAGTGACTTTAATTGATTCAAACAACTCATTGAAATGACGTTTAACCTTTTCATTCTCTTCTAGAAAACTTTCGTTTTCCTTTTGTAAAGCATTTACTAGGTTTTGAAGATGAAACGTTTGAGAATTACGAGAATCTAAAGAAGGAGGCATTTGGGAGCTGTCATATTGTTCGTTTGACCCTTTAATTGAGAGATTTGGGCTTTCAACTTTACGATCGTGTTACATTGAGCATGAATCATTCATCTCGTTTGTTAATTTGAAAAGCGCATCAAACTCGGAGCATCGAAGATGTCTTGATATTTGAAGTTTTGACATTTTCTTTGAGATGTTGATATTTTAGTTGTAGATTAAAATACTCAACTTCTAGTTTAGAAAAATGTTTAACCAAATTGTCATGATCATCGGTTCAATTTTCTCATTTAGTTTAGAATTAGTTTTTCAAGCTCAATGACACGATCATGGGAGACTTTCGAGGCCACAGATAGTTCATGAAATTTGGAAGCGTTAATAGAGCAATTTGAAGCGATGAAAAAGACATCTTGAGCAACACATTCGATAATAAGATTCTCATTCAATGTATGCGGGTTCTTCCTCTCAATCTCATTATATTTTAGTGCGCTCATAGTCACTAATTTCAACTATTATTGCATCAAATTCCTTTTCCATTCCCTTAATATCTGTTTCTATCCCTTTTAAGACTCTCAAAGTGATCTTTTAAAAGTTTAAAGAAAGGCATGACCTCGGTTAAATAACATTCTTTCATTTGTTCAAAACCCTTTCTCCTTGATTATGCCGATGGGTGTGATCCTTTTCTTGCAAGTTTTCTCAAAATCAACAAATAGTTGAAAAATAACGTATTGGCTAATTAAGGTCTTGCTTTTAGTGGCAATTGTTCTAGGAACAAGATGCATTGGTGTATTAGGAGGATACACGTCGCTCTAGGCATTTTCGAAGGGAGGTTTGTTTCTACAATATTTTCGACTTTACCTTATCTAAATCCATTTTCGGAAGACTTGTTCGAGAGTCAACAATGTCGAGTCTTAAACTTGTTCAAGGAAATCCAGTTTTCCTTCTTGTAGTCATGGGGAGTGATAATTACTTTCTTCTCTTTGCATTTAGGATCATTTAGTTTCTTATTCATCTTCTCCTAGTGACTTCATCTAATTTCTTGTCATCCTCGGTGCACTCAACGCAACTAGGTTTTGTCTAGGTTTAAGAATCTCATTTCCATCATAGATAACACTTTGAGTGCTTTTGCTATCTTTCCATACTCGGGGTTGGGTTTATCTATAATGGGAACACTATGCTTATCGCTTAGAACTCTATGCTTAGTGATCATGTGAGCGATCTGAATGGTGTTTCCTTGCATGTACAACTTGTTTTCAAGTTTGTTTTCAAAGTTTTGATTAGAAAAATCTCTCAAGAGCTTTGATTCTTTTGCATTAAATTCTTGCTTAAGCATTTTCACATTTTCTTGAAGTTCTTGTTTTTGCTTAGTTTGTTTTAGAAAGTTTTTCTTGCAAAGAATTTAATTCTTGTTTCAATACTTCTTCTCTAAAATTACTTTTCTAATTCTTGTCGCACTTGGTCATCCATTTCACGCTCACGGTGGTCAACTCAAATTTAGCGTTGTTCATAAATAGCAACACGTTCCTTATAGGCATTTAGTTGAAATTACGGAATCATCGGGGAGCACATGCGGTGTATTCATCAAAGACATAGTCATTGTTGATGCGAAGATGCATCACTTGGTACAACTTCACTTTCACTTTGTTTCACGTATTGATCGTATGGGACAATATTGATATTACCCATATTTTCAATATTTGATTCAATAGTTTCGATTGGTTGTACTTTGTCATGCATCTGTTGCACATCGACATCATCGTATAGCTTTAATACCTCGAGATGAGTTTGTCCTTGGATGGGCCACTTGTGGTGAAGAAGGATCTTGGGAGAAACGATCGGAGAGATGCTAGCCATAAAGATTGTGTGTGCGATGGGTCCATCATCTACATCAGTCGTATGCATCACGATCGGCGACTTGAAAGGCATTTTGATGATTGTGACCTATCTCACGAATAAATTTGCTCATCCACATCGCATCATAGGTCTTGGCATTGCCCTCGGCAAGAAACAACAATTCCTCTTCATCCAGCGCACACCATTGTCACGAGCTTGTGCGGCAACATCTTATCTCGAAGTAATCGGCGTTACATGGGCGCTTTGGAGATGTGCGGTTCCTTGCAATGTGTCCTTCACCACCACGGTTATAGCATTTGATTGGCTTAGGTTGACCTTGGTTACCATTTCTTCCTCGATTACGGTTTCCAACATAGCCTCTCCCGGCTCCACCTCTTCCTTGATCATCTTGTCTTTCTTGAGCTGGTTGCACCACGATTCTTCCATCTTTAACGGTGGCTTGATTATGTGGGTTAGATGCGGTTCTAAGGTTGTTGTTGGTTTGTGGGAGAGAATTCATGTTTTGACTGATGAGAAGAGCAAGTTGATTAATGATGTTACCAGCGTGTGCATCGACATCGACTTGTTTGAACTTAGGATCGGGGATGAGTTTGTGATTACCATTACCCAAGGGTATGACTTGTGATGCTTTGGTTGTGATTCCGATGTTTGAGTAGAAGCGGTTGAATCATTAGGCGAGCTTGTCTCTCCAGGTTGGCTTTGAGCGATTGAGAATCAATTTTTCAAACATAGCATGTCTCTCATTACGAAGGAGGAAGGCATAGAGTTGCTCATAGTTTGTATGCTTCAATCCTTTAGTGAGTTTCACAATTGTGACAAACTTGTGCCATTCGGGATTCATGTTGTTCACAAACTTTGAGTTCGGTGAATGTTAGGCATAGTCATTCGATGTTCCTCATGTCATTCACTAACTTATGAAATCTCACATAGTACTCATAAACACTCTCATCTGGTTTCATCTTGAAGTGCTCAAATTCGTCATAGAGTTGGGATTCTCTGTCTTCCATAGTTAATTACGAACACGAGAGAAGCATCTTAACGTTATCCCAAACCGCCTTTGCATCGGTGTTATGATTGATCGACTTGTAGATGTCTTTAGGAAGACCTTGAAGAACAATGTTTGAAGCCACGATATCGCATCGAATCTCTTTTCTCCTCATTATCAAGCTCATTGTACATCTTAGGTCCATCCATACCGTAAGCAGGAGTACCATCTTCATTAGTATCAAGTATGTCTCTAGTCGTCTCAACCCGATATGGTCCTTCATCAATGGATTTGAGAATGTTGACACCATTTTCCTTTCAAGGCAATACAATCGATTCGTTGAGCCCAAGAATCGTGTCGATTACATCAAGCATGGGTGGGCGAGTATCTGAACCATTGCTTGTACATCCTCGACAGCGATGGAGATGACGGTAGGGACGTTGGTAGACATGTTAACAGTTATCACGGGTTTTATAACTCAATGATTAAGCGGAAATAGATTCTTTCACGGGTTTTACTAAATCAAGAAAAAACCGTAAACAATCACTCAAGTCGCTAGATGATAAAGCTCTAAGTCGCTAGAAACAAAAGCACTAAGTCGCTACCAATTAATTAGCTAGGCGACCAGTCGCTAGAATCCCAGTCGCTAACGAGAAAAGCAAGTCGCTAAGTAGTAACTCGCTACGGACCAAGTCGCTAACCAAATTTTGGCGACAATTAGCTACACAAGTCGCTAGAGACACAAGTTGCTAAAGAGCAACTCGCTCTTGACCAAGTCGCTACCACAAGTCGCTACCCGTGGTGGAGGTCCACTACTTGTGCTTTAACTCGCTAGCTCTAACTCGCTAGCTTTAACAACGTAAGTCGCTACAAAGCGTGAAGCAAGTCGCTACCAAGAAACTATTCAGAGAGCTAAGTCGCTAGCTTGAAAAACCAAATAAACTTCACTTTTCAATCCAAAACAACCCAACCAAGATGATTCAAGCTTACCAAATGAAAACCTAAACACTTTTGATGATTCTAAACATAAAAGTACCAACAAAATTCAAACTTTAACACAAGAGATCAACCAAATGATGCAAAACCACTAAACTTTTCAAACTCAAAACCACCTAAAACCACTATAAATCCAAAGATGTGCAAGATATGATCTAACCATGGCTCTTGATACCAATTGTAAGATATAACTTTTCACTTACACATCAAACCATAACACAAAGTAGCATATAGATGGAATTCTAGAGAGAAAGTTAGAGGTTTAGGGAACTTAGTGAGAGAAAGTGAAAGATATTATTATGAGCTCCAACTCTCTACCTTGGAAGGTAGAGTATTTATAGTCTTACATAACTCGCCACACTTTGGGCTGTGGATCGGGCATACGGTGGGTAAAGACCGTCCGTCCTCCACGGTGTTACTCAACTAAATTACTACTTAACTTAAAGAACTACGACTACGAGCTTTCTAACGATTACATATACTTGAGGTGACCGACTCTTTAATCCATGGTTTAATGAGCATAACCCGAATTTCTAATTCCTAACATCCACGAAGTGATAGCAATGTTGTGGGTCAAGCGAGAAAGAATCACAAATGTAACTAAATAGCCAAGTCTTTATCACTTTCTATAAATGCCCAAACAAGTCATCTTCGCGGAAGGGTAGAAAGAAAGAAGACGAAATAAGTAAACTTTCCCGGAAAATCTCACATCAAATTCAAACAAGAGACATCGTACAAACAACCCCGTAGTCTACGTTGTTCCAACAACAATGCAAACCGTGACATAATATCCATCGTGAAAGTGTATATACCAAAGTGCCAAAAACCCCAACATTACAACACATATCAACGACTTGAATCTCAAAACTCAACCAGTCTCATCATCAAATCTCATAATTTCAAATCCCTTAAACAAATCTCATCATCAACAAATTTCATCATGCATATCTCAAATCGCATCATCATTAAATCTTGTTAACACATCACACATTAACCAAATCTTATACAACCTCAATTAATAAAGTCAAGCCCAAGTTAATTCAAACCCAATCCAACTTCATCCGATTAATGACTTATGTCAAAATAAGCCCACTCAAACTTAGCTCAAGAAATTCATGACATGAATATCAGTTCATAGTTACGGCCCATAATGACTTCATTAAAACTCATGTGATCCAAACCCGACCTAGTTGAATTGATATGACATGCCCATTCGATTATTGCGACCTATTCTCTTAACCGGATCCCATTCCACTATATCATACGTTAGTATCCACTATACCATATCCAACCAAGAGTTCTTTGAAACAAAAGATATCCATATTAAGAAAACCAATCCATAATAACCAAGAGGCCCATCTCATTCTGTTAAAAAAACGTATGGCCCATGAAAAAAAAATGACATGAAATCCGATCGGCCCATTCACGTGGAATAGATGAGACCTAAAAATTCGAGATATAAAGCGCCCCTTAATCACACTCATAACCCTAATACAACCAAAAGAAAATCCGCCCCCATCTTCAATAATATTCCCAAAACACATCTAACCCTAAAAAATCACACACAATTAAGTCTGCCTCTCATCATATAATCGTAGAAACTTCAAACCCTTTACTTCATCATCAATGTTACACCCATCAGTCAAGTTATCTCACTCAAGTATTCACATAAATAATATCACACGACATGGGTGATTAATCATTTGTTGTGACCTCGCCACAGGGTTGGTTTGAGAGTCAACGATTTGCCACAGGGATGGTAAAGGGATTGAAATGGCTATACTACCTCACGAATGAAATCAGGTAGGTACATTTTCGTTCCATTGTTGTTGTAATAGAGTCATAAACGACCCAAGGAAATGATTCAACAAATTTGTTGCAATGATTTCTTTAAGGTCAAAAATAACAAAGAGCTCTAGGTCGATGATGATTTGATTAACTCATGCTTAAGACTCTTGGATGTCTTGAAGTAACTTATGATAGTCACGAGTTATGAAGACTGAGATCGAATACTCTTAGGTCATTTGTTTTGGAGTTTGGATGAATGATGATAGTTTCGTGATAAATTGACCTTCAAAGTCAAGATGGATTCTTTGATAACTCATGAGATGTTTCTGAGATCTTAAGGTCAATTTTATTTATTGGGTCAGAGATTGATTGTTGTATCAGTTAGGTTGTCTTTCTTTCTTCTTAATTAATGACAAGTCGCTAATGGGACAAGAGTAAAGTCGTTAAACATTTTCAAAACAAGTCGCTACCCATTTTATCAAAGCAAGTCGCTAGTGTAAGTCACTACTTTAATAAGTCGCTACTGATAGTACAACTCGCTAAGATGTTTAACAACTCGCTAACTTATAAATATAAGTCGCTTCAGTATTAAGAGTCAAGTCGCTACCTTCATTTAGTGTCAAGTCGCTAATAAAACATAGAATCTGGACATTTTTGTGTAAAACTCGCATTCAAGAATGCCAAGTCGCCACCAAGAATGTATGACCAGCAACAACAGACCCAGAAAACTGCATCCTTTTTACCCGTTTTGACCACTAAAAAGGTAACCATTTGACCACAGATACACACGAATTTGGTACCCAAAGACTCAGATAAAGGTGAGACAAAACTGAGACAAAACTGTTTGGACAAAATCTTTTTGACCAAAAAGAGATACACGCCAAGTCGCTAATAAGAATGACAAAGACTGTAAAACTGTAATAAACCATTGTTAAGGACATTTTAAAAACAGTTTTAACCACCATATTCAAAAAACATCATATCCAGCTCCAACATTAAAAGACAGTAACAACCTTATAAAAAACCAGATTCAGCAGTGAACAACATCAAACATAACCCAACCAAATGGAACCGTGACAACCATACACAAACCGCATCTAAGAAACTCAATAAAAACCGTACGAATCATCAAAAACAACAAAACCTGTCTCTGATACCAATTGTAGGATCGATATATTTATGTGTTTGATGATTCGGGTGGTCTTGGATGATCAAAATACATGTTTTCCATAGTTAGAGAGTTAGAGAGAAAGGGAGTTTCTTGGTAGAGACTTGGTTCACAAATGGAATGTTATGGAAGGGGTATTTATAGTTACAGACAAAACGACCTCCTATCGGCCTGTGGATCAGGAATACAGTGGGTAAAGACCCGTCCTTCCTCCACGGTGTTACACTAAACTATTCTACGCTACTAATTGACTAATTAACTACTAAATAACGTAAATAACGATATGTCTACGAGCTAACTTATGCTAGATAATATTTGGGGTGACCGACACTTTACTTATGGAATTTCCAATTCCTAACAACATCGATCTTCGATATCATTTCATCAAGGACCACGTGGAACAGGGTACTTTTGAATTATACTTTGTGGGTGCAGAATACCAATTGGCGCGATCTTCTCACCAAAGCTTTAGCTCTGCTAGGTTTAATGAGTTGGTCCACAGTTGGTATGCGGTGTTGACTCAAGAGGAACTGGATGAACTCTTAAAATATTCTTAAAACCAACAAACACCAAAACCTCTTTTGTAAATATTTTTCAAAAACAAAATACAAAATTATAAAATTAGATAAAACAATAAAAATACTCTTCCTTCTATCTTTCTTTTAACATGGCAAGTACAAATCTTCCGTCAACACTCAAATCTTTCAAAATTCAGTATTTTTTCGATCAAGTGTTGAGGGGGAGAAAGTAAATATTTTACAGTTTCATAAAACCTTGTACTTGCATGTTATCTTATCCCGATTGTTTCTTTAATAATGGTGGTCACATTTCTGGTTTACTGACACTCCTCGGACAAAAATTTATAAACTTTCATTATTTCTTAAGTCGAGGGGGAGTGTTATCAAATTTCTTTCCTAAATATCATTCATTTGGTAACCAAAATAGAAGTTAAAGGCATTGGATGTAAATGGCAAAGGTGGAGGGACTGAAAGTGTCAAAAGCTCAAAGTTACTTTTAATAAAACTTCCACCTAATTCATTAACTCTCCACATTTAATACTTCACCTACTAAAATCCTCGCCTAAAATTCGATCTTCAATCCGTGTTTTGGATCATCATTTTGTAAGTGGTTTTATAATCTTAACATGTTTTTAAACAATGGTTTTGATTTATCGCAAATCCAACGGTCAAATGATGTGTTTGAGAGTGATTTGTGTTCTACGCGTAAGCAATGAACACAAATCCTTCATTCGTGTGTTTTTGGTTAATATGATAGTGTCAAAATGTTTACTTAATCACTTTGAAACCATTTCCATCATCTAAACGCACCCAGAAACACGAATTGATTGAGTTTGGAAAAATTAGGGTTTATGCGTGAATTGGGTTTTTTCTTGTGTGAGTGTTTCTAGTTAATTAGTTGCTTATAAGGTGTTGTTTACAAGATGAATTGATCATATCCATGTTTAGAATCAACCCAGAAACACTAATTGCTAGTTAATTAGAAATTAGGGTTTATGTTCTTGATATTTGGGTATTTTTGATTCGTTAAGAGTTTGATGTTAAAACTTGGATAAACCAACTTAATAAGCTTTCTTGACTTCCCAGAATCATTTTGGTGCAATTCCCATGGTTAAATTTCTTACTCGTAATTCTTAAGCTTTAGGGTTTAGGTTTACGCGTAACAAGTGACTACGCATAACTGTTTGATTGAGTGTTCGTGATTAAAGCGTTAGAGATTGAATGTATAAGTTCTTGTTGGTGCTATGATGAAATTATTTCGGGTTTACTACGCGTGAAAATTCGTAATCAAGGGTATTTGCCATCGCATAAGGATCACCTTACGTAGCATGTTATCGTAAGAGAAATCTTCGGCGTAACGTTCTGCGTGGGTTCTACATAAGGGACTACGCGTATCACGTGAAGGATATCGTAAGCGATGACCTCTGCGCATAAGGTTGACTCTTCGAGTAAGCCTTACGCGTAGGTTCCATGTACGCTTACGCATAAGCTTTACGCATAAGGCACTCTTTTCCTACGCGTAATATTTCTTACGCATAAGACAAGAACCTACGCATAAGCTTACGTTTACGCGTATAATCACTCCTATTTACGCATAAGCTTGCCATTTCTACGCCTTAACCTAGTTTTTAACCTTAATTATGAATTGTTACGCGTGCAAACTTGTAAATAAATAAATCATAACGCCACGAAACCAATAATGCCACCAATAAACTTAAACGTGTAATATGTTCTGAAAAATAAGTGAAAACATGGACTTTAAAATTTAAAGTTAATCAACTCACGAAACTTATCACGACATCATTGGACTATTGGACTAACAAGTGACATTGGACTCGTAACAATCATCGACATATCACATTCAATAATTAGACAATAAAACCATCATTGACTAACGTTATGTCTTTCGATATGTTGGTTCTTTTGGCTAAATATCTTTCGAGATCACGACATGGGCGCCAAATGTAGAATGTGGAAGCACCAAATGTTCTCACCATTGCGATATCTTCCTAATGGCTATCCGATGAAGATAGGAAAGAACAACCTTCGTGTTGATTTTGATACTCTCACCGCTCGGAATCCTCTTGTTTAATTGTTGTGGATATTACGAAGAATCATCCCTATCAAAACATGCTCACCAATTCGGCTTGATTGCACGAGATCTATATTCACCGCCGGAATACAATGCAAAGATCAAAGGACAAAATGATGTGGCGGTGGCGCCAATGATAAACAAGTCACCATCACACCCGCAAACTTAAGGGCTATTCTTCTCATCCCATCATCGAACCAATCGAATACAATGCCGCACCAATCAAGAGACGTGCGCAATTTATGATCGACATTGGCTATGGCGAAGCTACGGGAGTAATCACTAAGCATTCATACGTGGATCTTAAGAATATTCCTCGGCCATGGAGAACTCTCTACATCATAATCACCAAATCTGTTTCTAGGCGTGGCGGTGGCTATGAGCATCCCAAGCTCATGGAACTGCAGATCTTTGGGCTTTGGTCAACAATAAACACATTGAAGTTGAAGCTCGATATGGGACGACATGATGTCATTCCTTAAAAGGCTTGGCACCAAAATCCGTATGTCGATATACCAAACTATTGATCCAACGAGCTCTGGGTATAATCACGATATTCCGCGAGACTCGATGACCCCAACAACACTCCATGTTGTATGAGCCCACACTCTCGATCGATTTAAGGACTCTACAACAAAGAAACAAGGTGCGGTCTTGCCAGATCACCTTATAACCGATGATATCAAACAAGCGTACTGCATAAACGATATCGGTAGCGGTTGAAGAAGGAAAAGTAGGTTTTCTCGATGAAAAGTCCGTGGTACACCTACAAGGAAAACCGAGAAGAAGCGGTGCAGAAGTGTTACAAGCACGGAGAGTCAAAGAAAGTTCCCAAAGAGGAAACCTCCACTCAAAGGACAGTTCCTCTAAGGAAGTCTGTTCTATTCCCATTCAAGTCCGAACCACAAAGAAAGCTAGTGGATGAAAGCTACGATGAAACCGAATCGAGACGAGGAGGTCACCTACTCAAACCGCAACCGATGTCACTCCAACAAGAGCTAAACCTCCCGGTCAAAAAGTCGACCAAGGCAAAGGGAAGACTCTCGTGCTTGAGCATGAAGAAGAAAGCTCGGATGAAGAGCCACCGGATCGACTACGGAAGAAGTTCAAAATCATTAGACTCCAACACAAGGCAAAGAGTTTGAGCAGAACAAATCGTGGCCCGGAGGGTCAAGTGGTGGTGTCAATCTACACCAATTCACGATGCGGTTAATCAACCCGATAAGGAATTGG
Organism: Chrysanthemum lavandulifolium; assembly: GCA_022545495.1. Taxonomy (NCBI): domain Eukaryota; kingdom Viridiplantae; phylum Streptophyta; class Magnoliopsida; order Asterales; family Asteraceae; genus Chrysanthemum; species Chrysanthemum lavandulifolium. The sequence goes on from CM040239.1 coordinate 259,406,458, forward strand.
TGCCACCACTCTGAGCAACAACAAAAGCGTCTGGAGGATTCTATTGATTATGACTTTGAGGAACTGATAAAGAAAAGTCCGAGAAAGAAAAAGGCGATGAAGAGGTTGCGGCTCAAGCCAAAGTCGATGAAGAGGCCCGGATTCAGTGAAGTAAAGGCTAAATCGGACAAGATGACAAAGTGAATTATGATGATTATCTTCGACAATCCTACTCACTCTAAGGAGGAAACTTCTGAACCTCCTAAGGACCCTGAATCACCTCACGACTCTTCATCATCAAATTCGTCTTCTCACTCTTCACCTCCACCATCCAAAGGAACAACCAGATCCACATCCAAATCTGTGAAGAAACCTACCGACTCTTGGTTATCCCGGACTAAAACAAGGATTGTTAAAGCCGTCATGCAAGTACGGAAGAAGGGCGTAACCAACAAAAGTCAATCAACTCATTGACGAGAATCAACTTTCTTCAAAGCGGATAAGCGAGTTGTTGAGAGAAGGGAACAAATCCAAGTTTATCAAAGGAGATTTCCAAAAGGAATTGGAGAAGGCGGAAGAGAATATACTATAAGTTTCTTCTCGACCTCACTGTGTAACTAGAGAAGTATTCTCCGACAACTTACTCCAAACATCGTCGCATTGGTTAAACATATAATGGCCAAAGAATCTGATCTCTCTGAAACTAAGTTAATTGCTAAATTGGTGATGCAAATGTCAAAACGATCTACAACTTTTAATTCGGATGAAGCTAAATTTTTTGAAGGTCTATGATGAGTGTGTAAATACTCATCATTTTTGGTCAAATCTGAACTGCAAAACATTTAAAAACACTCAGAAATGCATCAAAATACTGAAAATATCTCAAAATTGCATTTTATATGTTTCAGATGCAAAATGTTTAAAATCGATGAAAAAGCGAGCTAAGTTTGCATAATTGGCGGTTTAGGTCCCAGACTTTCAAATCTTGGCAAAAATAGTCCTGAGCACTTATTTTAAAGAAAAGTCACCAAAGGTCCTTTTGAAATCATAAGTTGTCATAATTAGTCCTTTGGTGAAAAATTTCAAAAGTTTTGAGAATTTACAAGTTTGGTCCTTGAGTTTCAAAATTGATGAAATTACCCACATACATTTTAATTTGAAAATTATTATTTTGGTCCTTGAGAAAATTAAACTTGTCATAATTGGTCCTTTTGATAAATTTTTCAAAATGACATAATTGGTCCTTGGTTTTTGTGGAATTGCAATTATGGTCCTTGTATTAATAAACAACCCTTGGACCTTGACCTTCCCTTGAGCCTTGACCCCTGCCATATACCTGTGACCCCCCCTGTTTGTGGACCCCCTGTCTAATATATCCCAGTCAAACCCAGTCAACTCCCCACCTCTTTTTTCCCTCCAACACTTCACCTTCACCAACTGCTCACAACATTACTTTCACCATGTCCTCCACATCACCAAATCCCACCCTTATCACTCCACCTCAACAACAAAACAAGAAACAATAAATGTTTCTCCTTCCTTGCACTCAAACCCCCAGGCTTGTAAATATCATTTTCCCGCCAAAATGTCATATACGGCTAAAATCATCTATACTAGTCAATGGCTCCAAAGACAAGTGGGATTTGCTCGAGTACAGTGGGAGCATTTTGTTGTATAAAAGAAGGAAGAGAAGGAGAGACAAAGAGTAGTTTTAGTTTTAGTTTTCTTGTATGTCGTTCTTATTTCAATTATCTTAATTAGTTTCAAAAATTGTAATCTTAAGTCTTCCTGTACTGAACTAAAGCTATTTAGTTATTGTAATTTGCTTTCAAGTATTAATCCAAGGTTTTATCAAAGTTTCATGATTTTATGTTGCCTGTTATAAAATCAGTTTACATGTTCTTAAATTCAAGCTTCAATCAGCTTAATTCTAGTTCCAATAAGCTTATTTAAGCTACTGATAGCTTTTAGTAAGCTTATTACTAAGGTTCAAGCAAACTTGGTACTTGGTCAACAAAAGTCAAGATACAATTTCATTTGTGACTTGTTTCTGAATTGTTGATATGGAGTTGGAAATGGGTTGATTCTGAATTGGATATGGGTTGAGAACAGATTTAGGTAGTGGTTCATTGATCCTCAGTTGCAAATTGGACCTCTTGTAAGTTCATAATCAGTCTCAACTTTGCTCAATATCATTTGAATTTGTTTGCTCTAGATCTATTGCTGTCATAATTAGCATCTGTTGTAATCTGCATTAGTTGTTTGTAAGTTGGTGTTGGTAGTGGTTTATATTAAGGATTTGATTGAGTAACTTGCATATCAGTCACATAAGTAGTGTTTGGATTAGCCTGCACAACCAAATCTCAGGCTTCTATATGACTTAGGATCAGTGGTTTCACTTGCAGTTAGCTATTAGTAGTAGTCTTTGGTTACTAATTTGTGCTCCTTTTCACTTAAAGTCAAAATCAACTTATATCTGTCCTAATTGCATATATGTTGGAATTTTACAGATCATAAGCTTGATTTATGTTTAGAAACTAGTTAGAGTAGCTTAATATAGCTTTAGTTTAGCTTAAAACATCACATTCAGTTCACAATTTAAGCTCAAAATTCATTTTAGTCAACTTTTCATTTCTGTTTCAAAAGTCAAAAAGTGAAAAACCAGTTTTTACCCAACCTTTGTTGAATTTTCATGGATTCATTATTGGTTCAATTCAAGTGAAATTTTGGACTTAACAAGTTCAGTTGGTCAAGAGTTGAAATCTAATTTTGTAGAATTTTGTAATTTTTATAAGCTTCAAATCGACTTGTCTATTAGCTCGAAAGTGCCACATGCACACACTCGATGTATATCTTGAGTGTGCATGTGTTTTGTGCGAAGCTCTCAACAAGCTCAAATTTGGTTTACAAGCCCCTTGCTAGGTCTAGTTTGGATTGCTTAAACTGGCCTTAGGTTTCTTGCTTATCCAGTAGCTTATTTTTAGGCTGCAAGTTAGTAGGTAAAGCCTGTTTTGGCTTTTAAGTGCAATTCACACTAGATTCTTGCATCCTGCTTTCCAGAGGTTTAGAATAGTTAATTTAGGTTTTTTTTCAGGTAGTTATAGCATAATCTAGCTTCTGTGTTCATTTGGTGTCCATTTGTGGTCTTTGGCTTATTATTAAGTCTTTATTCATAAGCGGTTTGCACTGACCTCATATTCTCATACATAAGCCATAGTTTTATATTTTCTTAGACTTAGAATATAATTTTAGACTTTTCCTAATTTTCATAATTTTTCATCACTGTTTACTATTTTCCTTATTTAAAACAATTTTTAGGACTTTTAATTAGCCTTTATTGCAATTAAATCGGAAAAGCTTCAAAAATAAGTTTTCAATTTTCATAGATTAAGATAAATATAAAAAGCAAAAAATAATTTTTCCAGATTTTTCTTAGTTAAATTTGTAATTTTAGCCATTTAATTAGTTTTAAATAGTTTTTAATTCATAGAAAATAGAAAAATAATCGAAAAATACAAAATTAGTTTTGAAAATTCTCTTTAGTTATTTTAGATTTTTGAAAATAGTTTCACAATTTTCCTCTTTATTTTCATAATTTTTAGTATTTTAATTTAGTTTTAAAGCTTAAAATTAGTTTTTAATTTAAATTTATAAAAGAAAAATCAAGAAAATTCAATTTTAAAAATAGTGATAGCGTTTATTTAATATAATCTAGCTTTTTAACTTTCTTTAATTTGCATTTAAGCCCCTGTAATTTACAAACTTTTTCTTTAGGTATAATTATTCAAATCATAACCCCTTTCTTGTTCATTATCACCCGATCACTATATCGTTTGGTTATTCATTGCATGACTCGTTGGGACTTAACGACTGGGAAACACTAAGCTCTCCGGACTTAATTGCATTGCGTTCTCAAGTCATCGGCTTTTATTACGGTTGACCATTCACAGTGGTTGACTTGTGTAATAAACCGATCGTTTGGGAGCCAATCAAATTTTAGCGCCACGGGAGTCTGTGCTAATTATCTTACGTTTAGCAGTTAGTGATTTGAATATTCACTCCTTGTTCATACCATCTATATATATATCTATATTTTCTTATAAAAATCCAAAAATCCAAAACATCTTAAAACATATAAAACACAAAATATTTTTCTTTTGTTTCTACATATATATAAAACCATAAAACTCAAAAGATTCTTCTTTCCCCATTTTCATAATTCCTTCCTTAACTCGAGATTTCTTAGAGTTAACTCTAGTGTATCTTGCACTCGCTCTTCTAGGTCCATGAGCCCATTTCGTGAGCTTGTCGAGATTCCAGAAGGCGTGTCCAGAGAGCGATTCGCCCCATCACGGATCGAGATCCGGATGCTCACACTACTTCCGTTATCATGGCGGAAGAGCGTCCTATGTGTGAGCTTCTCCGGCACCCATCGATGGGTATGGAGATGCTATTGTTATCCCGCCATTGTGGTCGAAAATTTTGAACTCAAAACGGGTTACTAAATCTTGTAACCTCAAGTCAATTCTATGGTTTTGAGAGGATGATCCTCATGCTCATATTCGATGGTTTAACAAGATTGCATCTACCATCAAATACAAGAATGTCCCTACAGATCTTGTCAAGCTTCTTCATTCCCATTTTCCTCGAGGACAAGCCGGTTTGGCTTGAAAACAACCCCTCAATCAATCGAAACATGGGAAGACACGGTAAAGAAATTTGTGAGCGAGTTTTATCCACCTTCCAAAACCACGAGTCTTAAAACGAAATCATCAAGTTCACACAAAAGTTTGATGAATCCTTGAAAGGAATCGTGGGATCGTTTTAAGGAGTTGCTCATGAAATGTCCTCACCATGGTTTCTCCGAGTTAATGCAACTCGATACTTTCTATAATGGAGTGAGTCAATCGATCAAGATTCTCTCAATTCCTCCGTGGAGGAAATTTCTTAAGCAAAACCGTAAAAGAAGCTTTAGCGATCATTGAAAACAAGTCTAAAGTCCGACCGCACGAAGCAAACCGGTTGTTTCCCAAGTCGGTGTTGGTCCTTCTACTTCATCGCCCGTGAGTCAATCTAGCACCGATGCTAAGATTGACAAACTCACTAAGCAATTCAAGCTTCGGTTCTCTCCAACCAAAAGAAAGTTTTTTCCACAAACTTCACCTCCTGAAGTTAAGAAAGTGGAAGTATGTGTTACTTGCGGTGGCCCCCATGCCTATTACAAGCTGTATGGCCACCGATGGTAACCCTTTGAAGCAAACGTTGTGGGCGGATTTCCAATCCAGAGGCAACCAATACCGTGCTCCTATGGACCCGAACCACCGTCCTAACCACTACTGGACCACCGGTTTCAACCAAAACCAAAACCGTAATCAAAATCGAATAGAACGAACCAAGGTTTTCAAAACCAAGGTAATTTTAGTCAAAATAACGGTTTTCAAAATCAAAGTCAAAACTTCCAACACCAAGGAAATTTTAATAGAAACCGAATCGTGGAAATTTCAACCTGGGGTATTTTCATGGCAATAATCAAGGAAATTTCCAAAATCAAGGACCTAATCCAAACAATAGAGGCGAATTTTCCTACACAAAATCAAGCCATTGTTCCAACTGGACCATCATCGATGAGTTGTTGAAGCAATTCATGAAATCCCAAGAGGAAATGAATAGGTTGTTGGTTAGCGATTTCGACATTAAGAAGTCTTTAAATGATCGACCCTCGGGCTGGTGCTTTACCTAGCAACACGATCGCTAATCCGAGGCGATGCAAAGGCGATCACAACCGTAAGTGGTGCTTCATATGATGGACCCGCTATTCCTACTACCTCTTCTTCTTCTCTCCCGAAGGTAGTGGAAAGTGAACCCGAGGCAACAAAGGACAAGGAACTTCCTACTAATAACGGAGGTACCAACGATGTCCATCCTCAAGTTGTCCCGAAACCCGAACCAAACACAGAGTTGTTTTGAACCTCCTGTTGAAAACCCCAAATCCAAAACTTCTATTCCTTACCCATCACGTTTAAATGAGCAAAAGCTCGTGAAAAAGCCGATCATCAAATGGAAAATTTTTTCAAATTTTCCAAGAACTACATTTTGACATAAGCTGCGGATGCTATCATCTTGATGCCCAAGTTTGCATCAACTCTCAAACACATGTTAAGCAACAAAGAAAAACTGCTTGAAATGGCTAAAACTCCTTTGAGCGAGAACCGCGTGATTGCTCATTAAGAAGCTTCCCGAGTAGCTTGGAGATCCCGGAAAATTTCTTCTTCCTTGTGTTTTCGAGAATGATTGAATGCTTTGCCCTCGCCGATCTTGGTGCAAGCATCAATCGATGCCTTATTCAAGATGGAAGAAACTTTCTCTTCGAACTTATTCCTACCGCATGACTCTTGAGCTTGCGAGATCGTTCTATATCGCGTCCTCTTGGCATCGCCGAGGATGTATTCGTGAAAGTAGGAAAGTTCCATTTTCGGTGACTTTGTGGTTGTTGATTTCGATGCCGATCATCGGGTTCCCTCATTGTTGGACGAGGATTCACGAGAACGGGCGTGCTCTCATTGATGTATTTAAGCAAGAAATCACGTTATGTGTGGGTAATGAAGTCATCACCTTTAACCTTGATCAAACTTGAGGTACTCCGCAAACTATGATCTCGAGTCGGTTAATCGAATCGATGTAATTGATATTGCTTGGAGGAGTACTCTCAAGATTTTCTTGGTTATTTTCATAATTACGTGAGTGGGGATCCCACCACATCTTCTCAACCAATTATTGCCGACTCTTCCCCTCTCTTACTCCGTTTGAGGAGGTGACTTCTTTCTAGAAGAGATCGATGAGTTTCTTGCTAATGATGAATTGATTCCGGGAATTGATGGTGTTTATGATTCGGAGGAGATATCCTTTATCTTGAGCAATTTTAAATGAAGATCCATTACCGTCACTCCTCCGAAGATATCACAATTGAAGAAATCAAATCGGTACAAACATCTCTTGAAGAATTTCCGAGGTTGAACTTAAGGACCTACCTCCTCATCTCGAGTATGCATTCTTGGAGGTGATGATAAATTACCGTCTTAATTGCTAAAGACTTAGCGAGGAGGAGAAGATCGCTCTCATAAAGGTCTTGAAGTCACACAAGCAAGCAATTGCTTGAAACTCTCCGACATTAAGGGTATCAACCACAGTTTTGTACTCACAAAATCTTGATGGAGGATGACTTCAAGCCGCAGATCCAACATCGAGAGAAGGGTGAATCCTAAGATTCACGAGGTTATCAAACAAGAGGTTCTCAAACTTCTTGATGCCGATCTAATTTACCCGATCTCGATAGTCCTTGGGTCATCCCATCCACCGTGTTCCAAAAAGGGTGGCATAACTGTTGTCACAAATGAAGAAAACGAGTTAATTCGACTCGATTGGTTACGGGATGGTGAGTGTGTATTGACTATCGCAAGTTAAACGAAGCCACCGTAAAGACCATTTTCCTCTACCCTTCATGGACCAAATGCTTGAGAGATTAGCAGGAGCGAATACTATTGTTTCCTAGATGGTTTCTCGGGGTATTTTCAGATCCCCATTGATCCGCGGGATCAAGAAAAACCACATTCACCGCCCATACGGAACTTTTGCCTCTGACGTATGCCTTTTGGCCTATGTAACGCTCCCGCACGTTCCAACGATGTATGATGGCAATTTTCCACGACATGATCGGAAAACAATGGAGGTGTTTATGGATGACTTCTCGGTCATTGGGGACTCATTTCAAACATGTCTCTCCCATTTAGAAAAATGCTAAAGCGGTGTGAAGACACCAATCTTTGTCTAAATTGGGAGAAGAGCCATTTTATGGTCAAAGAAGGCATAGTCCTTGGCCATAAGATTTCCAAAATGGGATTGAGGTTGATAGAGCAAAAGTCGATGTTATTGCCAATTGCCTAATCCTACTACCGTCAAAGGTATTAGGAGTTTTCTAGGTCATGCCGGGTTTTATCGTGATTCATACAAGATTTTCTAAAATCGCCGACCTATGACTCATCTCCTTGAGAAGGATGCTCCTTTATCTTCTCACCGAGTGCATCAAAGCTTTTGAAACATTAAAGAAAAAGCTTACGGAAGCACCCATTCTAGTTGCCCCGATCGGATTTACCTTTGAACTCATGTGCGATGCAAGTGATTTTGTTATCGGTGCGGTCACAGGGCAACGAAAAACCAAGCATTTTCACTATCCACTACGCGAGTAAGACTATGATCAAGCTCAAACCCATTACACCACTACGGAAAAAGAATTATTAGTGTGGTGTATGTGTTTGAGAAGTTTCAACCATACCTAATCTTGACCAAATGCGTGGTGTATACGGATCACTCGGCTCTCAAATATCTCTTTGCAAAACAAGATGCAAAGCCGAGATTGCTCCGTTGGGTTCTCCTCCCAAGAATTTGATATCATTATACGTGATAAAAAGGAGGCGAGAACACGTCACGATCATCTGTCCGTCTAGAAAACCCTCACGAGAATGTGTTCGAGAAAAAGGAAATAAGCGAAACATTTCCTCTCGAAACACTCAATGTGGTTTCTTTTCGTGGAGACTCTTCTACCCCATGGTTTCTTGACTTTGCAAATTACCATGCAGTAACTTTGTGGTGAAAGGGATGTCGTCCCAACAGAAAAACAAATTCTTTAAAGATGTTAAACATTACTTCGGGACGACGCCTACTTATTCAAAATTTGCGCGGATCAAGTCATCGAGCGATGTGTGTATGGTCGAAGCCAATGACATTCTCAAGGCTTGCCATTCGGACCTCTTGGGGACATCATAGCCCCAACTACATCGCCAAGAAGGTGTTTGATTCCGAATTTTATTGGCCCACGATTTACAAGGATGCCCATGAATTTGTCAAAACACGTGACGCTTATCAACGTCACGGAAATATCTCAAAAGAAATGAAATGCCGCAAAACGCCATTCAAGTGTGTGAGATTTTGACATCCGGCATTGACTTTATGGGCCATTTCCTTCGTCTCGAGGAAATAAATACATACTCGTGGCGTTGACTATTTGTCAAAATAGGTTGAAGCGAAGGCTTTGCCTACCAACGATGCCGAGTTGTTGTGAAATTCTTAAAATCTCTTTTGCTAGGTTTGGAACTCCACGAGCTATAATCGGTGATCGTGGTACGCATTTCTGCAATGACCGGTTTGATAGAGTCATGCCAAAGTATGGTGTAACTCACGCCTCTCTCTGCGTACCACCCCAAACAAGTGGGCAAGTGGAAGTTTCCAACCGAGGATTAAAAGAATTCGGAAGACGATGGCGAAAACCGTGCCTCTTGGTCGGATAAGCTAGATGACGCTCTGGGCCTTCCAGACGACTTATAAAACACCCATCGGTGTACTCCATACAAGCTAGTGTGCGGAAGGCGTGTCATCTACCGATTGAGCTTGAGCACAAAGCATCTTGGGCTTTGAAACATGCCAACTTCGATATTCAGACGGTGGTGATCACCGGAAAGTTCAAATGAATGAATTAAATGAACTCGTGATCATGCATACGAGAACTCTTTGATCTACAAAGAAAAGACAAAGAAGACTCATGAATCCAAAATCAAGAACCGCGTTTTCAACGTCGGTGATCGAGTCCTTCTTTTCAACTCAAGATTGAAGATTTTCTCGGAAAACAAAAATCATTGGTGCGGACCATTCACCATCACTAAAGTATTTCCTTATGGAACCATTGAGTTATCTCAACCCGATGGTCCAAATTTTAAAGTGAATGGTCATCGATTGAAGCACTATTTTGGAGAGGACATTCCTCCGTGGTTGTCCGGATCTACAAACTTTCCCATGAACCAATGAATTGGGGTCGAGTCAAGCTAGCGACTCGGAATCAAAAACAAGAGCACACTATATGGGTTTTCACCCATATTTCGACTTCTTTCTACTTTCTACCACCCTAGTGTGGGGAGTTGCCCATTGTTGTATATAAGTTTTATTAAAAAATAATAATAAAAAAATAAAAATAAAAATAATCAAATAATGGCCGTAGAATTTCCCTTTTCGTTCTATGTTTCGCATAACCGCGGTACTTTGAATATTGAGGGCAATATTCATTTCTAGTGTGGGGAATTCTCACTAATTTTATCATGTAATTATACCACCCAATTCCCCATTTTTGGCCAAAATTTTTTTTTTTGGAGTAAGTGTTTTGCACTTACTCATCTTACTGATTATCGATCCGCCATGTCTAATAAACAAAAGGATTGGCTAATCCGAGAGCAAACGGCTCTTGGTAAAGATATCTCAAATCCGTTGACGACTTGCAATTTGCCCAAAATTGTATGGTGTTCACTCACCATATCTTTAATTAGTGAAGAGTTGGCTAGCCCGAAGTTTATGGCTTGTGGTAAAGGCGGTTGGAAAACCATAATTGGTAATCGACTCACCAAAGATATTTTATCTAAGAGTTGGCTAGTCCGAAGCAAACGGCTTCGGTAAAGACAAATCAAAACCGTTGAAAGTCGGTGGTTTGCTAAAAATCATTTGGTTATCATTGTACCAAGGTTCTTACTTGAACTGAAACAATTGGCTACTCGAAGTAATGGCTTTTGGTAAAGAGATTCAAATCCATTAAGTTTTCATAAAAGATTGCTAGGGACTAGCAATAGTTTAGTGTGGGGATTGATGAGTGTGTAAATACTCATCATTTTGGTCAATCTGAGCTCGCAAAACATTTAAAACACTCGAAATGCATCAAAATCGAAAATATCTCAAAATTGCATTTTATATGTTTCGGATGCAAAATGTTTAAAATCGGATGAAAAACAAGCTAAGTTTGCATAATTGGCGCTTTCGGTCCCAGACTTTCAAATCTTGGCAAAAATAGTCCCCGAGCACTTATTTTAAAGAAAAGTCACCAAATGTCCTTTTGAAATCATAAGTTGTCATAATTAGTCCTTTGGTGAAAAATTTCAAAAGTTTGAGAATTTACAAGTTTGGTCCTTGAGTTTCAAAATTGATGAAATTACCCTGGACATTTTAATTTGAAAATTATTATTTTGGTCCTTGGGAAAATTAAACTTGTCATAATTGGTCCTTTTGATAAATTTTGCAAAATGATGAAATTAGTCCTTGGTTTTTGTGGAATTGCAATTATGGTCCTTGTATTAATAAACAACCCTTGGACCTTGACCCTCCCTTGAGCCTTGACCCCTGCCATATACCTGACCCCTGCTTTTGAACCCCTGTCTAATATATCGATCAACTCCCACCTCCTTTTTTCCCTCCAACACTTCACCTTCACCAACTGTCTGCAACATTCACCTCAGCCATGTCCTCCACATCACCAAATCCCACCCTTATCACTCCACCTCAACAACAAAACAAGAACAAGAAATGTTTCTCCTTCCTTGCACTCAAACCCCCCCCCCCCCCAGTTGCAAATATCATTTTCCCGCCAAAATGCCATCTACGGCTAAAATCATCTCTACTCATCCAATGGCTCCAAAGACAAGTGGGATTTGCTCAGAGTACAAGTGGGAGCATTTTGTTGTATAAAAAGAAGGAATAGAAGGAGAGACAAAGAGTAGTTTTTAGTTTTAGTTTTCTTGTATGTCGTTCTTATTTCAATTGTCTTAATTAGTTTCAAAAATTGTAATCTTAAGTCTTCCTGTACTGAACTAAAGCTATTTAGTTATTGTAATTTGCTTTCAAGTATTAATCCAAGTTTTATCAAAGTTTCATGATTTTATGTTGCTGTTATAAAATCGGTTTACATGTTCTTAAATTCAAGCTTCAATCGACAATTCTAGTTCCAATAAGCTTATTTAAGCTCTTGATAGCTTTAGTAAGCTTATTACTAAGGTTCAAGCAAACTTGGTACTTGGTCAACAAAAGTCAAGATCTGATTTCATTTGTGACTTGTTTCGAATTGTTGATATGGAGTTGAAATGGGTTGATTACGAATTGGATATGGGTTGAGAAGATTTAGGTAGTGGTTCATTGATCCTCGATTGCAAATTGGACCTCTTGTAAGTTCATAATCGCCTCAACTTTGTTCAATATCATTTGAATTTGTTTGCTCTAGATCTATTCTTGTCATAATTAGCATCTGTTGTAATCTGCATTAGTTGTTTGTAAGTTGGTGTTGGTAGTGGTTTATATTAAGGATTTGATTGAGTAACTTGCATATCGACCACATAAGTAGTGTTTGGATTAGCCTGCACAACCAAATCTCAGGCTTCTATATGACTTAGGATCAGTGGTTTCACTTGCAGTTAGCTATTAGTAGTAGTCTTTGGTTACTAATTTGTGCTCCTTTTCACTTAAAGTCAAAATCAACTTATATCTGTCCTAATTGCATATCTGTTGGAATTTTACAGATCATAAGCTTGATTTATGTTTAGAAACTAGTTAGAGTAGCTTAATATAGCTTTATTTTAGCTTAAAACATCACATTCAGTTCACAATTTAAGCTCAAAATTCATTTTAGTCAACTTTTCATTTCTGTTTCAAAAGTCAAAAAGTGAAAAACCAGTTTTTACCCAACCTTTGTTGAATTTTCATGGATTCATTATTGGTTCAATTCAAGTGAAATTTTGGACTTAACAAGTTCAGTTGGTCAAGAGTTGAAATCTAATTTTTGTAGAATTTTTGTAATTTTTTATAAGCTTCAAATCGCCTTGTCTATTAGCTCGAAAGTGCCACATGCACACACTCGATTATATCTTGAGTGTGCATGTTTTTGTGCAACTCTCAACAAGCTCATAAGAGCTTGTCTTGGGCTCAAATTTGGTTTACAAGCCCTTGCTAGGTCTAGTTTGGATTGCTTAAACCGGCTTTAGGTTTCTTGCTTATCCAGTGCTTATTTTTAGGTCGATGAGTTAGTAGGTAAAGCTGTTTTGGCTTTTAAGTGCAATTCACTAGATTCTTGCATCCCGCTTTCCAGAGGTTTAGAATAGTTAATTTAGGTTGTTTCGGTGGTTGTAGCATAATCTAGCTTCGTGTTCATTTGGTGTCCATTTGTGGTCTTTGGCTTATTATTAAGTGCTTATTCATAAGCGGTTTGCCTTCTGACCTCATATTCTCATGCATAAGCCATAGTTTTTATATTTTTCTTAGACTTAGAATATAATTTTAGACTTTTCTGAATTTTTCATAATTTTCATCACTTGTTTGCTATTTTTCCTTATATAAAAGCGACTTTTAGGACTTTTAATTAGCATTTATCGCAATTAAATCATAAAAGCTTCAAAAATAAGTTTTCAATTTTCATAGATTAAGATAAATATAAAAGCAAAAAATAATTTTTCCAGATTTTCTTAGTTAAATTTGTAATTTTTAGCCATTTAATTAGTTTTAAATAGTTTTTAATTCATAGAAAATAGAAAATAATCGGAAAAATACAAAATTAGTTTTGAAAATTCTCTTTAGTTATTTTAGGTTTTTGAAAAATAGTTTCACAATTTTCCTCTTTATTTTCATAATTTTTAGTATTTTAATTTAGTTTTAAAGCTTAAAATTAGTTTTTAATTTAAATTTATAAAAGAAAAATCAAGAAAATTCAATTTTAAAAATAGTGATAGCGTTTATTTAATATAATCTAGCTTTTTAACTTTCTTTAATTTGCATTTAAGCCCCTGTAATTTACAAACTTTTCTTTAGGTATAATTATTCAAATCATAACCCTTTCTTGTTCATTATCACCCGATCACTATCGTTTGGTTATTCAATCGCATGACTCGTTGGGACTTAACGACCGGGAAACACTAAGCTCTCTGGACTTAATTGCATTGCGTTCTAAAGTCGCCTAGCTTTTATTACGGTTGACCATTCACAAGTGGTTGACTTGTGTAATAAAACTAATCGTTTGGGAGCCAATCAGTCTACTAGATTATCAACTCAGATCATCATGCAAGGAATCAGCAGATAAACCTAAACGACCAAGAGATGACGATGATAAGGACAAGGACTCTGCACCTAAACGTCCAAAGAAGTCTGGTGAATCTTCCTCCATGCCACCTCCACTCCATAGGACTCCATCTCAACAACGATCTCCTCCACTGATAACGCTACACGCGTCGTTCGGGGTCAAAGGAACTTCCTTTTCGTCGAGCAAGTTTTTCAACACCCTAGGCAGTGAACCTAATCGTTGTAGTGTAGTATTAGGGTAAGCCACGGGTATTGATATCGTTCTTGATTGTGTCCGAACCGTCAAGTCAAAATAGACTTAAAACAGCTTAAACACAAATGCAATTAAGATCAGAGGAATATAGTGGATTCCTAGGTCGTTAAGTCCCACGGAGGATGAATTGGTGTTTAAACAACTCAGATGATAGAATGATCACTAATGATAGTGATCAGTAAGGGTTTTGATGGAAAATTACCTAAAGAAAAGATTAACAAATAACAGCGACTTAAATGCAAATTAAAAAGATTAAAAAGTTAAAATCTATTAAATAAACGCTATCACTATTTTTAAAGGCGATGAACGTTTATTTTATAAAACCTAAAACGTACGTTTAAATAAAAATTACGTAAACGTACAGAATAAAACGTGAGTTCTAAGAAATAAAGATCCTAAAAATATGAAAAATACATTTTTACAATCCTAATGATAAAAGAAAATTATTAGAAAAATAAAATTATTTTTACAACTATTTATTTAATTATTATTAATTAAAAACTATTTATTAAGTATTTAAAATGCACTAAAATATAAGAAAATACAAAATTAACCTAGAAAAATGAAATTATAACTTGGAAAAATCTAAAATATGATAAAACTTATTTTAAAACTAAAAATATATTTTTTAGACTTATTATGTATTTATTATTAATTTAAAACTATTTAAAACTAATTAAAATGCTAAAAAATACTTTTTAAACTAAGAAAATTTTGGAAAAATACTTTTTAGGCTATTTATATTTATCTTAATCTAGGAAAATTGAAAACATATTTTTTAAAGCTTTTTCTGATTTATTTGTATAAAAAGGTATTTAAAAAGGATTAAAAACTATTTAAAATAAAGAAAAATAACAAACAGTGTAGGAAAAATCTGAAAAATTCAGGAAAATGTTAAAATATTATTTAGAACCTAGGAAAATAGAAAACATATGCTTATGTGGAGGATATGGGATCGATGTTAAACGCTTATGATTAAGACTTTAAAATAAGCAATTGAGCACTAAAGACCTCCAAAGCAAGATGAAGCTAAAGTACACTATAATAAGCCTAATTCAACTAATCAATACTACTCTAGACCACTAATGATGCATTAACTAAGAATGAGCTTATGAGATTAAGAATACAAACAATGGTCAAGGGGCTACTTTAAGCACATGCACAATCTAAACAAATAAGCTAAAAGGGAAAAGCAGTTATTAGGACTTAAAGTAGACCTGGCCTACTATACTTGGACCAAAGACCAGCTCCTCACAAGCTTGAATGAAGCTTGTGAGAGGTCTCAGAAGAGCTGTCAGGCACACTCGGTGAAGATCGAGTGTGTGCAGGGCATATCATGCCTGATTAAAAGCTGATTAAAAGCTTCTTAGAGCTTAATAAAAGTAAAACAAAACTGATATTAGTAAAATAGACCCACTTGAACTAGCAAATCCCAAAGTCTCATAGATTTTAATGAAGAAATGAATACATGAAAGATCAAGAAAGATTTGCAAAACCCGGTTTTTCTATATTTGACTTTTGAAGATGTAAATTAAACTTTGACTAAACCGAGATTTGAATGATCCTAGCTGATTGAATTAGTTGTAATAAGCTACAATAAGGTTATTTTAAACTATAGTACTGAGTTATAAGCAGTTATGATGCAATTTGCCTTCTTGAATCTTAACAGTGGACTGCTAAGATGATTTCAAAAGAGATTTTGACTTTTATAAAAGTAAGGACTATGTTTTATGACTTGTCTGAGCTAATATGACTTATTAAGACTTAAAACAATAATGAACATCAACCAAACTGGCCTTTAGCAGTTTTGAATCAGCAAATCCAAACATCCATTAAAGAAACTGCTTTTGTGATTATCAAAGCTGAACATAGATTAAAACTATGAAACTGACCCATAAGCTTATATTATCATATAATATAGCTAAATAAGCATTAAATACCAATAATAACATTATTAAACTTATAAATGACAATTATACTAATTTGACTGTTAAGATGAAAATTTTAGCAACTATCAATTCTATTAAACTACCCACTGGTTTTAATGTTTAATTTAACTTAACTACACCTAATGAACATGATCAAATGAAATTAGAACTAATGAGCAACCAAAACAATAAAATGCCAAAATGTATTTAAAAGCTTACAAATGAAATTCAAGCACAAGTCATGGAACCAAGGATGAGAAACACCCTATAGCTTACCAATAAGCTCTAAACCATAAACCAATCCAAAATAGGCAATCGCATGTGTCTCTTTATCATTTCCATGGAATTTTTATTTTAGCTAATTTATTTGGAATTTTGGTAATTTTGGAACTATTAAGTAATCTTGGTTCATTAATGGTTCTAAGAGCTCATAAGCTTTGTCATGAGCTTATAAGAGCTTAAGAAGCAATAATAACAACTTGATAACAACAATTGAGTATTTTGAGAATTTAGGCAAGAAAATAGGCAAAAAACTGAAAATGATATTCAACTTGAAATTAAACACTGAAAAAGGTTCATAAATTACTGAAATTACATAAAAGAGTACTTTGAAGCTTAATTAAACACTGGAAAACTTAAATTTATTAAAACGACATTATAAAAATTAAGATTACACTACTTCTAACTACTACTCTCTCATCTCTGCTTCCTCTTCCATTTATAATGACTCTTTTTGTTCCTTGTCGACATCTGATGATTTCCCACTTGATTCCAGCTCTCAATTCATCTGAATCGTCCATGTGGATTTTGGCGGGAAAAAGTCATGGAGCAGGTATTTGCATTAATTGAGTTTTGGTTGTTTGTGTAGGTGGAGGGGGACAGGATGTGAAGTGGATAAGCTGGGGATGAGGTGGAGATGAGCGGTGTCGGGAAGGAGTGAAAAGCAGTGGAGGGATGGTGCTACAAGTGACCGCGCGTGTTCTCTGCTTTAAAAATTGGGTTTGGGCTAGTATTGGGCTTGGGTGTTTTGGACCACCGGTTAGGATTGGATCCGGTTTGGTATAGTTAAACACACAGGACTAATATTGCAATTTAAGCAATCTTGAAGGACTGATTTTACAAGTTTCCAAACTTTATCACAAGGGTAAAACCTGCCATATAAGAATAGTACAAGGACCATTTGATAATTATTTCATTTTTAAACTTAAAAAGGACCTTTTATGCCATTTTTGAATTTTGAGGGACTAAAAGTGTAATTTCCCAAAAGTTTATCATAAGGACCTATTTTGCCATTTATTAATAGTACAAGGTTTATTTTTGATCAATTTCACTTTTTAAAACCTTAAGGACTATTTTTGACACTTTTGCAAAGTTGAGGGACCAAAGTTGTAAATTTGTGATTTTTAAACTTTGAAGGGTTTATTTTAACAACTTTTGAATCCCAAGGACCTTTAATGACATTTTACAAGTTTTTGAATTACCAGGGACTAATTTTGACAACTTTTGTAACTTGGGGGACTAAAACTGCCAATTATGCAAAATTGATACGTTTTTCACCAGATTTTGATGTTTTTGCATTTAAAACATATAAAACACTTGTTTGTGATATTTTTATCATTTTGAAGCATTTCGAGTGTTTTCGGATGTTTTGGCATTCTAATAGTATAAAATGATGAGTATTTAGACACTCATCAATCCCCCACACTAAGATATTGCTAGTCCCTAGCAATGATTTGAGAAAACATAATGGATTTTAAACTCTTTACCAAAAGCCATTACTTCGGAGTAGCCAAATGTTTTAGTTCAAGTAAGAACCTTGGTACATCGATAACCAAATGATTTTGAGCAAATCATAAGTCATCAACGGATTTGATTTTGTCTTTACCGAGCCGTACCTTCGGACTAGCCAACTCTTAGATAAATTATCAATATTATCTTTGGTGAGTGATTACCAATTATGGATTTTCCATCGCCTTTACCACAAGCCATAAACTTGCGGGCTAGCCAACTCTTTCACTAGTTTAAAGATATGGTGAGTTGAACACCATACAATTTTAGGCAAATTGCAAGCCATAAACGGATTTGAGATATCTTTACCAAGAGCCGTTTGCTCCTGGATTAGCCAATCCTTATGTGGGTTAGACATGGTGGACTGATTACCATTTGTTGTGTTTAGTACATAGTACTTCCACTAAATAAAAATTTTTAAAATTTGGCCATTTTGGGGAAAAAGGGACTAAAAGGGTACATTTACGATCAAATTCGCGAATTTCCCCACACTTAGAAATGAATATTGTCCTCAATATTCAAAGTACCTACTGTAATGTCGAAACTTAGAACGTAAAAGATAACATTACTAGCTAAGTGTAGAAACACAACAATTATTCTGCTTTTGAATATTTACAATTTTCATTTATTTTAAAATCTATATACAACATGTGGGCATCCCCACACTAAGTGGTACACACGGGTGAAAACCCATGTTTAGCTATCGATTTTGATTACCGAGTCGCTAGCTTGACTCGACCCAATTAATTTTGTTCATGGGAAGTAAGTGGAAGAGACAATCTCCATCGGACTTTCATTCAAGATGTTTGTATAAACATTGAAGTACATGAAAGTTCCACACCGATGAGATATACATAGAACCGCTCAAAATGGTTAATGAAAATGCCGGGTCAAAGATAATGTCTTCATTCCCGAAGGAGTGAAGAACAGAGAAGCTACGGATAAGCGAAGAAGAAAAGAAAGTCATGATAAAGATCATGATTAACTCATCATCACTCACGGGAGAATTCATGGTTTCATGAATTTCATCTTTTAAGCTCAATTGGTCTAGACATATCCGGGTGTGTCTAGATCAAAGTAGAAATTATCATACTCCTGGAGATATGATATGAGTGAGTTCACGGAGAACTCCTCAAAGGCGAATGATTCATATTCGTGATTGATTTGACCGAGTTCACTGGGAACTCCTCAAAAGTAAATGATTCATAATCGGGAGAGAATTATGAGAATGAGAAGTGGTAATACCACTAATCTTCTCTCCCATATGATCAAAATAGAACGTTTGCAATTCGGAATAGAATCATCGAAGAAAAGTTTACTATCCTCAAAGGGATAGGATATGAAGTAGGCTTTTCATTAAAAGCCTCGATTCTAGAAATGAGAAGATTAACATTCAATACAAGAAGACGAAGAGCTTCGTCTTGGATTATTCTTCTTCATTCTCTTCTCCTAAGCTAACAAGCTCGTAAGGTAATTCACCCACATAACTTATGTCTCCACAAGATAAAGAATAGTCCTCATCGAATCGAGAACATATCAATATGATTATTTTGGAAGACAAGAGGAGTAGGATATCACACAAATGCTCGAGAATTCCTGTGACTCTCTTGGGATTGGGATAAGGTCCTCAACACTAGACTTTATGAATTCGTCCGATTCCTTTTCGTAAACAAGGTCAAGAAGCTCGTCCCCATGCTCGAGAGTGAGTGTGAACCTCGGGTGTGATAGCGGTTGTTTGAGAATGAATCTCAATCTGGGATATCCATCGATGAATCGATGAATCTTCGAGTGTATCATCATCATCACTATCATCGAATAAACGAATTGCGAACTAGATCCGGTCGCTTTTTCTTGTGCAATTGATTCCTTAATAGCTTTTTCAAAGGCAATTTGGGAATTAATTTTAGCACCGCTCTTGACTAGCAATTCTTCCATGGATTTCTCATGTGAATTTTGAATCATACTAGAAAAGCGGGAACATTATGAATGTCGTCTTACTCAACTCCTCGGTTCTTTTCACCGACTCTAGAAGCTCTAGATAAGTGTCTTTTGAGTTTCTTGAGGAGTTTGAGTCATTTAACCGTGGAGGTTGGTCGTGATATGGATAGTCATAATCGTTACAAGGAAATGGATTCCTGTTTGACAATCGAGTGAAATGGGGACCTCCATAGTTCTCACAACAAGAAACTGCTGATCCCGGATTGTGAATCATATGGATATTGGTCATACCCAAAGTTCGAGCATCACCGAAAACTGTTCATAGACAAACGATTTCGGGTTGACATTCAAATCCTTGGTGAGGACCTCCACAAAATTCACAGCAGATTGTTGATTATATGAAGATATGTCGGTGTGGTGGGTAATTAGAAAAATTTGAGGGTCGTTAAATGAGTTCGAATTAGGATCATAATCAAATGAATTCCTCGAACCACAAAACAAACAACTCCGTTATGAATATCATTACCACACTGCACACACGTACACTCAATGATGTGGTGAACCATAAAGAGGCTCACCACAACCGACACAAGGAATAAACGATTCTATTTGAGAATGAGAAGGAATCGGTTCATTCAAAGAATCAACAAAACCAACATGGTGATCTCGAATGACTAATAAGACTCAAAGAACATTTTGAAAAATCCGGAGGTGGGACAAGTGGTGTGCTCGAGAGCTAGCAATTTCCACCACTTCCGTTATGGACTCGCTTTTGGTTCTTGAGAAGCGTGAAGATTAGGTAAGTCATTCTTGCTAGTCACCGGATCGAATTTCGCATGTTTGCTTTTAACCGTAAATCGTGAAAGTTTATTATCAATTCTAGGCGACTTAGGAGCAATCGAGGATTAGATCTTTGAATAACCGTAGGTTGGACGTATTTAGTACCTCCATTATCAAAAGGAAGTACCTGGTCCTTTGTCACCCGGTGTCTCGCTCTATTTCCCTTTGCGTAATGAATGGATCATCATGAACCACACGAATTCTTGACATTTGTGATAAAATAGGAAGTTTTCAACTTCGCTCCGCATTTCGTCGTAGTCGAGAGATTCCATGAGAATAGAAGAAGTTTAGAATCAAATTGATAGAGGTAAAGGAATAAAGAATCAAAAAGGGTAAGAGGGTAAAGATGAATATTTTGGGTTTTTGAAAACATGCCATAAAAACAAAGAATGAAAATATTTTTGATGTTGTTAACACTTTAGAAAAGTGTTAATGAACTTTTGATTTTGAAAACTTTACTGAAAACTGCTTACAAACGATGGTATATGTGCAAGTGCAGTGCGAAATGCTTAAAACACGCTTCGACCTCCCGCAATGCGCCAAAATTTGATTGTGTCCGAACCGTCAAGTCAAAATAGACTTAAAACAGCTTAAACACAAATGCAATTAAGATCAGAGGAATATAGTGGATTCCTAGGTCGTTAAGTCCCACGGAGGATGAATTGGTGTTTAAACAACTCAGATGATAGAATGATCACTAATGATAGTGATCAGTAAGGGTTTTGATGGAAAATTACCTAAAGAAAAGATTAACAAATAACAGCGACTTAAATGCAAATTAAAAAGATTAAAAAGTTAAAATCTATTAAATAAACGCTATCACTATTTTTAAAGGCGATGAACGTTTATTTTATAAAACCTAAAACGTACGTTTAAATAAAAATTACGTAAACGTACAGAATAAAACGTGAGTTCTAAGAAATAAAGATCCTAAAAATATGAAAATACATTTTACAATCCTAATGATAAAAGAAAATTATTAGAAAAATAAAATTATTTTTACAACTATTTATTTAATTATTATTAATTAAAAACTATTTATTAAGTATTTAAAATGCACTAAAATATAAGAAAATACAAAATTAACCTAGAAAATGAAATTATAACTTGGAAAAATCTAAAATATGATAAAACTTATTTTAAAACTAAAAATATATTTTTAGACTTATTATGTATTTATTATTAATTTAAAACTATTTAAAACTAATTAAAATGCTAAAAATACTTTTTAAACTAAGAAAATTTTGGAAAAATACTTTTTAGGCTATTTATATTTATCTTAATCTAGGAAAATTGAAAACATATTTTTTAAAGCTTTTTCTGATTTATTTGTATAAAAAGGTATTTAAAAAGGATTAAAAACTATTTAAAATAAAGAAAAATAACAAACAGTGTAGGAAAAATCTGAAAAATTCAGGAAAATGTTAAAATATTATTTAGAACCTAGGAAAAATAGAAAAACATATGCTTATGTGGAGGATATGGGATCGATGTTAAACGCTTATGATTAAGCACTTTAAAATAAGCAATTGAGCACTAAAGACCTCCAAAGCAAGACGAAGCTAAAGTACACTATAATAAGCCTAATTCAACTAATCAATACTACTCTAGACCACTAATGATGCATTAACTAAGAATGAGCTTATGAGATTAAGAATACAAAACAGGTGGTCGAGGGGCTACTTTAAGCACATGCACAATCTAAACAAATAAGCTAAAAGGAAAACAGTTATTAGGACTTAAAGTAGACCGGCCTACTATACTTGGACCAAAGACCAGCTCCTCACAAGCTTGAATGAAGCTTGTGAGAGGTCTCAAGAGCTGTCAGGCACACTCGGTGAAGGCGAGTGTGTGCGAGGCATATCATGCCCGATTAAAAGGCGATTAAAAGCTTCTTAGAGCTTAATAAAAGTAAAACAAAGCGATATTAGTAAAATAGACCTCTTGAACTAGCAAATCCCAAAGTCTCATAGATTTTAATGAAGAAATGAATACATGAAAGATCAAGAAAGATTTGCAAAACCCGGTTTTCTATATTTGACTTTTGAAGATGAAAATTAAACTTTGACTAAACCGAGATTTGAATGATCCTAGTGATTGAATTAGTTGTAATAAGCTACAATAAGGTTATTTTAAACTATAGTACTTGAGTTATAAGCGCTTATGATGCAATTTGCCTTCTTGAATCTTAACAAAGGATCGCTAAGATGATTTCAAAAGAGATTTTGACTTTTATAAAAGTAAGGACTATGTTTTATGACTTGTCTCGAGCTAATATGACTTATTAAGACTTAAAACAATAATGAACATCAACCAAAGCGGCCTTTAGCAGCTTTGAATCGACAAATCCAAACATCCATTAAAGAAACCGCTTTTGTGATTATCAAAGTCGAACATAGATTAAAACTATGAATCGACCCATAAGCTTATATTATCATATAATATAGCTAAATAAGCATTAAATACCAATAATAACATTATTAAACTTATAAATGACAATTATACTAATTTGATCATTAAGATGAAAATTTTAGCAACTATCAATTCTATTAAACTACCCACCGGTTTTAATGTTTAATTTAACTTAACTACACCTAATGAACATGATCAAAGAAATTAGAACTAATGAGCAACCAAAACAATAAAATGCCAAAATGTATTTAAAAGCTTACAAATGAAATTCAAGCACAAGTCATGGAACCAAGGACTGAGAAACACCCCTATAGCTTACCAATAAGCTCTAAACCATAAACCAATCCAAAATAGGCACTGCACAGGTCTCTTTATCATTTCCCATGGAATTTTTATTTTTAGCTAATTTATTTGGAATTTTTGGTAATTTTGGAACTATTAAGTAATACTGGTTCATTAATGGTTCTAAGAGCTCATAAGCTTTGTCATGAGCTTATAAGAGCTTAAGAAGCAATAATAACAACTTGATAACAACAATTGAGTATTTTGAGAATTTAGGCAAGAAAATAGGCATAAAACTGAAAATGATATTCAACTTGAAATTAAACACTGAAAAAGGTTCATAAATTACTGAAATTACATAAAAGAGTACTTTGAAGCTTAATTAAACACTGGAAAACTT
This sequence comes from Chrysanthemum lavandulifolium, assembly GCA_022545495.1. Classification (NCBI taxonomy): domain Eukaryota; kingdom Viridiplantae; phylum Streptophyta; class Magnoliopsida; order Asterales; family Asteraceae; genus Chrysanthemum; species Chrysanthemum lavandulifolium. The sequence goes on from CM040239.1 coordinate 259,430,204, forward strand.
AAATTTATTAAAACGACATTATAAAAATTAAGATTACACTACTTCTAACTACTACTCTCTCATCTCTGCTTCCTCTTCCATTTATAATGACTCTTTTTGTTCCTTGTCGACATCTGATGATTTCCCTTGATTCCAGCTCTCAATTCATCCGAATCGTCCATGTGGATTTTGGCGGGAAAAAGTCATGGGCGGTATTTGCATTAATTGAGTTTTGGTTGTTTGTGTAGGTGGAGGGGGACAGGATGTGAAGTGGATAAGCTGGGGATGAGGTGGAGATGAGCAGGTGTCGGGGAAGGAGTGAAACAGGTGGAGGGGATGGTGCTACAGTGACCGGCGCGTGTTCTCTGTTTTAAAAATTGGGTTTGGGCTAGTATTGGGCTTGGGTGTTTTGGACCAGCTGGGTTAGGATTGGATCCGGTTTGGTATAGTTAAACACACAAGGACTAATATTGCAATTTAAGCAATCTTGAAGGACTGATTTTTACAAGTTTCCAAACTTTATCACAAGGGTAAAACCTGCCATATAAGAATAGTACAAGGACCATTTGATAATTATTTCATTTTTAAACTTAAAAAGGACCTTTTATGCCATTTTTGAATTTTGAGGGACTAAAAGTGTAATTTCCCAAAAGTTTATCATAAGGACCTATTTTGCCATTTATTAATAGTACAAGGTTTATTTTTGATCAATTTCACTTTTTAAAACCTTAAGGACTATTTTTGACACTTTTGCAAAGTTGAGGGACCAAAGTTGTAATTTTGTGATTTTTAAACTTTGAAGGGTTTATTTAACAACTTTTGAATCCCAAGGACCTTTAATGACATTTACAAGTTTTTGAATTACAGGACTAATTTTGACAACTTTTGTAACTTGGGGACTAAAGCGCCAATTATGCAAAATTGATACGTTTTCACCGATTTTGATGTTTTGCATTTAAAACATATAAAACACTTGTTTGTGATATTTTATCATTTTGAAGCATTTACGAGTGTTTTCGGATGTTTTGGCATTCTAATAGTATAAAATGATGAGTATTTAGACACTCATCGCCTTCTCTGGGGAATAGTGTCGTTAAATTTGAAGTGTATGTCGATTTAAGTCTAAAGGTGAGGGATGATTATTTTTGTATTTTTATATTTTATGAAATGGAAAGGTACGAATTTCGGGGTTTGAATTTGGGGGGTTGGTATTGCTACCGATTACTCTACTTATCTAATTATATAATCTAAGGTATATGTAGTCTATGTCTAATTATTGTGTGCTCGTATGATATTTTAAAGATGTGTTTACTTAGGTTTTACTACTCCTTAATTATCTCCTATTGGTGGTTGAATTGTCACGTCCTTATTCTTAGTTGCGTTGTGTGTCTAAGGTTGTAGGGTATCGTTTCTCCCAACTCTTTGAACTTACCAAAGGGTCTCGTCTACAAAACCCACTAGGGATAATAAACTCTTACTCTAAGGCACTCTTTGGATGGTTTAGCTTACAACTACTCAAGGAGTCATATTCTAAGGCTCACAAAGATTTAATCAAGCATTAAGTACACAATGAATGACCTATCGCATTACTAGATCATTAATCAACTAAGATAAGAGACAAGCAATCAATATTCAATAATTAAGTTTCAAATTCCCTAAGCAAACACACAAGTAAATTAGTCGGACATGGAGAACATGCAAGCATACACACAAATAATCAAAGACATAATTGTATTAATGAAGTAAAACACTTATCTTGGTGTAAGATAGGGTTTGGAACCCTAAAATCTTGTACAAGACGACCTTGGTTCGGTTTATGTTTTTACTCCAAAAGACTACACATCAATCTTGAAAATTCGGATTCTATATATAAGATTACAAATGCGACGGCGTCACCTTATGTTTTGTGACGTCGTCGGATCGCCGTCAATAGGGTTTCGTCTTGGCCACGTTAGACTTGCGACGGCGTCCTTATGCTTGTGACGCCGTCCTCTTCGACCGGCGCCGTCTGGATTGCATCTAGGCCGTGCGAGTTGCGACGGCCTACTCTTTTATAACTTGACATTGTCACTTGAAAATAGGAGTTTTGGCTTCGTCCGTCACAAAATCCTCCGACGGCATCGCGATTAAGCGATGTGACGCCGTCACCTTATGTTTTCAGACTTTGAGTGTCTCGATTCGACTTTGGCCATTTTCTTCAGATATTCGCGCTTTTCGTCCAAATAAGTGACATTCCGAAGATTTTGCCTTCAAGAGACCTAAAAGTGAAAAGGAACGATATTAAGCAATAACGGATACAAAAGTGATCAAATAAGGGCTTAAACGACCCTCAAAAGGTACCTTTAAAACCTTATCAAATATCCCTACACTTGGTATTTGCTTGTCCTCAAGCAAATGTGCTTTTAGCCAATTAATTTATAAGTTAGGGGTCATGAAGCATTGGTTTAAAACAGTCCACAACACATATAAGCCCAAAAAGTCATAACAAGCACGGAATTACATACTAGCACCTCATATGGGGTGTTTGGATACTCACATCTCTCGGTGTATATGAAATATAACAAATTGGAAATGGAAGATAAACACTCATTAACCGGTCCTAGTACATAGATTACCATAGGCTTGAGAATAGATCAAACCTCCATCGCTTTGGCGTAAGCACCTAGGAAAGACTATCAAAGAGGTCTTTAAAGGGTTGTAACGTTAGGCTTACGGTAGGAAACAAAGGGTTTGGTGGGATAGGCTATTTAGTGGTGGCAAGTCAAAAATCTCTATGTTAAATGCATACGAAGAATGGCGTTGCTAAGCCGAGACTCGACACTCTAGACTCTAGCTAACTGAAATAAACAAACATAAATTTAAATGATAGATGTAGGATGGTAGCCCATATGTTTTTTTTTTTTTTTTTCACTCTATTTTTTTTTCTCTTTTCTTTATTTTTTCGATTTTTTTTTCATACACTTTTACTCTACCATCCTCTACGGTAACATCAAAATGATAGGGATTTATAGGCACATCCCTACACTTGAGTTTTTTTATTACTCTAACACTAATTTGACCCGAATTGAAAAGATCAAAACACTTGGGGTACATTATTATGCAAACAAAGGAATTTGAATTTAACGTTCCCTTCCGTCATTTCATAAACTTTAACTTTTCCCATGAATCCCAATCGTCCCAAAGCTGTATACAAAGTATATGACTCGACTTAGCAACTTATGCAAGCAACTAGATAATTGAACTAAGGGTTTAGGGTGATAACAATAATGCACTAAAAGTGAGTGCATACAAGGTAGGCTAAGGCGATTTGGGTGTATATTTGGGGGTGGGGTGTAAACAATGCTCTTCATTGATATTCCGGAAAAACCGAAACATCACGAGAACCGCGAAAAGGATAGGCTCTGAGTGGATAACTAGGGGTATCGTGTACTAAAGATGAGTACAACGCAAAGGTGTGGGGGAATTACTCAACCAAAGTGGAAGAAGTAATTATATTACGGGTATCAAACAAGGGTTATCCTAATGCCTCTTATCATTTAGTTATTCCTAACTACACAAGTGCAGTCTTACTAGCGATCTCGGGATGCATCACAAAACAAGTTCTAGAATCTAATATACTACCGGTTCACACTCTAAGCATTAAAGATGAATGATTTTAATTCCTACTAATCTAAGGGTGATCCTCACATTTTGGGTGGAATTTAGGTGGTAAAGGGTTTTTGTGCTAGTCATGCAACTTCCTATCCGTGAGACGCTTTTGTTAAGACTAATGGCCCACTCCTATATAACATGAAAAATTTTAAATTTGGTGCCAAAATTACCCTAACCGACATTTTCTCATGGTTTATTACACAAATACAATTGGACAAAGCAAATAATCAAGGATAAGCATAGTTTCAAAGTTCCGTTTTATTTTCCTCCTACACTTAAACCGAACATTGTCCCCAATGTTCCCGAAATATCAAAGTTATGATAATGGAAGGTAATTAAAATGAAAGAAACTAGTACTCCCGATTAGCTCGGTAGGATCCGTGTGTGAAGTAGTGGTTAAATCCTTTCCAAGAAGAATTTATGTGTGAAAAGCTCCTTCCAATCTTATGTAACTTCTTCTTGATAAATTAAACTGTGTACACTTGAAGAAAACAAACGAAACCTTCGCGTAAAATCGTGGTAATAATATATATAAGACTCGATTTAAACTAGGATATAATGCTTGTGGAATGGATGTTTACATAATTTACGGAAAATTAAGACCGGAAAATTCCAAAATTTATAAGTAGCTCGAACACGAGAAAAGTTAGAAGTTGTTTCTTCTCCTCCGACGCCGTCAAAGTTATCCCAACGTAAACCGGTCTCGATTTTACGAAAAAAATTCGGAAAATTTATATCTTTAGAATCTGGAAAAATTCACGCAAAACATCCATTATGACTCGATACAAGCATTTGACTCTAACAAACATACATATATATCTTTTAAATAATTGTAATTCTCATGTTCACGTTTCTTTTGAAAACGTGTGTAATCCTCCCTACACTTATCCCTTATGTAAAATATCTTCATATGTAATTAAGACGAGGTTAAAGACAAAATAAAGCATTTTTACAAATTCAAACATGAGAATAAACAATTAATAAAAGATATACGACACACAAATGAAAATGAAAAACAAAGACACATGGGTTGCCTCCCAAGAAGCGCTTGTTTTGTTCGAGTCACGAGCCCGACTCTACCCTTATTTAACGGATAAATGGGAGGTTTTCCTACACTTAAGTTTTAGTGCGGGTGATAGTAGCGATACACACCCTTAGGGTGGAAATTTGCTACGTGAGGAGAGGTGATGGGTGATTTATGTGCTCAAAGGGTGTACTCCATTCATTATAACCTTACCTAAGTCTATTGGTATAGTGGGTGAATCAAATCTCTCTCTAAAAATGGATCATCTTCATCAACTTCAAAAGATTCTTATTTAAGGATCTATCTTGACCTAATAAACCCGGTTTAAACCCATAATGTTTCTAGTTATCAACCTTGAATGGGTGATATAAGTGTGTAAGGTCATGAGTTACTCCTATATTAGCTTCCACTCTACATGGCTTAGAGTCTACCACCTTTATCAAGCAACTACCCGGATTATTTATTTTGATGGGTGGATTGGGGCCTAATTCAATTCCAAGATTCACATCTAAAGACGGAAAATTGGGTAAGGTTTTTAATTGAGGCTCCGTTTTATCAAAATTAGGAACTTCCCTAGGACTAAGAGAGAGGTCATGACAACAAGCATCTAAACCTACATTCTCTAGTGGCGTTTGGTCCAAAGGTTCTATATCAATCGGGGTTCCTATAGTCTCTTCTACTTCTTTCGGGTAAGTTATAGGCGATGTGTGATCCTCAAGTGATGGTAGGGCTTGTGGGCTTGGATTTTCCACCTCATTTTCCATTATATCTAGATCTCCTAAATGTTTAGTATGATTTGACCCAAATACACTCCTAAGCATCTCAAATCCTTCTTTAGCCATTTCAAATTCTTGGTCCGATTCATAAGAATTATTCTCAAAATTTTGATCACTATGTTCTATTTTCCTAAAGGATTCCTCACGCGTATCATATGCTTTGAAATCTATCCCACGCATGCAACTAGGCGGTTCAACTATAACCATCTCACAATCTTGTTCGGGTTTAGGTTCCATGTTCTTAAAACTAGGTCTTTTGATCATGGTGCCTAAGATCATTCAAGTGATGGTTTATGCATAGGAGGCTTTTCTTAAAAATTCTCCAGATGGTCTCGCTAAAAGGAGTTGATCCTGACAACGATTGTTGAATAGAAGCCACACAAACACAAAATATATCAAATCCATCCAACCTTACACCCGTCTCCTTTTGGATATCTCTAAGTTCACTCACAAATTCATTAGAACAATAAAAACTAAACCAATCTGCGAAATTCAATTGTTCCTCATTTGTTAATGATTCAAATGCAACTTCACTTGCCATAGCGACAAATGAAAATGGTTTTACGAACACAAACACAAAGAAGGGGGATAGACTACAAGGAAGCTAATAAAATTAAAAAATCTCACTTGATAGGAATTTTGTGAGTAGACCTAAGCGAGATATAAATCAAGCCTAAACAATAACTATTCCCGACAGCGGCGCCAAAAACTTGATAACGCTACACGCGTCGTTCGGGGTCAAAGGAACTTCCTTTACGTTGAGCAAGTTTTCAACACCCCAGGCGGTGAACCTAATCGTTGTAGTGTAGTATTAGGGTAAGCCACGGTATTGATATCGTTCTCTAGGGAATAGTGTCGTTAGGTGAAGTGTATGTCGATTTAAGTCTAAAGGTGAGGATGATTATTTTTGTATTTTTATATTTTATGAAATGGAAAGGTGCAATTTCGGGGTTTGAATTTGGGGTTGGTATTGCTACCGATTACTCTACTTATCTAATTATCTAATCTAAGGTGTATGTAGTCTATGTCTAATTATTGTGTGCTCGTATGATATTTTAAAGATGTGTTTACTTAGGTTTTACTACTCCTTAATTATCTCCTATTGGTGGTTGAATTGTCACGTCCTTATTCTTAGTTGCGTTGTGTGTCTAAGGTTGTAGGGTATCGTTTCTCCTAACTCTTTGAACTTACCAAAGGGTCTCGTCTACAAAACCCACTAGGGATAATAAACTCTTACTCTAAGGCACTCTTTGGATGGTTTAGCTTACAACTACTCAAGGAGTCATATTCTAAGGTTCATAAAGATTTAATCAAGCATTAAGTACACAACGAATGACCTATCACATTACTAGATCATTAATCAACTAAGATAAGAGACAACCAATCAATATTCAATAATGAAGTTTCATATTCCTAAGCAAACACACAAGTAAATTAGCCGGACATGGAGAACATGCAAGCATACACAAATAATCAAAGACATATTTGTATTAATGAAGTAAAACACTTATCTTGGTGTAAGATAGGGTTTGGAACCCTAAAATCTTGTACAAGACGACCTTGGTTCGGTTTAGGTTTTACTCCAAAAGACTACACACCAATCTTGAAAAATTGATTCTATATATAAGATTACAAATGCGACGGCGTCACCTTATGTTTTGTGGCCGTCGGTCGCCGTCATTAGGGTTTCGTCTTGGCCACGTTAGACTTGCGCGGCGTCACCTTATACTTGTGGCCGCCCTCTTCGACCGGCGCGTCTGGATTGCATCTAGGCCGTGCGAGTTGCGACGGCCTACTCTTTTATAACTTGCGTCATCACTTGAAAATAGGAGTTTTGGCTTCGTCCGTCACAAAATCCTCCGACGGCGTCGCATGATTAAGCGATGGCGCCACCTTATGTTTTCAGCACTTTGAGTGTCTCGATTCGACTTTGGCCATTTTCTTCGTATATTCGTGTCTTTTCGTCCAAATAAGTGTCATTCCAAGATTTTGCCTTCAAGAGACCTAAAAGTGAAAAGGAACGATATTAAGCAATAACGGATACAAAAGTGATCAAATAAGGGCTTAAACGACCCCTCAAAAGGTACCTTTTAAAACCTTATCATCCACGCTCTTCTCTTGACAAACCTCGGGACTCGAGTTACCACCTCGACGGAAAACCGGTGATCACTTGAGTATCTTGGTGGTAACGATGAGGAAGTCTCGAGGCCCAACAACAACCCACCTCTCCCGCTTCAACAAAGAAACCGAATCCTCATCTAGGCTAAAGAAAAAGAAGAAGAAGGCGCCAGGTGGCGATCGTATCATGGCTAGAGCGAAGATGACCTTGAATATGACCGGTTTTCGACACTTGTTGATGCTACTCCCGCCTAACGATGATCAAGATATGGTAGAAGGTCGTACATTGGAGCATGCTAAGTTATTGCAAGAAAAGTTCAGTGAAGAAGATGGCGAAATCGAGTTGAAATGAATCAAGAATGAAGCCTTTCAACTACTCAAAGACGACTCGAAAAGTGCTATTGAAGTTGAATATCACCTTGACAACATAGCACGAGCCATGTCTAACAACATTGATTGGCTCAACCTCAAGCAAACATCGACTACACCGGAAGAGATAAGGCTCCATACTACACCGATTGGTCTAAACCTCTACCGGTGATTGGTCAACCGGATCAACCTAAGATTCCATTCGCTACTTCTTCAACAATGATTTGGAATTTCTTCTACGGTAGCGATGATTCAAAGAAATACGCTACATCACTTACACTACATTCGTGACCATATACTCCAACCGCATAGCCATCGAAGAAAAGGCTACCCATATGTTTTCCAACGGTGGAAAAGTATGACATTGATGCAATGTTCGGGATTCACCATTGGCGGAACGCCAACGAATCTACTACAAAAGTTGCTAGGTTCGAAAGTCTCAACATGAAGTGTACGATGATAAAGGGATCATTGATGTTAAGCATGTCACTCTTTCGTCTAAATGGGATTACACCTTCCTCAAGACCGCCGTGGTCAAAAGACAAGGCGAAAGGGACTATGAATTATGTGAAGCGGACTTTCGAAACTTGTCTCTCAACGACATTGAAGATCAGTATCTCGCCAAGGTACGGGGAAGAATGAGACAATTCGACCGAAATTCAACGTGAATACATCAAGTCCTGCTCATCTTCATCAAAAGCATAGTGATCCGGGAACATGTAGAATATTTACAACTTCTTTGAATCATATCGGACTAATGTCAACTTCACGAGACCTCGGCTAGAACTTCGACATCAACCATCTTCCACAATACACTCTCGTCGACCAAACCATTCGGAGTAGTTTATCGTAGTGAACTACAACGCAACCGCTTGATGGCGTGTAGAGATCTTCATAAGTTTGGGGACCATACCTTTGAAGAAGGTTAGGGATGGGTTAGCTTATCGGTTAAAGGAGATACATGAAGGCATCGGGTCGAAGAAGTGATGGAATTCTCAAGAAAAGCGGATGTTAAGAGGATCATCACTCGGATCGATGAAAGGTTGTATAGAAGGGACTAGTTCGAGAACTTTGGAGAGCTTTGTAGGTGGTCATCCCAGATTACTCTCACAGGCTATCAACGCCTGCTCGCATTCCCGGAGATATTCTTTGGACTACCGGTACCCTTTAACTGCTTCAATTTCATACTAATTTAGATGTGTGATTATTTTATGACGATGGCTTGTGCACACATAACAGTGTACAACCCGTTCTTGTAATGAAAGGACCCTGTGGTACGCTTTAGTGCCACAATCCTTATAAAAGGAGCAAAAGCTTCTTACTTTTGAATAAAACCTATCAAACCTTTCACTTTTAAAGGTTTTGCTCAAAAGAACAAGCACTTCCCCTTATGTTTTCAAAACCTCAAAAGTTAGTATTACTTGTTGAGGGGGATTATTTGCTAAAACTTTGTTCACAAATTTGTTCTTCATGATAATCTTCCCACAAAACTCGAAATGGTCATATTTATTATAAAAACGTTATCAAAAATAACATTTATATATGCCATTTTTGAGGGGGAGAAAATTATTGTGATAAGAAATATGTTGATTTGCTATTGAATCGTCGTGTGAAAAGACTTAACCCATGAATTGACGGGATACGAGCAGTCATACATTGAAAAGATTTGTCTTCAAATACTTATCCAAGTAAATTGTACCCATTCGAAAGCTCTTGATAGACATGAACTTTGACGGGTTTGACAACCTTTTGAGGTTTGTCCACACCTTCAAGGTAGTTATTAGAGCTAGTTGTCACCTAAAAGTCGACAATGTAACTCTTTAACTATGCAACGTAACCGTGTCCCTCGAGGAATTGTCTATCTTGAGTCGATCAATTCAAAAGTCTTGATCTTCTCTCACCGTGCAGATTGTCTAAACACTTAAGCACGTGTGGAGGGGAGTATTTACGCAAATGATCAAACTCTTACGGTGGTACAAAATGTTTTCAATCATAACCACTTTGAGAGATTTTCAAGAAAATGGTTTTATGGCAACATAGGTAAGTCATGGAGTTATAAGGTGACTAAGGTTAGGAATAACTGTCCTATGATCCGCCAGAGTCGGAGGGATCTACCCAAGGACATCACAAATAGTTAGTACTTAGAAGTCCTTAGGTATGATTATAAAAAAGGAGAAAATGAGAATCGGAGAAAGAAGGAGTTGAAGAATTAAAAGAAAATCAAAGAAAGGGTGAAAAGAAATAGCCCTCAGTTATTCAACTTAGGCGGACACGGGTTCAATTCGTATACTCTTGGTCGTCACTAGATGACACCGGTATTGAAGATAAAAGTCGTCATGGACCCGATGGCGCATGCACTAAACCTTCTTAGCCACTCAAGTTTCTCCCAGCGAAGCTTGTTTCATTATCACAGGGAACCCTACGTAAACTATCGACTTTCTCTTGAGATTCTTTGGTATTGAAGAAGGAGACCCTCTCCCTAGTCTCCGCCGGAAAACCAAAGTGCACTATTGAGTTTAGAGCCACGAGATTCATCAAAAGATCTCTTAGGTACACTTGACATTTTATCGCTTGTCGTTCAACAATAAGAACGCAAGTGATACTTTATCGTGTCCTTCACGGATCTTAGCAATATGTCGAGAACATTTATGAGAGGTTCACATATGTGATCCTCGGTGATTGAATGGAAACTCTGCCGGGTCAACATCAAACAACCACGGCGGCGGTCACCGGTAACTCCCGTTGATTACGCTTAGTGTGTCTCAAACGGTCTACGATCGTGAGTGATGCTTGATGTACCTCGACTCATCTGAACTGTAGGTGTACTTTGGTACATCGTGTTATCTCACTTGTGGGACTCAGGTTCGAGAACGGCCTTTGTGAGATTTAGAGATGTGTTCTCACACTATCTTTGTTAACACCCTCGAAATTCAAACTTGTAAGTGCGAAATCCGCTTATTACTAACCGTGTGTATGTTTTTCTTCTTATGGAAGCTCGGAGCGGATGATCGTGCATTCTTCACATGCTCATACCAACATCATCACTAATGCAAGTTCTCTCAAAAGGCAACACAAAAGTCGAATGATTCTACGTCAAATCAAAGAATCTACAAAGTTTAAAGACTAAGAGAACTTCATTAGTACTATAATCCAACGTTAAAGGCGTGTGAGCATGTTGGAGAAAGACATGGAACCTTTGGAGCAACGAAGCGGACTGATGCGAACAACAACAACATACTATCACTATCATCACAAAGAACAAAGAACTAAAGAACAAAGAAATCAAAAATGTCAAAGCGAAATACTTCAAAAGTTACAAGATCCCTACACCGGGAGATTGTTCAAATCAAGGCACTTCTTCTCACAAGAAGAAGAATGTCGGGAAGGCGTCAAAGCTACTATTACATCAAGACCTACATCGTTTATTACTCTATCATTCATCAATAACACTTAGGGAGATTGTTGGAATCACTCCTAAACCTTAATTCAAGTGTTAGTGATTCATATGTAATAGTTAGCTTTATATGGATTTTATGTTTGTTATTAAGCTAAGGCTTATGTAGAAGGCCCATAAGCCTTGGCCCATGTCCAATAAGGAAAGGAATGGACTAGGAGTGTTGCCCTAGCTCCCTCTCCTATAAATACCTTTGTAATACCCTTACTTGAGGGTTGGTTGTTCAATTTACACTTTCACTCCTACGTATAACTCTTATCATATTATCATACGTGTGTTTGTGTGTGTTGTTCATCCGATCTCTTCTCTATTTCTTATATTGATGCTTGTGTTACTAATATGCTGACCTAACAGTTTCTAATTGCTGAGAATTATGTTGAGTTTGATGACTAAGGGATTCTAGCAAGATGACTTATAAAGGGAAGAATTTGGCAAGTGCATTTAAGACTTAAGCCACTAAGATTCTTAGGAATGTGATGATTAGCATGCACAAGAGTCAACTTTAAAATTTTACTGATCTAGGGACTCAATTAAGATGAGGTGGAGTGTTCAAGTAAGCAAAATGGGCCTGAAATGATTGTTTTAGCTAGAGTTGACATAATCTGTCACCCGGGTCCCACGGTTCCCTCCTTTAAGGGATCCGTCTAGGCTAATCCTAGGGATCCGGCTATCAGTAGCTAGGAAAGGGTAAAAATGATGTTTCTAAGGTCTAAAGCCTATACCATTTTGAGTGTTTCAGTCCTCCTAATAATCTTAAGTGGGAGTGTACTTGAATGATTAAGGGCAATGAGTGATATAGCTAATAATTGCCTTTTATGGAAGGAAATTGAGACTTTATGACCACCAATGGGTGTTCAAGGATGGCACTAAGAATTTTGATGGTGTCAAGTTACAATAAATGATCCTAGATATCAGATGTAAGATTGAGATGGAGTTTGAAAAATCCTCAAAAATTAAAATAATTGAGAAACTAGTTTTTGACCCGTTTTGAGATAAGGATGGCTAAAAACAATTTCCTAAAATTGATCAATATATCCACCTAAGTGTTTTGAGATGTGAAAATCAATGTGTGAGTATTGAAACGGAAATATGGTGAGTTTTGATGAGTTGATAAATCAAAAAGTACTTTGAACTAGATCCTAGGTAAGCTATGGGTGAGTGTGAAGCTATGACATGATTGAAGAAGACTTAGTTGGTTCTAAGGTCTTATGTTTGGCTAGTGTGAAGTGATCTAGTGAGCTGTTGTGATGTGAGGAAATCTGTATAGCTCATCTGTAGTCACGGATCCCACGGTTCCCTCAGAGAAGGGATCTGTCTAGGCTAAAACTAGGGATCCGACATCTGCAGATCAGAACCATTACAGCAGCAAATGCAGATTTTGCACCAAGCAATATGCACTAATAACCATTAAACTAAACGGCAATATAAACATGTTTATCACATAAAGCATGTCATAGATAATGGTAGTAATAATAATATTCAAGATAACACAAACAAGTGTGCTAAAACATAATCATTCAAACACTAATCAAATGTCTTAAAACAAGCATAATTCTATAGTCTTTTTCGTCAATCCTTTCTTTTCCTCTTTCCCAACTTTGTGACGTAGTGAGCTAGGTTTTGAATCATACCCCTTAATTGTTTGAATTCCGCGGTCTCGTTTGGAATAGTTGGAAGTTGTTGATAGTAATCAAAGGGTTCCAATTCGATGTTAGCTACGGGGTCGACATCTTCTTCTTCTTCATCTTCTTCTTCTTATCCATCCGAGGAGTCCGAGAGAGCTTTAGGTTTTCTTCCATTGACCATGAACCGTTTAGGGGGTTGTTTGGTAAGGGGTACCATAACGTGTCAGGACCGAATAATACTAGAGATTCATGTGGTTTGGAGGTCTTGGTTGGTGGAAGAAGATGAATATCTTCATCTCTTCTAGTGAGAGAAAGTAGAGAGAGGGAGGAGAAAACAAGGTTTTATTAAGATAAGAACAAAAGAATACAATGACCAAATGCTTCACCTCACCCCTCATGGAGAGTCATGAGGGGTATATATAGGCCCTATCTTTGCCACTTAAGCGATACTAGTCCCTAAGGGCAAAGTATACTACGCGTCTAGTCCAATTCACGTAAGTGACGTTATCTTTAGAAAAAGCGAGGCTAACAATCTCCCTCCAAGATAGCGTCACACGTGAATGGTTACAATGAGACCTATAAATACAAAACAAAGTAAATTACAATAGTAATGAACAATGTTGACTTTCTTGAAGCCTTGAGTCTCGTAGTCTGAATCTTGAGGCAAACTTGAAGTTCTCCTTCCGATGACCTCGGCAAATGATCTTCTTGTAGCTCGAACTTCAACTCAGTAACGGTCTAGTTAGGTTATTACTCCTCCTAACTAGTGAGCCTTTTTCTTTTTGCTCCTCCCGAACCGACAACACTCTTCCAACACGTCTTTAATCTTCGACACGCAATGAGAAACTAAACTCTTGAAGCACAATGGTTGTCGTTACGGGAACATCGTAACAACATAACTCACTTAGTATTGCATCCAAGTTGGTAAAAACCCGATGTACACCACACTACTTCTCCTTCTTGATCTTAAGCAAAATCCTTCGTAATCCAATCACGGAAGATGAAATACCAACTTCTCCCTCACGATGGTTGCGAGCTATCGGAATCATCATAATGTTGCGTACATGCCGTATTACCTTCTTGATGCAATATTAACATCATAGCTTGATCAAAATTTCCGTGAGAATATGCATAAAAATACTCTCAATAATCTTCTCTCAAACCAACACGAAACGAACCTCCTTTGAATTCACCGGCTAATTGTAATGACCACATATGGAGATAACCCGATCGACTAACTTGAAAAGGAGTAAACATCTCAACTTTGTGACTTCTTGCTTGTTCTAAATTTTGAACAATCCACAACATCGTGTGACACCGAGCACAACAACGTAACTCCTTAAAGTGATGGTTACACACTGTGAGCACTACAACGTAACTCCTTACCGATTATAACCGATTGTCAAATTTCATAATGTGCTCCAACAAGTTATCTTGAGACATGCATCCAACCAACCATCGTCTCAAAGATAAAGAAGTCCACCCGTGAAATGTCACTTCTATTCCTCGTCAATAATACCGTACAAAAACCCCGTAGTCATTTTTCACATCTTCGTTCAAGCCGTGACTGTATGTATCCCTCCGTGAAAATATACTATACCAATAAATATCACTTTTTCCAATGTAAAATATGTACCCTCTATTTTTGTGAAAGAAAAAAAACCAGGTAACACATTTTTGATCTTTTAAGCTGATCCATCATGTAAGTCCATTGAGATAATTATGTTGAATAAGACCATGTGAGCCCATCATTATCAATCCGAGTGCAAGGTCCAACGAAATCTATTCATCCCCTGATCCAAGTCCAAAAGCCCACGTTCCATTTAAAATAACCCGATCCAAACTCGGTATGTAATATCCGGTTATTCACTTGACCTTATATATCACTAGACCTAAACCTAAAGGATTAGTACGCCTCCTTCTTATCATCTTCTCTCCCAATACAAATCCAAACTCATCTCACTCCACCAAATCTGACCCACTTCATCAAATTGATATCATAGTCTCAGTATAAATCTCTCATCAAATCACATAAACACAAACGAACCCTTGAGTATATACTCGATTTCTGCTTCAACCGAATCAAGAAAGCATAAAGGCTTCAAGATCCTAATGGTGGGTCTCGGGTAGGTTTATGTGTTTATCATTACAACCGAACAAAGAGAATGATTGAGGCGAGGTCTCACATACTTTAGTAGTATTCGGATATTAAAGAGGAGGATATATCCACATGGATCGATGATGATAATAATTCAAGTGAAACAATCGATATAGGATTGCAAAAAAAATTGAATTAGAATCTGAGATCTAATCATTTTTATTTTTTCAGTTGATTGATGAGATAAAGTTGAGATAGTTTGGGATATGTTGGAGTTGGTTTTGGTTTAGGTTGTATCGGTTGTTGAAGTTAGAGCGAGGTCGAGTAGATTGATAGTCATTCTTGGTATGTGTATATGTCTTGTGGTCAAGGTCTAGTCTCAGCGTAACTTTCTTTTGTATTTTACATTCGGTTCTTATGCGTGAAAAAAAACATCTGCGTAGCATTTTGATACCTTATCGTGGGTCTTTGTTACGCGTAACTACTTAAGCGTAGCCTTACGCGTAACTTTTCATCGCGTAACTTCACGACTTCACGCGTAACATCTCTGTAGATTCCCTCACAGCGTAAAAAGGGTTTTACCCTTTGACTTTTTCGGTGAGGTTTTCCGACCATGTTTTTCCGACCATCTTCATACAATAACCCGAAGCGACATAAAATGCTTCCTTTTGTTGTTTGACCATGAGAAGATGAGCGGTTTGACCACTTTGTTTCACGATGTTTGGTACAAACAAATATAAAAGTATTTGTTTGGACGATGAAAGACCAAGGCGGTATATTCAAGAAAAACCATGACTTTTGTTTAGACCAAACATAGGATACCAAAAAAAAACATGAATAACACTGTTTTACCCACAATATTCGGAAAAAAATTTTCCGACCCACATAAATACGCACAAAAACAGTAGATAAACATGTATAAAACCATAATAAATCAACAAACAACAACCTTGGCTCGTTATACCAATTGTCAGGACCGAATAATACTAGAGATTCATGTGGTTTGGAGGTCTTGGTTGGTGGAAGAAGATGAATATCTTCATCTCTTCTAGTGAGAGAAAGTAGAGAGAGGGAGGAGAAAACAAGGTTTTATTAAGATAAGAACAAAAGAATACAATGACAAAATGCTTCACCTCACCCCTCATGGAGAGTCATGAGGGGTATATATAAACCTATCTTTGCCACTTAAGCGATACTAGTCCCTAAGGGCAAAGTATACTCTGCGTCTAGTCCAATTCACGTAAGTGACGTTATCTTTAGAAAAAGCGAGGCTAACATAACGTGATTGGAAATCGTTGATAGGAGATGGTTGCAATGCACTAACATACTTACAAAGTCGTGTTAGGAGCATACCATATGGAAGTACCATGTTGGCAACTTTGAATACCCCGACCATTCTCTTCACCATGTAATAGGCGAGATTAAATGGCTTTTGATGAATGAGGCAATAAATCATTTGCACGAGACATGCATCCGGATGATCCTTGTTACCAACTAGGCTAATGGCGTTTTCCTAAGAATTTCTTCCATTTTCTAAAAATGGGGTGCATTCGAAGAGTTCCATTTGAAAGGGATCACGGTGAATGAGCTTTTGTTTGGTTGAGGCTGGATTAGTCGGCTCTAAATTTGAAGATGGTGTCTCGAGCGGTTTCGGGTTCATCAAGAGGAGTATGGTATATTGGTTTGGGATCAAGAGCAAAGGATTGAGAGGAAATTGCCCAATCTTGAGAGTACATACAAATTCCTTCACAAGGAATGCAAAGGATTTGATCGAATGTGTTGAGAGGTAGAGTGAAGCTTCGTTTATTGATGATGAAAGCGATTGAAATGCTATCATCGGTATTTCGAATAATTCTAATGCTTTTGTAGAATTCAAAGATGAAAACCAGACAAATTTGTTCATCAATGTCAAGAAGACAATCAAAGTTGATTGCCGAGAAGACTTGGCGAATGTCGATATCTTCAAAACATTCCTTGACTACACGACCTTTGTGGATAAGTCATTTTCAAGTCTTTTAAATACTTTGCGGTCGGTTTTGACAATCCTTCTTTCCGATAGTAATGGGTGAGGTAATAGACGGTATCATGATGGTCTTGTTGAGTGGCTTTAGGCATGGTTGGTCCTAGAAACACAAATATTCCAATTAGGCAAAATTTGTTGAGATGGGTTTATGGTTTTGATTTGTATTAACAATGTTGTGAACACAATGTAATCTTAGTTGTGTGAAAGCCCTTTTTAATGATCAATTTTGAAAACCCTAATTAAATTAATTGATTAAAAATTGAGAAACCATAAACCCTAGAACGAGGATGATGAAAATTAGAACATGTTAGTGTAATTACTTACAATGGTATTCTAGAGAAGAGTACTTAAGGATATGGAGTCCTGTGAGGATGACATCAGTTCTTGAGTCATTTTTGTGTTTTGTGGGGAGAGGAAAAATGATCAGTAATGGTTTTCAAAAGCCCTTACATAGAAAGATCCCTTAGGATCAATGGTTAGAGAGTTACAATACTTGGGGAAAGTATGTGTGAGTGGCAACCCAAAGGAAGAAATTGCTCACTATTTATAGAGGAGAAACAACTCTTGTTCCACGGATCCCACGGATCCCTCCCAAGGGATCCGTCTAGTGTAATGTTAGGGATCAGTGGGACGCCCTCTTGCCCATGGGTATTTTGGTTATGGGTCATGGGTCATGGGTCATGGGTTATGGGTTGATCCATGGGTATTTCATTAGATACAATGTACCTAATAGATGCAATGCATCTAGTCAAATGGGTATGGGTCAATACCATGGGTTGTAGTTTTTACCCATTTATAATACATACTAGTTATGTATATATTTGCCTAATATGTAAACACTAGTTGTTGTACATATGTATTACTAAATCATAAGATCACTTATACTTGTTTTAGTGTTTTATGTGAAAACGTAAGTGTGTTAGAAAACCATTGGCTCAAACTATTTACGTATTTTATTTGTTTCGTTAAAATGATTGTACGTTTGTTATCAACAAAACATTGGAAGATCGTAAAATACATATAAACATTTTTACGGCTTATTTGGATTAAGAGTTTTAACATTTTTATTATTGATTATAAAAATGTACTAAGTTATATATATATATAAATGATAATTAAAAATATATCAAAAATTTATCCACAACGGGATTCGAACTCGAGACCTCTCGTATAAACACAAACGCCTCAACCAAACGACCCACTACTCAATTCGTGTCTTACTTTACAATTTAATATTACTTAACCATTACCAAACCTTTTTAAAATGAGATATATAACTACACAATTTTATCATCATGCGTTTGTGTTTTAACTACATGTTTCCTTCTTCATTTCTAAAATGTTTTGAACAAGCATATTGAGCTGTTGATAATAAACTCTTGGGATCAAAATAAGCACTCAAATAAGCTCGGCTTATTTCGGGAGTTCGCGACTCAAGAATCTAAACGAGACTAAGTTTTTAAACATGATAAGGGATATGTTCATAAGTTTAAAAAAATAAGTTATACAACTTAGATTTCAACCATACGAGTCATAACCTATATACGAATACTACTCATGTCCAAGAGAGCCACTACACATAAGTTTTTACATTTCATGTTTTAGTTTTCTTAGGTTCAAAACCCACGTATAATCCATGGTTTGTTTATGAGAGTCGAAAGTAGTGACACAAAGCATGAATCTGGTTTTATACGTTTATGTGTATGAAGTAATACCACACAAGTTCTCCTAAACACAACCAAATATCTTTTACGTTTGCATGTAATAACGTACGTAGGTGTATTCAAGTTTGTAAATAAAGTGTATAAAGTCGTGTGTGTTTGTGGTAGTAAAAAATGTGTGACTGTCGAAGCATGAACCAATAGTTATCTATTTGTTTCCAAAATTTAACAGTGGTAACGAAAGAAACTTGAAACAACTTTCATCTTGTTTACAAACACAACGACATATGATCACTTTATAACATAAATGCTTAAAGTTCAAAAATGTAAAACAAGTTTAGAATGTGTGTGTTCTTACAGTGGATATGAGTTAAAGTGGCGAGTTCGAGGGAAACGAAAGGACCAAAGATCTGGTAAACCCTTTGCTTCCCAAATAAAAACCCGATTACACCTTTTTCTTTGAAAATCCTTAACCTTCCCTAGCACAAAACCTTTACTACTTCTCTTGGCAGTGGCGTACAAGTGGTATGAGATGGATTTGAGAGTTTGAATGAGTAAGTTAGATGTCTTGGTGAGTCTAGATTATAAAATCAAAGAGTGAATGGTCTAGATCTTTAGTTTAATCCCTAGATGCATGGAAACTTGATGAGTAGGGTGGCTTGGTTCTTACCGTTCAACACTTACACACATAAATAAAATAGTGAAAGCTGTGAGGTCTCATCAAGATGGCTTGCTGTGGGAAACATATTGCCATATGGATATTATGTCTAGCATGATTTATCTCAATTTAAAAATGGTTCTAAGTGTTATAGGCGTGTGGAGTAGCAGAGATACAAAAAAATAGACAAGTTTCATTTCCTTTGACACTAGTTACACTTCATTTCAAACACAACCATGTTGTGTTTTCTGTTTGTGTACGAGCAGCCCACGAGGCCCAAAGAAAAAGAAAGAGAAGTGGGCTAAAAGAAATAGTGGGCTAAGATACTGAGCTAGGAAATTTGGAGGAATGTAAAACCCTAAAAATCTAAAACAAAGAGAATATGGTGTAAAACGTGAAAAGACCATTTTGCCCTCAAATTTTTAAAACTTATAAATTACGTAAAAGATGTCAACGCTCATTAAATTTAATTCTAATCTATCTTATAAATGGGTGGCAAACCTAGTGTACGAATTTTTGAAAATGCATACGCTCACGTTTACATATAAACCGCACCGTTACAAATGGGCATGGACCAAATTTAACTAGACACTACAACTTAATTATAGCCCATCTAAATTGAGCTTGGCCCAACTTTCTTCCTTTGGCCCATCTAAGACCAAACACCAAGTATCCTCCCATTTTTTGTACACTCCAAAAAGGTTGAAAACACACATGAAACCCTAGCCACCACAAAAATTTCGGCCTCCTTCTTTCCCCCCTCTCCAAAACGAAACCCTAGCATACCAAAGTGGCGGCCAACCTTCATTTTCATCATCTTTTCATCCAAAAATCATACAACAAGGTGTTCCAAGGAAGCTAGTGATCGTGTGTGGTTGATTGGTGGGCTTTGTGATCGTGTTTGGTGCAAAACAAAGCTAGGTCGTGGGTGTGTTGATTGGGTCGTGGGTTCGTTTAAGCCAAAAGAGGCTTGGTTTTGATCATGGTTGTTTGTTTCTTGTTTCTTTGTCACGTCACGCTACTAGGGTAACGTATCATCATCTCAAGTCTTTTTCCTCTTTGTTTCTTATTCAAGTCGTGGCATATGAAGCTTTTCTAGGGCTTGTAATATGAAAATAAGTCACATAAAATGATGGGATATGTTTGTCACATAAAATGATAACGTTGTCGTATAATAAAATTGTTACCGAAAAGACTAGAAAAGAAAAGAGCTAAAACTTGATATGGGGCTGTTTGGGTTTCGAAAAATTAAGAGTGGGGGCTGTTTCGAATCGACTTGGGTGAGTAAGGGTGTGTTTGGTTCGATTGCGTGGGATTTGGGTTGTGTTTGGTGTGTTTGGAATAAGGGTTTTGTGTGTTATGTGTCATATTCTACGAATGGTATTAGTTTGTTAAATTATGATTTTATGTGAATGAAATTATGTTGTTAAATGGTTATGGTTATGATTATTTGATGTTCTTTACATGTTAATAGACTTATATAAGTGGTGTATGCTCATTTTGGAATCATTGTAAAGTTTTATAAGCCATTTTCATGTTAAACTCTAACTATGAATTCATGACTTTATGTGGACATGTTAGCATTAAAATGGTACTTAGGATATGAGAATTTGGAAACGGCTTTCATAACATGTTTATATTTCGTATAGAATGAGTACATGAACTTTCAATGATTGGTGATATCATGCTTGTTGATGAATTTGATAGCTTAGAAGTTCATGATATTATGTGAAGATTATGGTGATGTTTACGTGACTAAAACTTGTAATCTTGTGAGATATGATGGGGAATTGTATGAGATGGATAATTAAACTTTTATTTCTGTGAATTATTGATATTTGATGATGGTTGCCTTGTGGGTATGATATGGTGGGTGATGGATAGGTTTGCAACATGTTTAGTACTTGTTATTAGCATTTTACATGAAATTATGGACTTATAATATGTTAAATGCTTGATATTATGCTCCATTGGTTAAATTGATGACACCTCTGTAACATTCATGCTATTAGACCCTAAACATGATGTATAATGAGTTTTGTTATGTTTGGCATGCTTAAAAGATGATTGGTGGCTTGTTTGTTGCTTGGTTATGATTGCTTGTTAAGCTGTCCAGAATTTTGGTTGGATTCATCTAGGTGTTATCGATGATACTTGCAAGTTTTGAGTGATTCTTGAGCCTAAATTGTAGTACTTTGAAATAGATTTCTGGAAATATAAGTCTTGTATCATTTTCATACCTGGAAGTATGATTTTTATATTTTTGGAGTTAGGGTGTCGAATCTGAATTGCTGAGTTTAAATTTATGATGTAGTAATTGATTTTAGTAATTAATCTATGAGGTTCTGGAACTTTTCCTTTGGTGGCTATGATGTTTATATATTGTGTGACACCTGTAGCTTTTGGTTTGATGTGTGGAGTAGGGTGAGTGTGTTTGTTGGGGCTATACTTTTGGTGTGTGTAAATCTGGGTGAGTTACGGACAGTGCGGACTTATGATTTTCCATAGGCCATTTAGCATGGAAATAGAACCCACCAATTTTGGAGAGTCTTTTAACTCATATGGGAACCCTGGGATTTTACTTGACTTCATTTGAGCTAAGTAAGTATTTTATAAAAATCGCTAAAGTCTGGTCCAAATATGAGTTTAAGAAAATAAAAGATAAAATATGATATCAATAAGTAACACACTTACAAATGCATAAGAAGCTTATAAAATGAGTATATAAGTAATATATGATATCAATTCGTGTAGATTCGTTGAAGGATACGTGGCGTTGTGTCTTCGTGTTCATTCATTCGTTTGCTTCTTTTCATTGGCGTTAAGGTACGATATTCGACCTTACCTCTTAAGGTTTCTCGTGATTCTTATACATCTTTCGATGTTAGCTTGAACTGTTATGCTTTACTCTAAGCCTCATGATTAGGGCTTCCTATGACTTTGCTATGCTCCCTTTGATATGAAACTTATATGAACCTTTGATATGAAACTTGATATGAAACTTTGATATGAACTTTGATATGAACCCTTATGATATGAATGATGTTTTGACCCTTGATCGATACAGGAGCCAAATATGTTTTCCTAGTCATGAAGGTAACATGACCGTGTCATTGATGCACCAATGGCATGACTCCGGTGTGTCACAGTGATGATACACACCGTCCCCATTATGATATGATATGATTATGAGCTCACTATATGTATATGATTTGGCCACTATGATATGTTCCGGGCGTATGGATGCATCCTAGATATGATATGTTTCGAGGATTTGATCTGTTTGGAGATATATATGGTGAATGATGTCGGTGCAATCCGCGTCTTCACAATTCGGGAGCTAGCTACTCCATTTGTTCTTGAGGTCTCCTCCTATTATGTATGGTATTCCGAGGTCACCCTCCGAATACAATGGCTACTTATGATATGATATGATATGATATGTTCCGGGCTCGGGTAGATTTCGACAACCCTTACACTTTTGATATACCTATATTGTACCTTCTACATTCCCCAACACACCATATTACATGTGCCCTTATATGACTCACTCTACTACCAAGATATATATATTCCATTGCTTTGATCATCACACTCTCATTCCGTTAATTCGATTATCGTTCCATTCACGTCTTGGGTTATTATATGCTTATTGAATTTGATTATGCTATTCATGTTTTATATGACTACGATTATCCTGTTATGATGTGATTAATATGTGGTTATAAGATTTACTGTTGTCATCGATGATATGCTATCTCACCGTTATGTGATCCTTTGATTTGTCTGGTAACCATGCTTGTGTGAAATCGATTGTTGATCTGTTTATCTTTTGTACTTGTTCGATTAATCTCGTGGACTATGATTATCCGATAGTTTCCTTATCGCTTGTTGTTGACCGCCATGTTTGCATTTCGGTTTATGCTACGGTTTGATTGGGTAAATGGTTCAACTTATGACGTCTAGCTTGTTAACTTGTTTAGTTGCCTGCTATGTCTTTAATTCATCTAATTATATCTTTATACTGTATTCCTACTTATTACGTGTAGTTGCCATGTGTTGGTGATGTTAGTACTTCATTGTTATGATCTTGGTTATGTTTTCAACTAAGGGTTTTGACACGTGTGAATTGCCATGCTCACTTATTAATTAATTGCTTCCGCTTTCTGTAGATATCTGTTTGGCTTGTATGTCTTGATTTCTGAATTGATTGTATGACATATATGTTGTGTGGATATGACGTCTGCTATGCTTGCTTATGTTTCATGCTTGTATGCTGGTTTGTATGTGCTTGTTTATATGTCATCGATGCTTTGCTTTGCTTCGTTCTCCTTGTTATAGGTGCTTTTTGGATATCTCATATAATTGTGTTCTGCAGATCCTCATTGACTCATTGTTCTCATTTCCATTGCGACTTTGTTATCCGTTTCCTTTGTTTCATTTCGCATTTGATTTTATTTAGCTTCCGTTTTGTTATATCATTCTCTTTGGGCTTTTTAAGCTCACCGCATTTCTTTTCTGCGGCGGGTTTTAGGTTTGAAGATGGGCTTTGATTGGGTGAGAGTTGGATTATCGAGTGGACTAACCCTAGTTACCTTATTGTTTGGACTTATTTTGGCGGGCTTTTGTTTTGAGATTTCATTTTATCTTAGACATTTTGGATTTTGTAATTTTCCTTGTAAATCATTGTTTAAATGACTTGATACTTCATTTTAAGGTTTCCGTTTGTAAATATTTTAATTGTATGTTCGATATGACACGAATGTGACACTTCTACCCTTGTCGGGTTGGGGTGTTACAATTATGGTATCGAGCTAAGGTTTCGTCTTGTTGACCTTAGGATTGACCTGTGAGGACTTGGGTAGACACTAGGCTTCCGTCTGTTATGATCTATTACGATTCCTTTTGACTGTCGTTCAGATTTGACTTCGATAATCTTTTGTCTTCATTGTTTTGGTCTTCTTCTTTCACATTTGATTTTATTATTTTGTCTTCGCACATCCGTTTGTCGATCGTTAGATGGAGATTACCCGTGGAGCCAAGATGGTGGTGCGAACTGCGTTCTTTGCAGATCTACGGTGGAGAGGTTCGTGAAGCGAGCCACCACACCCGATTGTCGTCGTCTTTGGAGGCATCGGGATCTTCTTGGAGGAAGTCGGATGGACCAACCAAAGACGCAAAAGACGGAGACAAGATTCAACCGGTGGTGAGAGGTTCATCTACTTCATATGATTTGGGCGCGCGACCGGTGTTACTCCTATTCGTTTGTCATGCGTTTTGAGGCGGTTTGATATCATGTTAAGTGATTCTGATCGGTATTGTTTTTCTTGATTTGTTCGGAACTCGGTTTGAATCGTGAAGCTTTATCGTTTGGTATTTTGTTAATATCTCAGCTTTTCCTTTGAATCGTCGATAATGAGTCATGAAGAACCGTTTTATGCTAGTTGATGGCCTTCTCTTTTTGTGGTATGGTAAGTTGTTTTGATGTGGTATATCTTTGTATGTATGTGATTCGTGCCTTTGGTATGTTACTTGGTATCTGTATATGATATGTTTTGTTGTGATATTGGTTATGTGATTTGTCATGACCGGAGATGAATATGATGACAATAAGGACTTGTTATGTGATGCAAGTATTATGGCCTTTGATCAACGTGATAATACCGAGATCATATAATTTGAACTTATTGAAATCATCGACATCTTGGGAAATGCACAGGGTTGGTGCGTGAATGGAATAAGGCTTATATCCGTTATTTGACACTCCTCATGTTCGTTTGAAATTTTGCACCTCCTTGCGAAACTCCCACCGACATCTGCTATGTGTAAGTTTGTATGCTTTGGAACCGAAATCGTTATGATCTGTGTGAGACTATGGACTGCTACATCTGCCTTGAACTTGTACGTCTCTGTGTACTTCCGCGATTTCAATTTTCGAGGACGAAAATTTTCTTTTAGAGGGGAAGAGTTGTAAAACCCTAAAAATCTAAAACGCGTGAAAAGACCATTTTGCCCTCAAATTTTTAAAACTTATAAATTACGTAAAAGATGTCAACGCTCATTAAATTTAATTCTAATCTATCTTATAAATGGGTGGCAAACCTAGTGTACGAATTTTTGAAAATGCATACGCTCACGTTTACATATAAACCGCACGTTACAAATGGGCATGGACCGAAATTTAACTAGACACTACAACTTAATTATAGCCCATCTAAATTGAGCTTGGCCCAACTTTCTTCCTTTGGCCCATCTAAAAGGTTGAAAACACACATGAAACCCTAGCCACCACAAAAATTTCGGCCTCCTTCTTCCCCCCTCTCCAAAACGAAACCCTAGCATACCAAAGTGGCGGCCAACCTTCATTTTCATCATCTTTTCATCCAAAAATCATACAACAAGGTGTTCCAAGGAAGCTAGTGATCGTGTGTGGTTGATTGGTGGGCTTTGTGATCGTGTTTGGTGCAAAACAAAGCTAGGTCGTGGGTGTGTTGATTGGGTCGTGGGTTCGTTTAAGCCAAAAGAGGCTTGGTTTTGATCATGGTTGTTTGTTTCTTGTTTCTTTGTCACGTACACGCTACTAGGGTAACGTATCATCATCTCAAGTCTTTTCCTCTTTGTTTCTTATTCAAGTCGTGGCATATGAAGCTTTTCTAGGGCTTGTAATATGAAAATAAGTCACATAAAATGATGGGATATGTTTGTCACATAAAATGATAACGTTGTCGTATAATAAAATTGTTACCGAAAAGACTAGAAAAGAAAAGAGCTAAAACTTGATATGGGGCTGTTTGGGTTTGAAAAATTAAGAGTGGGGCTGTTTGAATCGACTTGGGTGAGTAAGGGTGTGTTTGGTTCGATTATGTGGGATTTGGGTTGTGTTTGGTGTGTTTGGAATAAGGGTTTTGTGTGTTATGTGTCATATTCTACGAATGGTATTAGTTTGTTAAATTATGATTTTATGTGAATGAAATTATGTTGTTAAATGGTTATGGTTATGATTATTTGATGTTCTTTACATGTTAATAGACTTATATAAGTGGTGTATGCTCATTTTGGAATCATTGTAAAGTTTTATAAGCCATTTTCATGTTAAACTCTAACTATGAATTCATGACTTTATGTGGACATGTTAGCATTAAAATGGTACTTAGGATATGAGAATTTGGAAGCGGCTTTCATAACATGTTTATATTTCGTATAGAATGAGTACATGAACTTTCAATGATTGGTGATATCATGCTTGTTGATGAATTTGATAGCTTAGAAGTTCATGATATTATGTGAAGATTATGGTGATGTTTACGTGACTAAAACTTGTAATCTTGTGAGATATGATGGGGAATTGTATGAGATGGATAATTAAACTTTTATTTCTGTGAATTATTGATATTTGATGATGGTTGCCTTGTGGGTATGATATGGTGGGTGATGGATAGGTTTGCAACATGTTTAGTACTTGTTATTAGCATTTTACATGAAATTATGGACTTATAATATGTTAAATGCTTGATATTATGCTCCATTGGTTAAATTGATGACACCTCTGTAACATTCATGCTATTAGACCCTAAACATGATGTATAATGAGTTTTGTTATGTTTGGCATGCTTAAAAGATGATTGGTGGCTTGTTTGTTGCTTGGTTATGATTGCTTGTTAAGCTGTCCAGAATTTTGGTTGGATTCATCTAGGTGTTATCTGATGATACTTGCATGTTTTTGAGTGATTCTTGAGCCTAAATTGTAGTACTTTGAAATAGCTTTATGGAAATATAAGTCTTGTATCATTTTCATACCTGGAAGTATGATTTTTATATTTTGGAGTTAGGGTGTCTGAATCTGAATTGCTGAGTTTAAATTTATGATGTAGTAATTGATTTTTAGTAATTAATCTATCAGGTTCTGGAACTTTTCCTTTGGTGGCTATGATGTTTATATATTGTGTGACACCTGTAGCTTTTGGTTTGATGTGTGGAGTAGGGTGAGTGTGTTTGTTGGGGCTATACTTTTGGTGTGTGTAAATCTGGGTGAGTTACGGACAGTCTGGACTTATGATTTTCCATAGGCCATTTAGCATGGAAATAGAACCCACCAATTTTGGAGAGTCTTTTAACTCATATGGGAACCCTGGGATTTTACTTGACTTCATTTGAGCTAAGTAAGTATTTTATAAAAATCGCTAAAGTCTGGTCCAAATATGAGTTTAAGAAAATAAAAGATAAAATATGATATCAATAAGTAACACACTTACAAATGCATAAGAAGCTTATAAAATGAGTATATAAGTAATATATGATATCAATTCGTGTAGATTCGTTGAAGGATACGTGGCGTTGTGTCTTCGTGTTCATTCATTCGTTTGCTTCTTTTCATTGGCGTTAAGTACGGATATTCGACCTTACCTCTTAAGGTTTCTCATGATTCTTATACATCTTTCGATATTAGCTTGAACTGTTATGCTTTACTCTAAGCCTCATGATTAGGGCTTCTCTATGACCTTGCTATGCTCCTTTGATATGAAACTTATATGAACCTTTGATATGAAACTTTGATATGAATATGAACTTTGATATGAACTTTGATATGAACCCTTATGATATGAATATGTTTTGACCCTTGATCGATACCCGAGCCAAATATGTTTTCCTAGTCATGAAGGTAACATGACCGTGTCATTGATGCACCAATGGCATGACTCCGGTGTGTCAGTGATGATACACACCGTCCCCATTATGATATGATATGATTATGAGCTCACTATATGTATATGATTTGGCCACTATGATATGTTCCGGGCGTATGGATGCATCCTAGATATGATATGTTTGAGGATTTGATCTGTTTGGAGATATATATGGTGAATGATGTCGGGTGCAATCCGCGTCTTCACAAATTCGGGAGCTAGCTACTCCATTTGTTCTTGAGGTCTCCCTCCTATTATGTATGGTATTCGAGGTCACCCTCCGAATACAATGGCTACTTATGATATGATATGATATGATATGTTGTTTCGGGCTCGGGTAGATTTCGACAACCCTTACACTTTTGATATACCTATATTGTACCTTCTACATTCCCCAACGCACATAACCTATATTAATTGTTCATTACCCTTATATGACTCACTCTACTACCAAGATATATATATCCATTGCTTTGATCATCACACTCTCATTCCGTTAATTCCGATTATCGTTCCATTCACGTCTTGGGTTATTATATGCTTATTGGATTTGATTATGATATTCATGTTTTATATGACTCTGATTATCCTGCTATGATATGATTAATATGCGATTATAAGATTTACTGTTGTCATCGATGATATGCTATCTTACCGTTATGTGATCCTTTGATTTGTCCGGTAACCATGCTTGTGTGAAATCGATTGTTGATCTGTTTATCTTTTGTACCTCGTTCGATTAATCTCGTGGACTATGATTATCCGATAGTATCCTTATCGCTTGTTGTTGACTGCCATGTTTGCATTTCGGTTTATGCTACGGTTTGATTGGGTAAATGGTTCAACTTATGACGTCGGCTTGTTAACTTGTTTAGTTGCCCTATGTCTTTAATTCATTTAATTATATCTTTATCTTGTATTCCTACTTATTACGTGTGACTGCCATGTGTTGATTGATGTTAGTACTTCCGTGTTATGATCTTGGTTATGTTTTCAACTAAGGGTTTTGACTGTGTGAATTGCCATGCTCACTTATTAATTAATTGCTTCCGCTTTCTGTAGATATCTGTTTGGCTTGTATGTCTTGATTTCTGAATTGATTGTATGACATATATGTTGTGTGGATATGCGTCTGCTATGCTTGCTTATGTTTGATGCTTGTATGCTGGTTTGTATGTGCTTGTTTATATGTCATCGATGCTTTGCTTTGCTTCGTTCTCCTTGTTATAGGTTCGCTTTGGATATCTGTATAATTGTGTTCTGCGGGATCCTCATTGACTCATTGTTCTCATTTCCATTGCGACTTTGTTATCCGTTTCCTTTGTTTCATTTTGCATTTGATTTTATTTAGCTTTCGTTTTGTTATATCATTCCTTGGGCTTTTAAGCTCGGCCGCATTTCTTTTCTGCGGCGGGTTTTAGGTTTGAAGATGGGCTTTGATTGGGTGAGAGTTGGATTATCCGAGTGGACTAACCCTAGTTACCTTATTGTTTGGACTTATTTTGAAGGGCTTTTGTTTTGAGATTTCATTTTATCTTAGACATTTTGGATTTTGTAATTTTCCTTGTAAATCATTGTTTAAATGACTTGATACTTCATTTTAAGGTTTCCGTTTGTAAATATTTTAATTGTATGTTCGACGATATGACACTTCTACCCTTGTCGAGAATGTGACACTTCTACCCTTGTCGGGTTGGGGTGTTACATTGAGTTGATAATCTGTGATGCTCATGTCTAACTGGGTACCCATAACCTTTTAAAGTGTCAGCCAAAATCTAGATGTGAAACGGCTATCGCGGTTAGAGATGATAGAAATCAGTACTCCATGTCAAGAGACAATTTCCTTCAGATATAATCGTGCAATAGTATTCATCTCGTCGGTTTCCTTGATGGGTAAGAAATGTGCGGATCTGGTAAGGCAGTCAATAATTTCCCAAATAGTGTCAAATCCGTAAGCAATTTTTGGCAGTTTGGTGATGAAGTTCATGGTGATTCTTTCCCATTTCCAAACTGGAATATCTAGTTGTGTCAGTAAGCCAAAGGGTTTTTGACATTCAACTTTGACTCTAGAACATGTTAGGCATTTTCTGACATATTTTGCGATCTTTGCTTTCATGTTTGGCCACCAGTAGAGTTTCTTAAGATCTTGGTACATTTTGTCGGAACCTGGATGAATGGAATATTTTGATTTGTGATATTCGTTCATGATGAGGTCACGTATTCCCCTATAAATTGGAATCCAACTTATGTCATTGAAACACAATATTCCATCTGACCTTTTCACGAACCCGTTCTTTTTTCTGGCATACCATGGATTTTCTCGTTCGGTCGATTTTCTTCCTTGAGTGCCTTAGTCTGGTCCTCAAGAATCTTCGATGGAAGAGGCGATTTAATTGTCATTCCCAAAGATCTCACTCTGAGAGTCTTAAGTCGCTCTTTTCTACTCAGGGCATCTGTCACTACATTTTCCTTTCAAGGGTGATAGCGAATTTTGCAATCATAGTCACTGAGCAACTCTAACCATCAACGTTGTCTCATGTTCAATTCTTTTTGGTCTAAGATGTGTTGAATGCTTTTATGATCTATGAATATCGTACATTTAGTGCCATACCAGGTAGTGTCCTCCATAATTTAAGAGCAAAAACCACTGCTCCTAATTCCAGATCATGAGTGGTGTAGTTCTTTTCGTGAGTCTTGAGTTGTCGAGAAGCATATGCGATTACCTTACTCCTTTGCATCAACACAATGCCTAAACCTTGGTACGATGCATCACAACACACTACGAAGTCATCAACTCTTTCTGGTAATGGTAAGATTGGAGCTTCACAAATTTTTTGTTTCAAGAGTTGGAAAACGAAATTTTGATTTCTCCCCAAACAAACTTCTTGTTTTTCTATGTTAATTATGTCAAGGATTTGGCAATTTTGTAGAAACCTTCAATAAATCTTCGGTAATAACCAGCAAGGCCTAAGAATAGGCGTATTTATATGGGATTTGTAGGAGGTACCCAATTTTTAACAGCTTCGATCTTTGCAGGGTCGACGTGAATGCCTTGACTGTCAATCACGTGCCCAAGAAATTGTACCGTTTGGATCCAGAACTCACACTTGGAGAATTTGGCATACAACTCTTCCTTTTTTTAGTAGCTCCAAGATGGTCTTTAGATGTTTTGTGTGCTCTTGTTTGTCTAGAAAATAGATAAGAATATCATTGATGAACACGATTACACATTTGTCAAGTATGGTTTGCACACTCGATTCACTAAATCCATGAATAAAGCTGGAGCGTTGGTCAAGCCTAATGGCATCACTTGGAACTCGTAGTGACCAAACTGTATTCTGAAAGCAGTTTTAGGAATATCTTCTTCCTTGACTCTTAGTTGATGATAACCTGACCTTAGATCAATTTTCGAGTAGACACTCGATCCTTGTAGTTGATCGAACAAATCATCAATTGTGGGTAACGGATATCGATTTTTCACCATAAGTTTGTTCAACTCCCGATAATCAATATACATTCAGAAAGTCCCGTTTTTCTTTTTGAGAAATAAGACTGGAGCTCCCCAAGGCAAAGAACTTGGTCGAATGAAACCTTTGTATGTTAATTCTTGCAGTTAGTTGGCTAACTCTTGCATTTCAGACGAAGCTAATATGTATGGTGCTCGGGCCACTGGGGGTGCTCCCGGCACCAAATCAATTTGGAATTCAATTTGACGGATGGGTGGAAGACCAGGAAAATCTTCAGGAAATACTTCTGGGAAGTCTTTAACTACCGACACGTCTTCAAGTCGCTTCTCTTCCGACTTTTTCTCTGTTACTTGAGCTAAGAAGGTGAGGCATCCTTTTTCTATATACTTCACGGTTTTGATGAGGGTTGTGATGCTTACACGGGTTTTACTTTAATCTCCACGGATAATGAGAGTTTCGTCATTAAAAGGAACGTGAACAACTTTCTCGTCACATATGATTCTAGCATGGTGTTTGGATAACCAATCCATACCGATGACAACGTCAAAGCTACCAAGTTCAATAGGAAGGAGGTATATGTTGAATTGTTGATTTAGTAAGAGTAAGGTACAACCTTGGATTATGGTGTTAGTGTCTACCAGTTTCCAATTGGCCAATTCAATTTCATAAGTGGTGTCTAAAATTGTCGGGGTGATATTAAGCAGGGGTATGAATGTAGTAGACATAAAAATTTTATCGGCTCCAGAATCAAATAAAACTTTAGCTTAGTGGTTATTGAGTAAGAACGTACCCGTGACTACGTCCGGGGTTCTGTTGAGCATCCTTGTCTCCCAACACATAAGCTCTCCCACGAGCATTGTTGTTCTGGTTGGCATTCTGCTTTGGGCACTGGTTCTTGAAATGCCCCTTTCTCCATAACCATGGCCGCAGGTTACTTCCAAAAGCGTGGCTTCTGCCATCCTAATTCTAGTGACCCGTCTTGTGACATTTTGCACACCTTTGAGGGCATGGTCCCCGGTGATGCAGTTTGCATTGGTTACACAAGGGTGCATTCCCTGCATATCCTCTGCCCTCGGTTGGTGTAGCAGCATAAGCTCTGGTAGTTTCCTGCTTGCGGTTTTGGTGGTTGTGGTGGTTGTTGTAGTTCTGATGATATTGGTTGTTGTTGTGATTATTGTTTCGGTACTAACTGTTGTTGTTGTTGTTGTTGTTGCGGTTTTTGTGGTGATGAGAGTTGTTGTTGTTAGGGTTACTGCTCCTTCGATCATCGAACTTCCTTTTGTTATCATTTTGACTGCGGATCCATGTTTGAACACGATCCATCAGCGATGGGAAATTGTGATCACATCCTCCTTTGTTTGAGGATTTGATGCGATGCGATACCCTCGATGCTTGAGGCGGACCTCGATGAGATTTTCCAGAAATTTTTCATTGTTAGGAACCATAGCCGGACACAAACCAGTTAGTTCCTGGAACCTCTTGAAGTAGGTCTTGAGATCATTTCATTTGGTAACCAGATGATAGAATTCGTCTTCTAACTTCTTGATCTTTGTTCTAGGATAGTACTTCTTCATTAGTAATTGCTTCAACTCTGTCAAAGTAGTCTTGTAGGCTTCTTCAATGCCAATTGATTAGGCATAGGCTTTCCACCAAGACAGAGCATCTTCAAACAATGTACCTATAGAAAATTTTACCTTGCAGTCTTTGGTACAGTCACTTAGGATAAAGACTGATTTCGTTAGCTCAAACCAGTTAATAAGGCCCACATCGCCTTCAGTCCATTTGAAAAATGTTGGTTTGCAGTTCATGAACTCCTTGTAGCCGCACTTGCGGGCTGCTATTGTTTCACTCCCACCAGTGTGGTTATCAATGTTTTATGTGTGGACACCCTCTGCGGGGCGTCTTGCAAGAGCTGCAACGATACCCTCATTTACCAACTTCTGAATAGCAGCTGGCGTCATTGTGTAAGTCTTCTATTTAGGGGGCATACTTCTATAAATACACAAATGTATACGTTTGATCCAAAAACCATCAACATAATAGCAAGTGGAAATATCACGAATAGGTCAAAATAGTCGAGATCATCACATCACATCAATCAGGTACTAATTGAAACATAATCGTCACAAGTAGAAAAAGTAGAAATTAAGCAATCATATATAACATCACGACATGTCTGAATAGGATCACAACACACATGGAATCATAAATGATCATCTTGGCTCCCATAAACCGATATCATAACATGGCGATATGTAAGAGAATCATAAAAAACATGAATATAAGTAAGTAACCATGACAACATAAATCAACATCATAATATAGAAAATCCATTACCAACGAAATAGAATTAATAACTTGATTCATTGTTTTACAAAACAAAATGGTACAAGCACCTTTTATTAATTGCCACACTCGGCAGGCTACGATACCTTTAAGCTACAAATGACATATCTCTAATCTAGGTACTGCCTGGTGCATCACCCAATCGACGTTGAAGCTCCTGAACTAACTCTGTCAAGGTAGTCACTGCCTGATCCCTCCCCCTCTCTCTAACCTAGGAGTCCTTTGCCATACGTTCAAAGGTCGCAATACGAGTGCGGGCCATAATGAGCTCATCAGTATGACGCTCAATCACTTTGTGCATCGACTCAGTATGATCTCTCAACTCTCGTACCTCTTGTCTCTTTGTCTCTAGTCTCTTTCCCAAATCAGAAACAGTCTATCGGGTCTCCTGCAGCTGAGTACCCATCACATCAAACACCTCATCAACGTTCTCAATACGATCCAACGGAACCTCATTCATGTACCCTAGGATCGCGTCAATATGCTCCTCATGTCTGATCAATCTAGCTGCCAATAGAGGAATAGTATGATGAATAGGCTCTCCTGTAACAGGGAGAAACCTAGCAGCAGTAGTAGCGGAACTCTCCCCAACTCAGTAATACTAAAAGTACCCTCCTCGGTCCTCCATCTACGAATGATAGGCAAGAGGAATGACAACTGGCGAGCATCAGACCTCCTGTGGAGTCTGGGGTGAGCAGCAGCCTCAGCCGCAGCCTTGACATAAGGATCAGAAGAATATGGCTTAAGGAAACAGGCCCTCTTGCGAAGTGGCAATGTGTTACTGCAGAAATATCGAGGCAATGGTGGTGATGATGCAGGTGGTGGAGTGGAAGATGGTAGTTGGACATTAGTAGTTTGGTAGGAGAAAATAGTCGATGGTGGTAATGAAGTAGTCATCTCTGGTGGGGGTGGTTGGATAAGTGATGGTGGATAAGATGGTGGTGGTGGTACAAAAGATGGTGATAGTGGTGAAGCTGGAGATAGTGGTAATGAATGCTCAGGCAATGATGTGTGTGATGATAGTACCAAAAACAGAGGTGAAGTAGGGGATGGAGGTGGTGATGATGGTGCTGGTGGTGGTATAATAGGTGCACGTACCCTTTTACAGGCAATGTGAATGAAAGTGAACCCGTTAGGGTGATATCTGTATGGCCTCATGAATGGGGCAGGCTCATATGGCTAGAGTACTTGAACTTGACTACCCCGATGAACCAGTGTAGGCGGGGATGATGATGAATCAGTGGTCTCAGCGGTCTCAGTATCTATTAACTCATCATCTGCCTCCGATCCCGAGGTATAGTTAGCTTGTCTGACCCACATATATGCGTCGTTAGACAAAGGGGAGTAGGCTAGGGAATCCTCAGGTAAGGCTGGTACATCAGGAATCACAGGTGGTGTGGGTGCGACTTCACCCTCCTCAAAGGGCCCAGTCTCCCTAAATGCAGCCTCTGGTGAGATGGGAGCTGGGACCATGGGTGGTACTAGTACAGTAGTGGAGGACATAGTGTCCTTGATCTCCGGGTCAGACGATAAGATGATAGGATGAGAAGCTAAATACATGGTACTATAATAACCTAGAGATAATAACATAAGTATAAGTCACTATCATGTGATAAATAAAGTTTTAGTAAGTCATGCATCATCTGCCAAGAAAATCTCTATGCCTGACTAAATGGTAAGTGTAAGTCATTTAAAACATATCAAGTAGTGTTTAATTGGTTATGAATTATCTGCTAAGCAAATCTCCACACATAATGTTGGTAAAGTGTAGGCACGAAGGGCGTAAGGTAGTAGGTGTAAAAATGGTCCGTTTTGAAAACGTAGTTATAGTACAGTGTTTAAAATACAATATGGTTCTCTATAACCCTGGCTCTGATGTCAATCTATAACACCCTAAAATTTCAAGATAGCAGCGGAAGGCTAATTGGGGTATTACTTCATAGTCAAAGTCATAAATCATAGAAAACGACTCTAAAGGAGATGTTTTATAAAAGTTGTCATCATTCAATGAAAACTCAATATTGGGGTTACAAAAGAGATGCCACATGGTTTCAAATTACACAAAAGTAATTTCTGAGTTTGTAGAAAATGATAACATTATTTTGCACCAAATAAAAGGTTTTTGGGGCCCACTCTGTGCCTGATGTATTCCTTCTTAATTACTTGAGATAAACATGTTAAAAAGTCAACAAATTGTTGAGTGAAATCCATAAGTTTATAGTAATCAGTTGAACACAAGATATATAGTGATAATTATTCGAAGACAATTAATCAGGAAAAACAGATATTATTGCTTTAAGCTCATGACACGCAATAAATTAATTGTGCATCATAGATATGATGTAAAAGTAATAGTGTCATCATGGTAGGTAGCTTGCCATTGTACCTAATATGTCTCAAATATAGTGTGTTTAGTTACCATGCAGGCTAACACAAACGGGGTCGTCAACCCTAAATAGATCTATCCACAATATTCGCGTTCACTCGCAAGTGACTAATGGCTCATGATAGTGAGGGTCCTTTGGCAATAGTGATACTTAGGCAATAATAAGACCAGGCATAACATAATTTGCAAAAAGACTTGTGTTCAGGTTTATAGCATGTATCTCCCCGACGTGAATTTATAAATCATGTAAAAATGAGGCTATGAACTCACCTTAGTGGTATATCAACCAAGATAAAGCACAATCAAGTGTGTAAAGGAAACTGCTCCAATATGTGACCTAGATTAATAGGGCAAGTCTCACTTTACAACTTTGGGTACTCATGACTCAAAGTGTTTAAATAATTTAAGTGTTTATAAGTGGTTGTATTTAATGTTGTTTGTGTGGTAGAGTTTACGTTTAAATCGTTTCAAAGTTTTTTTGTAAGTATTGGCTCTTAGACAAATGTACAATCATATATAAGAGTATATTAAAGTATTCGTGACGAGTAAGTTTCCAGTTCGGGTGTAACCGAACAACTATGTATGGAAAGTATTCACAATAAAAGTGTTGGTGAAAAATCATAAGTTGTCGGTAAAATAATAATAAATAATTTATGATAAGTATTTATAACGTTACGAGATACGATATACATATATATAAATATATTTATATATATAAACAAAGTTAGTGTATGAGAAATTAGAAAATATTTATATTAATTTTGTTATAATATTTTTTATTATTTTAAGTTTAGTCTTTTAGTCAAGAACTAGAAATAATTACTAAATATATCAGTTTAATAAAAATAAGGACTAATAATGTGTCGAAAAAAATAAATAAATAAGTTTTAACATTTTATTATTGATTATAAAAATGTACTAAGCTATATACATAAAAATGATAATTAAAAATATATCAAAAATTTGTCCACAACGGGATTCGAACTCAAGACCTCTCGTATAAACACAAACGTCTCACCCAAACGAGCCACTAGGCCATTCGTGTCTTACTTTTCAATTTAATATTACTTAAGCGTTACGAAACCGTTTTAAAATGACATATATATCATCGTGCATGTGTGTTTTAACTACGTGTTTCCTTCTTCATTTCTAAAATGTTTAGAACAACCATATTGAGTTGTTGACAATAAACTCTTGGGATAAAAATAAGCACTTAAATAAGTTCGGCTTATTTCGGGAGTTCACGACTCAAGAATCTAAACGAGACTAAGTTTTTAAACCTGCCAAGGGAATATGTTCATAAGTTTTAACAAAATAAGTTATACAACTTAGATTTCAACCATACGAGTCATAACGTATATATGAATACTACTCATGTACAAGAGAGCCACTACACATAAGTTTTTACGTTTCATGTTTTAGTTTTCTTAGGTTCAAAACCCACGTATAATCCAAGGTTTGTTTATGAGAGTCGAAAGTAGTGACAGAAAGCATGAATTTGGTTCTATACGTTTATGTGTATGAAGTGATACCACACAAGTTCTCCTAAACACAACCAAATATCTTTTACGTTTGCATGTAATAACGTATGTAGGTGTATTCAAGTTTGTAAGTCAAGTGTATAAAGATAATATGCAGACAGTGGACATGTAGTTCTATTCGTGTATGTATGTATACGAATGTAAGTAGTGTGTGTTTGTGGTAGTAAAAAATGTATGAATGTGGAAGCATGAACCAATAGTTATCTATTTGTTTCTAAAATTTTAACAGTGGTAACGAAAGAAACTTGAAACAACTTTCATCTTGTTTACAAACACAATGACATACGATCACTTTATAACATAAATGCTTAAAGTTCAAAAATGTAAAAAAAAGTTTAGAATGTTTGTGTTCTTATAGTGGATATGTGAAAAGTGGTGAGTTCGAGTGAAATGAAAGGACCAAAAATCTAGTAAACTCATTTGCTTCCCAAATAAAACCCGATTACACCTTTTTCTTTGAAAACCCTTAACCTTCCCTAGCACAAAACCTTTACTACTTCTCTTTGTAGTAGCGTACAAGTGGTATGAGATGGATTTGAGAGTTTGAATGAGTGATTTAGATGTCTTGGTGAGGCTAGCTTATCAAATCAAAGAGTGCATGGTTTAGCTCATTAGTTTGATCTCTAGATGCATGGAAACTTGATGAGTAGGGTGGCTTGGTTCTTACCATTCGACACTTACACACACAAATTCAATAGTGAAAGTTGTGAGGTTTCATCAAGATGGCTTGGTGTGGGAAACATATTGCCCTATGGGGCTATGGATATTATGTATAGCATGGTTTATCTCAATTTAAAAATGGTTCTAGGTGTTGTAGGCGTGTGGAGTAGCAGGGCCACAAAAAAATAGACAAGTTAATTATAATTTCCTTTAACACTAGTTACATTTTATTTCAAACACAACCATTTTGTGTTTTCTGTTTGTGTTCGAGCAGTCCATAAGGCCCAAAGAAAAAGAAAGGGAAGTGGGCTAAAAGAAATAGTAGTCTAAGAAGAAATAATGGTCTAGGACATTTGGTGTAGCAAATTTTAAGTGGGTCAAGGCCCATGAGTAGCAATAGTCCATTAAGGATTTATCTGTTTGGTCCATTAGATATTTAAATAGAATGGTTTGACGAGCTCGATAATATATCTTTGTCATGGTACCCGTGGGACTCCGTTTTGTTGATGTGTGAGTTATGTCACATATAGAATTGATGAATATAATTAGTAGTAAACTAAAAAAAATTGACTCGGAAATGGATAGATAAAACTTTCATTGAAATTAGTTCGAGTTTACAATATAAATGACTTTGGGAAAATTACGGGTTATTACACTTTCTATTTCTAAGTATCTCATAGGTTGTTTTATTAATGACCTTTCTAATGTAAACTCTATTAACGATATAACATGCGGCATCTGGGGCATGACACCAAAACTTTTGTGGAATGGATTGCTCGTCAAGCATTGCACGACTCATCTTTCTTAACTTACGATGTGTTCTTTCAACAATCTCAAATGATTGAGAAGTGAACGGGCCCGATAAGTTATAAGATATTCCATGTTCTTCACAAAATCTTCAAAATTGCAATTTATCAAATTCACTACAATGATTGGTTTTGAAACAATAGAACAATCAAGTAGGTTATGATTATGCTATCTTATTGTAATTGCTATTGGTTGTAATGAATTTAACATTTATTACTTATTCTCATTTAACCTCAATCAATGTAATACTCAATGTCTTTCTAATTTTATGTTTGTTCTCATTTAACATGCATGCTTACAACGTATGCTTTTCTCAATTATTTTTGGTCCCCATTCATTCTCAATTAGCATTCACAATGCTTATTGTCTTTGTCACTTATTGCCTTTCTCATTAACTGTTTACTCTCAACTAGTATTTGTGTTGCTTGTTGTCTTTCTCATTGATTGTTCGTTCTCATTTCTTCTCATTTAGCATTCGAAATGCATATTGTCTTTCTCATTTATTTATTTTTCTACGTTATTCTCATTTAACATTTGTGATATTTATGGACTTCATCATTTATTATTTGTTCTCCTTCGTGACATTTATTGTTTGCTTTCACATTTATTGCCTATCTAATTTGTTCTCATTTAAAATATTGTAACGCTTATTGCTGTTTCAATTCTTGTCTATTTCACTTAATATCTTTTAACAATCGTGATATTTATTATCCTTCTTAGTTATGGATTTTCCTTATTCATTCTCATTCGACATTCGTAATTAATATTGTCTGTCTCGTTATTATTGAACCTCATTTAGAATTCTGTCTTTCAGCATTGGCCTCTTTTGACTATTGGTTTGATTCGTTGGTTGTCTCGATTAATTATTATTTGTGTTGATAATTCATGGTTCTTTTGTTTGCATTAATCTGAGTCATTGATCTCTCTTTTACACACCCTTTCGTTCGCGTCTTCGTTTGTATGAATATCAAAATTTTCTTCCGAGCACTCTATGCTCATACTAGTACGAATGATATGGACATCTAAATCTATTCACTGTAATTGTGATTCATTGATTCTTTCATTTGCATTTATTAATAGCGGTTTGCTTATTTGTTTGTACAAATACATTATGTTTCTTTCGAGCACTCTTTGCTCATGCTAAGTACGAATGTTCTTGATATATAATCTTGATCAACTATCATTATTCATCACTTCCTTCGTTTGCATTGATTGATAATGGTCTGCTCCTTTGTTTATACAAATATTTAATACATCCCTTTTAAGCAGTCTTTGCTTCTAAAACATTATACTCGACAAAATCTCGTTACTGCTCATTAGATTTTTTCATTAGTATTAATGTATTATTACTTATTTCTTGTGACTGTCAATTCTTCCATTTGCATTGTCATCTACTTTTTTTCAACTAATAGTATGCTTCCTTAGTAATCTCATTCACATTACGTTAGTACGCATTAGGGCATAGGAACAACACTCCAGGACGAGAGACTACAAGTGATGCGTGTTTCGGGGTCGAAAGACTTCCTTTTCCGTGAGCAAGCTTTACAACCTACTAGGCAGTGTACCTAATTGTTGTAGTGTAGTATGGGTAAGCCCAGGTGGTTGATCGTTCTCTAGGGGAATAGAGATGCTAGTCGAGATGTATAACGAAAAGGCAAGGGTGATGGTGATTCTTTTTAGTCTTTTTATATTTTTTAGAAAGCAAATTAAATCTCTGGGTTTAAGGAGTGGGGGTTTGTCTTTTACCAATTAAACTAATAAACAAAATAAATTAAAACTAATTAGACTAATTAATTAAACTAAAGCTATGGATTGTAGGAAGAGTTCTTATGATTATAAAAAGCATGTTTAATTGGTGCGTTGTATTCCATGTTTTAATCATAGGGCGGTGCCAAATTCGCTAATTCTATGAGTGTATAAGTCTCCTATAGAACACCCGGGATCGCCAAATAACGAGGTATTTCTCCCGAATATCCTTGTAAAACCCTAAAAATCTAACGCATGTGAAATGACCATTATACCCTCTAATTTAAAGTTTATAAAATACAAAAAAAATACGCCAAGCTCAATAAATGAAATTCTAACTTGTAAATAATTACCGAACATAATACGCAAGATAAATAAAATTGACACACCTTATGTCTAACTCATACCCCACGTTTTTCGTAGTGCTTGGGCCAAATATTGTGTATAAAATCCTTGTCATCACACTTAGAATTTTAAAGCCCATCTACAATATTTGGAAGGTCCAAAAATCTGTTTGACTCCCTTGATTTCATCCGTATATCTCTCCCCATTAATCCCACATTCACGTTTTAATTTACTTCCCATTTTACATATTCTAAACACACAAAACCCTAAACACTAAAATAAAAAGGTCTGCTGCTCATCCTCTACAAGAAAAACAAGAGGCACGAAGGGTAAACAAGCGTTGGAAATCATTGGTGTACGAGTATTGGTTTGATCGTGGGTAGATTTGGTTCGAATAAGACTGGTCTCTAGTTCTTGATCAGTTGAAATCGTTTAGATGTACCTTTATTTTGTTCTTGTGATTTTCTTTCGAATCTATTTATATACGTATAAGCATAACATGGAAGAATGCAACCAACATGAAAACAAATCCAATATATTTGTTCAATATGATAATTCGAATGAAATTGTTATCACATAAAATCAGGCGCACATGTTTTTGTTTCTGTTTTGAATGCTTTGAATCTGCTTGATACATATGCTCCTATGATCTAATTATATAAGATTCGAATATAACCTTTATTACACAACCTGGAAGTTTAACCTGAAGGAGATATAAGGAAGGGCATGCGTTGGTTTCGTGAAGAAGGTCGTGATAGGAGGTGTTCAAGTGTGTTTGCATGCATGTGTAGGGAAGTATACATGGGTCTTTGTTCTTTTTTTTTTCTTTTTTTTCCTCTCTTCGAATTGAAAGGACAGATATACATGGTAGAAATTTAGAGTCTCGTTAATTGAATGTGTATGTTGCATGCTTGTGTGTATCGTGATGTATATGGAGTTGTGCTTGTGTATGAAATGTATTGTGTGTAAATAGTGTCTTACTGGTTCAACTCAGAATTAAAAAAAAAAAGGTTTATGGATTATGGTTGTGATTGCTATTGTGGTCCTGTGTGAGTACAAGTAAAAAGAGTCAAGTGCCTTGTATAGCATGGTCTTGTGGGAGCTTGTGTGGGCAAGTTTGAGAGTAATCGCGGGAATAACGGTCGAGTCATTTTGTATTTTGAAACCGTGTTGGGATAGTCGGTGGTCAATCATAATACGCGTTTACTTGGTCGTAAATGTTAGTCATATAGACCGCGAGCGAGCTTGAATATTGATCGAACATGTAGATGAAAATGAAAAATGAAACATAATATATTACTACTTGAGTTATATTTCATGTATTTAAGTTATTACAATTTGAACCTTAATATTTTGTAAATGTCTCATGCAAACCCTGAATTTTATAAATTGAAATATAAAGCCCTCAAATAGAATATTTATCATATAAAACCTTTAAGTTTACCATTTATCATTTGTAACCCCTAAGTTTGGCTAATTAATAATTATTACCCTAAAGTATTTATTTCGGTCCATTACTAAAAATGAGAATACGCTTAATAACTCTAAAAATATTAATACGGTTTATATCAGCAATAAATCCGTTATGACTTAAATGAGCTAATAAGTATTATACGAACCGTAATCCGTGTAGATTCGTTGAAGAAGACGTGACGTTATTTCTTAGTGCTCACATTTCCATTGGCTTTCATTGCTAAGGTACATATATTCTGACCTTTCTCATAAGGTTTCTCATGATCTCTTTGCATCTTTGATCCCTTTTGATATTGAACCTTTGCTTTACTGTTGACCCCTTTGATATTGAACCATTGCTATTGACCCATTTGTTATTGAACCTCTGTTACTGAACCTTTGATACTGAACCTTTGATAATGAACCTTTGATATTGGACTTTGATATTGACTGTTGCTATGAACCTTTGAATTGTGGACTACTGATATTGAACCTCTGATTATGATGACTGATATATTGCTACACTGTGGACCTTTGTTTGACCCTTCAAATTGATACCCGAGCCAAATATTGTTTCCCTAGCCATGAAGGTAACCTGGTCGTGTCATTGATGCACCAATGGCATGACTCTAGTGTAGTTGAGTGATGTTCCACACCGTCCCTATATTGTATTGATTATCGCGCTTCAATTGTTATTGTTATGGCTACTCTTGTTACGAGGGGCTTATGGATGCATCCTAGATTTGTATTGTCTTATTCTTGATATATATATTGTTACGGTGATGTGGGCGTGTGTGCAATACACCCCTCACAATCTGGGAGCTAGCTACTCTATTGGTTCTTGGGGTCTCCCTCACTATTGGTTTGGTATTCCGAGGTCACCCTCCGAATACAATGGCTCTTGTTGGATCTTGAGGCTGCTATTGCCAATCTTGATATTCTTGTATTGTATTGTTGGCTCGGGATAGATTTACGGCGACCCTTACACTTTTGATATACCTATATTGTACCTTCAGTATTCCCCAACGCACCATATACTGTATTAATTATCCATTACTCAGTACCCTTATGTGACCCACTCTACTACCATGATATATATTCCATTGCATTGATCTGTCATACCCTTGTTCCGTTACTTCAGACTATCTTTCCATTCACGTACCGGATTATTATATGATTATGGAATTTGATTATATTGTTACATGTTTTACGTGACTACCGTTTACCTGCTACGATATGAGTAAATGCGATTATATGATTCACCTGTTGTCATCTGAGTAAATGTTATCTTACTGTTATGTGACCTTTGATTTGCCTAGTCACCATGCTAGCGTGCAATCGATTGTTTTGTCTGTTTATCATGTATACTTCGTTCTGTTAATCTCGTGGACTATGACTATTCGTTAGTATCCTTATCTGCTTATTGTTGACCTGCCATGTTTACATTTCTGTTTAGGCTACTGTTTGATTGGGTAAATGGTTCAACTTATGTTGTCTAGCTTGTTAACTTATTTAGTTGCCCTGCTATGTCCTTAATTCATGCAATTATAACGTTCATGTTGTATTCCTACTTGATACGTGTGGCTACCATGTTTTATTAGCGATAGTATTTCTCTTTGTTATGATACTTGTTATGTTATTAAATGTGGGTTACTTGACTTGTGTGATTGCTA
The DNA here is from genome assembly GCA_022545495.1 of Chrysanthemum lavandulifolium. Classification (NCBI taxonomy): domain Eukaryota; kingdom Viridiplantae; phylum Streptophyta; class Magnoliopsida; order Asterales; family Asteraceae; genus Chrysanthemum; species Chrysanthemum lavandulifolium. The sequence continues at coordinate 259,474,747 of CM040239.1, forward strand.
TGCTCACTTTCTAACTAGTTGCTTCCGCTAGCTTTTAGATTTCCGTTTGGCTTATATGTATTCTGATTTCCTGATTAATTGTATGCCTGGTTATTTAGATGTGCTTATGTATATGTCATCGATGTGTTACTTGCTTTGTTTCTCCTCAGTTATCTGTTCTTTCTGGATATCTGTTACTATTGTATTCTGCAGGTTCCTCATTGACTCATTGTTTCCTTTCCGTTGCGACCTTGTTATTGTTTCCTTTGTTTCATTTCGTATTTCTGATTTTGTTTAGCTTTCGTTTTGTTATATCATTCACTTTGGGCTTTTTAAGCTCGGTAGCATTTCTTTTCTGCGGCGGTTTTAGGTTGGAAGATGGGCTTTGATGGGCTGAGAGTTGGATTATCAGAGTGGACCGACCCTAGTTACCTTATTATTTGTGGGACTTATTTTGAAGAGCCATTGTTTTGATTTTTATTTCATTTTGATATTTTGGATTTTGTAATCTTTTTTTGTAAGTCATTCGTTTATATGACTTGGTATTTCATTTTGTAAGGCTTTCGTTTGCAAAATTTTATTTGTATGTTCTGATATGACACCAGAATGTGACACTTCTACCCTTGTCGGGTTGGGGTGTTACAATCCTAGTATCTACAAGCCGCAACTCACGTAAAAATACAACCAGAGCCTACTTGTGCACTCTAGGGCTAATAATCGCTATTTAGGACGTTCAAGCTCACAACAATGAAAGAAGAAGTCATTTTTCCTTAATCTAGCGCGACAACCACTTAAACAAGAGACAACCTAACAATAATTAATAACTAGGTTTTATTGGATCTAAGCAAATACTAATTAATTTAGTTACGCATGATAGAGGAGCAAGAACATAAGCAAACAATCACATAAAGTCAAACATGGTGATATATGGATAAACAAACTTATTTTTTATTAATAATGAGGGTTTAGAACCCTAAGAAACTGTCCAAGTCGGACTACAAATGTTTTAGGGTTTGCTCTCCAAAATACCACACAAAATACAGAAAATTCGAGGACTATATATAGATTTTACAAGCGTGATGCCGCCTTTTTCTTGAGTGGCCGTCGATTCTCCACCATTAGAGTTTCGTCTTTGCTAAGTTATCACTGGGACAACGTCAGGCTGAAGTGCGTGACGCCGTACGGATAGATAGTGGATGCCTTCTTGATAAAGTTTTGGCCGTCTGGTGTAGAAAGATTGTGTGACGGGCATGTTGAAATACAAGTGACACCGTCACTTGTTAAGGTCCAAAAGTGAACTGAGCCATCGCTTGAGAGAGTTTGGATCATGTTTGAAGGCGACGACGTCGCCCTTGTATTTGGGATGCCGTCCTGACCACTGTTTCAGCCTTGTTTTCTTAACTTCGTCGTTTTCTTCATATTTTCGTTCCTTTTCATCCAAATATGCCTCATTCTAGCATTTTGCTTCCAAATGACCTAAAATGTGAAAATGAACGATTTTAAGCAGTAACGGATATAAAATGTAACGATTTAGAGCTTAAATGACCCCCTAAAAATGTATGTTTTAAATCCTTATCAAATATCCCTACACTTGGGATTTGCTTGTCCTCAAGCAAATATGCTTTTGGCTAATTAATTTATGAGTTAGGGTCATTTAATCATTGGTTTAAAATAATATATAAGAGATACAATTGCCACAATAGTCAAAACAAGAACAAAAATTGTACACTAGCACCTCACAATTGGTGTTTGGATTCTCTCATCTTTCGGGTGTATATGAAATATAACATGGATGGAAATGGAAAATAAATACTCTCTACCTAACGTAGTACATAGATTACCATAGGCTTGAGACTAGATCAAACCTCCACCGCTTTGGCGAAGCACCTAAGAGTAACTATCAAAAAGGTCTTTACAAAGGGTTATAATGTTAGGCTTTGGGTAGGAAATAAAAGGGTTTTGTTAGATATGGGGAATTTTTAGTGGTGGCAAATCAAAAATCTAAGTTAGATGCATGTAATACGTGGCGTTGCTAAGCCAAGACTCGACTCACTAATACTAACTAATAACTTGGAACAAAATCAAAACATAAACATAAAACATAAAGGATAGATGTAGAATGGTAGTCCGTATGTTTTCTCTCTCTCTCTCTCTCTCTCTCTCTCTTTTCTCATTTTTTTTTTCATTTTTATTTATTTATTATTATTTTTTATACATTCTTACCCTACCATTCTCTAAGATAACATCAACGTAGAGGGATTTATAGGAGCATCCCTACACTTGAGTTTTTATTTCTCTACAACTAATTACCCAAATTGAAAAGATCAAAACACTTAGAGTAATTACGTAGACAAATGGAATTTGAATTTAACGTTCCTTCCTGTTACTCTATAAAATACTACTTAACCCATGAGTCCCAATCGTCCCAAAAATGTGTAAGAGGATATGACTCGACTTAGAAACCATACAAGTAACTAGATAATTGAACTAAGGGTTAAACAATAGTTATAATAATGCACTAAATATGAGTGCATACAAGGTGGGATAAGACGATTTGGGTGTAACATTTGGGGGTGGATTGTAAACAATGCTCTTCATTGATATTCCAGAACCCGGAACATCACGAAAACCTCGAAAAGATAGGCTCGGAGGGGTGAACTAGGGGTATCGTGTACTAAAGATGAGTACATCGCAAGGGTGTGGGAAAATTACTCAACCAATGTGGTCGATGTAATTATAATTACATGTTTCAAACAAGGGTTATCCTAATACCTCTTATCATTTTGTTAAACCTAACTACAAGAATGTAGTCTTACTAGCGATCTCAGAATGCATCACAAAAACAAGTTCTAGAATCTATTGTACTACTGGTACACTCAATAAGCATTAAAGATGAATGCTTTATTCCTAAAGATCTAGGGGTGAACCTCACATTTTTTAGGTATAATTTGAGTGATATACGGTTTTTCTGCTAGTCATATAACTCCTATCCATGAGACGTTTTATTAAGACTAAAGTTTTATTCGTAAGTGTCATAAAAAATTAAAAATGTGGTGCAAAAAATACCCTAACAAATATTTCTCATAGTTTATTACACAAATTACTAAGGACAAGGCAAAATCAAGTGGTGAATAGTTTTTAAGTTCCCGTTTATTCTTCCTCCTACACTTAAAGCGAACATTGTCTTCAATGTTCCTGAAATATCAAAGTAATGATAGAGAAAGGTAAAATAAAAGAGAGAAACTAATACTCCCTTGATTAGCTCGGTAGGATATGTGTAGAATCACGGTTAAATCCTTCTCCAAGAAGAATGAGGAAGTAATAAGTGTTGCTTCCATCTTGCACTTCATCTTCTTGTTCAATATAACCTGCAAATTCTAAGAAAACGAAGATGAAACCTCGCGTAAAATCGGCGGTAAAAACTATATAAATCTAAATTATACTAGAAAGCAAGTAAGATATAATGCTTGTAAAATAGATGTTTGTAGATTTCTGGAAAATTAAGAATTCTGGAAATTTCCAAAAATTACAGATTAGACAGAAAACGAAAATCAGGAAACTGTTTCTACATTTCCTGCCGCCGTCGGGTATTTCTTTCGTCGCCATCAAGTTGTCCTGACATAATGAGTTAGAGTCGTTTACGGAAAAAATTAAAAAAATTACTTCTTTAATGACTTGGAAAATTCTTGCAAAACATCCATTGTGACTCGATACAAGCATTTGACTCTAACAAACACACACACACATATATATATATATATATATATATATATATATATATATATATATATATATATATATATATATATATATATATATCTATACATTATATATAAGAGGAGGCATGCCACGTCATAATGCCACGTGGCATCCCATAATGCCACGTCATATTTCCATGTCATCAATTTAATGCCACCTAAGCAGATTTTTAATTAATGCCAACTAACTGCATAATTTTTCGTTAATTATTAAAAACGAATGGCTTGAATGAGATTCGAACCCTGGTCTCTACAACCATTACCAACACTGCTACCACTAGAGCAGATTTGTTTTTGTGATAAACATTGGAAAACAAAATTAATAAAAGGCCCACAACCTAATTTCAAAAACACAGTATTATCAAACTAAAACCGTAAACCCTAATTAATGGAATTAAAAAAAATCACGAAGGTCTGGCACTATCATCCACTATCGGAGGTATCTTTTTAATTAACCTATGTTAAGGTAATTCTTAATTTGTTTTTTGGTCAAACCGAATCATATTTTGTTAGCCGATCAGTTTTTCTTGTATGATCAGTTAAGGATTAGTTTGTATACATTTATTGATTTTTTGTGACAACTCGCAATTTCAGGTCATTTCTCGAAACAATTTATGCCTCATTATTTCAACATTTATCGTAAACTTGGTTTACTTGTTTCAAATTCGCGTAACCTTTATGGTTTAGCGGCGAATTCATGATTATAACATCACGTACATTTCATATGGACTAAGATTAGTCTACATTTCATTCACATCATTTGCATCATATTAGTTCATTCATGACATTTCATTTCACATTTAACGTAATTTTATATTAAATAAACGTTATCGCGTGAGTTATTATTTTGAATATTTAATCCGGTATTTCTAAAAATGATCCCGACATATTTTATTACTTACATTTAGTTATATAAACTATATTTTGAGTTTTCCTAGTGTTTTAAATTTATTTGGTACATAAATCGTTAAAGTTAAATTATTACGACGTTTTCTTAAAAACTACATGAAAATTTTTATATCACTCAAATTTCACAAGGAAGGTATTTTTACAATTTTTATAATATCATTATACTCTATTTTGATCTATTAACAATTACTTTTACCTAAAAATTTCCATTTACCTTTACTTGTACATTTTCCTACACATTTACTTACACTTTTTATTACAAATTGCTACAAGTAATTACATAATACAATTTATAAAAAAAATATATATATACATGGGAAGCAAGATCCTTAAAAACCGGCCCTTAGAAGGGTGGTCATTAAATGAAGCAAGGTCTTTGATTGTTATGAATTACACTCTTACATAAAGTCATATATCAATTATTTTTCACATTCATTTCATTTTCACAAGAGTTAGCTAAAAACCATTTTCTCTCTTCTTCTTGCTTCTCAAAACCGGTTCCAACAAGAGCTCCATAGGGATCAAAAATTTTCTCAAGATCAAGTGTTAAAACAATCTAGTGTATACTCTTTATAGGTTTTGAAATAAAAACCAAGAGTATTTAGGCTAATCCTTGTTACTTTCACCTCATCATTTTCACTTGTAAGCATGTTTTTATCATTTTTCATGTTTCCTTATCATTTTATATTTATCTTTCATTTTTGGAGCTAGTATGCATGATATGTGATTTATACCATTTTTTTTCATGATTTTAGAGTATATATACATATTTGGTCATCCTATAATTATCCCCATAGTATTCTTTAGTCTTGATGGTGATTAGGAACCCATGACACCCTAAGAAGGTGTATGGTAGGATTAGATTAGCTTTGGAGTTGATTTGAAGGGATTAGAATAGGTTTTGTCCGAGAAAAACTATTTTCGATAACTATAATTTATGTTCGTCCTTATTTCGATTTTGGAAAAACCGACGCGGTTAGTGCGAAACTTTGGCCTTGATATTTAGAAAATACACTTTAAAAGCGAATCCGTGGCCGCTTGAGCGGATAAAACGGAGTTATAACGAAGAAGTTATGGATTTTTAAAGTTTGACGACGAAATAAATAGTTTTACAAATTTCAACATGCGCTTTTAGTTTGTTGGTCAAAAGCGAGCCTTAAGCTTCACAAATTATTTCGACTAGTCAAAATATATTAGTATACTTGAAACGAAGCTAAGGACATATTATACGTGAAAGCGGTTTGAAGCGACAAAGATATGCACGTTTTTATAAAGTTGCCGTAACTATTATTTTACGAAAAACTATATTATTTTTACGTTACAAGTGTTACATTAGTCATAACGACCATGTTTCTGCGGTTTTAACCATGATGTGAAACTTTTGGAGCAATTGTCTTCTAGTAAAATCAAGTTCACCGGCCATATTTTTCAAAACGATAAGCCGTTTGTATAGCGGAGTTATAGTAAATTAATTACGGATGTTCAAACTTGGCGAAACTCATTTTCTTTTCTACAATTAGCCAAAATCACTATCTTTAACCCTTGATATCTTTATGATCGAGACCTTTTGGACGAAAACTCTGAACTGAAACTTCTAGATTTCGATACAAACTTTCCAAAACCGTCGAGTTCGTTCTCTAACGTTCGACGTACACCATTTTACGACTAGTTTTACGACCATTTTGTTAATTTCATGAAATTCCGGCGACATTGTTTCTGACGAAAAGTGAAAATTTCACCATAAATCATTATAAAACCATTGTAGGATGACATTTTGACGTAAATACTTGTAAAGTGATTTTTGAATGGTCAAGGCGTCAAAAGAGTATTTTCGACGATAAGTAATATTTTCAAAACTCGCAAATGGTATAAATAACATACGAAATGCATGCATAACATTACATTGCAACTCATTACATATCATATCATTCGTAATAGGTCCAGTTGAAACATCACGCTATACCTCGATGTACTCACTCTTGTCATCACACGATCTACCAAGTGAGTTCATAGCCCCACTTTTATTCTTTTAACTGTTTTACAAACTCTTGGGGAGATACATGCTACATTTTAATCGAACACAAATGCTTTGAATCTGTATGCTATATCCGAATGTTTTATTGTCACTAAGTATTTGCCATGTTCAAGTCCCTACATCATGAACCATTAGTCACTTGCGGTGGCCGAATATTGTGAATAGGCCTATTGGAATTAACACTCCGCTCCTATTGACCCATTTAGGAAATCGAAGCACTATATTGAATCATTAAGGTAAATTGGCAAATTACCTATTAGGGCGGCGATGAAACGATGATTACCAATTTTTATTGGTGCGATGTTTACGCTTTGGTGTCATGAACTTAGTGAAATAAATACGATTTTGTTTTTAACGATGAGTGTGAAACCATTTAACTCACACTACGATTATTGTGTTCAAGCAATTACTTAAACCTATGGATTTCACTCAACCTTTGTGTTGACCTTTTTAGCATGTTTATTCTCGTATCTAAGGCATTATCATCATGGCATGGTCAAGGAACCACCTTTTGAGTCGTGAGTCGACTTACATCATTGTACATTATGGCACTTTCTTTTAAAACCATCGTTTGGACTTGTAATATATTTATATTTCCGCAAACTTTGTAAACTTTTGGGACCTATGTTGTAACTCGATTATTTTATTAAATCAAGCGATGTATTTTCCAAACGACACTTTAGGTCGTTCAATATAATTGTGATTGTGATGCTATGACGATCAATCCCGTGAATTCCATTCAGCCGCAAAAGCAGTAAATTGGGGTGTGACATTTTTGTATGATCGGTTAATGAATCATTGGGCGTTTAACCGACAAAGGGTTTTGGTTGTGAAGCTAATTGTCAATAAGTATGCTTACTATAGTATAGAATTATGATACCACATATAACTTATTAGTATCGTTGTTATATATGAGTTTCAGCTCAAACTTTGACGGTAGTTAATGACTTTTATGCACTGACTTTTAATTCTGTACTTCTGCTTGAAACTGGCAGCTGAAAGGAGAACTCGACACAAGGATTGGGGCACCAACATTCTTCTCTGCACTTATGAGATAAGCACTCATGTTCATTGCAAGTTTATCTAGAAACATGTAATGATTTCTTTTATTACTTTTTAGTATAGGTATATCAAATGATAAATAGGTTTTGTCGTGTGAAATAAGATTAAATATAGTCATTGGAGTCACTAAAACATCGGAATATTTGAATAAGGAATGTCCGAGGCCGTTATTCATCGCGACATCAAGTCTCCTAAGATTATTCTCTTTGACAAATCTGAGTCTCGGGTTCGTGCCTATCTGACATGGTATCGGCAATGAGTATTACGGATGTGATAACTTTAAAATTATGGATTTTGCTTATACAACGTGATATGTGTAATACCCTTATGAGGGTGTTTTGAGTCTTGATATCGGACTTTTAATATGCTAAAAAATAAGCATACTTTTTAGCATTTATTTACTCTTAATATAAGCCGTTTCATTAACTACTTATTTGCTTGATAGAATTTGCATTTAGAAAAAGAAATCAAAACACCCTTCAATCGTGCAATAAGCAACAAAGATTAAGCAATGACGTTTTCTATTTGTTACATTTGCGGTGTGAGAAAGGCCATATTGCATGCTCTTTGTCTTTGCGCTAAGTTGAAGAGAAATGTCCCTTTTCTTTGCACGCCAATCGGTATCAATGACAACCGTTGTCGAGGTTCTGATGACAAAAGTAGGCATGAACAAGCGTGCACATGCCGCTTTGCAATTTCCTCACCCGTCATGCTTTTTACCGGTTCTTACAAGAATCAGACCTTCACTTTAACATCCAACACCACCACCAAGAGGATGATTTGATCGTATCTAATAATTAGGTTAATGAGGTGATGAAGTGGAAAAGGTTAATTTTGGATAACCAGCGCTGCAACATTCACAGTAAGCTGAAACTGTATAAACTTTTGGATGTTGTTATACACACACCGTCCCCATCTTAACACGACTGCAACAGAAGCAAAATCGTCATCTAAGATGACAATATATGAGTTTTCCTTTGATTTTATAATAAAATGTAGTTAATTATTTTTATTATAAAACCTTTCATAAATATATTATGAATCAAAATTAACTTGCTATCAGGTTTTCATGTCATTTCATGAATGTGGAGGGAATGTGGGTAATGATGTTCATATCCCATATATTTCACATGCCGAGATGGAAGACGTAATCCTGAAAGCCTTTCATGGGGAATTGACAAGGAACGTGTTTTGAGAGGCCGCACTGCTGTTGGGGTATTATATTTTGCTAAATGTTGTATTTTGCATGATTTATACAAGTCTACTTTGAGTACATGAGAAGCTTCAGGGTTGAATTTGATGAATTCTTTGAGGATGAGTTTCAAAGATATAGGAACATGGGATTGTTGTGCATTGCTTTAGACTAGGTATTGGCCTGTGAGGATGCATATCTAATAGGTTTTTTTTTTTAAAAAGTTAAAACAAAACTGAATCTTAAGCTTTCTCTAATGGCTCTTGGCTTGCAGCGAAACATAAATTCTACTAGATGGTGTTTGCTTATTGTAGTTTCGGTCATGCCCGTTGTAACAGAATGTGATGAATACGGATGGGTTCGATAAAGCTGGTTGGAATTGCTTATTAAAATTGTGATTAATCTACAAAAGAAAATTTCAAAAGTAAAATTGTGATGTTCGTGAGAACTGCTATGATCGAGTTGTATGAAAGATTTTGTGTTTTCATGATTTGTAATATATGTTATTTGCCTTATAGTCTAATTTTCAATTCAAGTAAGCAGTATAGCAACATCAATGATGTTTTGAGAGTGATGATAATGTTAATTTTCTCTGTCATGAACTCATGATACTTCCCTTTTAACTCGGCCTATACTTGCAGATTAGTGACAATCGAAGAAGCCGATAGTTGAGGTATTGATGTAGTAGAAAGAAAACACTATTGACGCTGATAGTTGAGGTAAACACTATTGAATCCGATAGTTGAGGTAAACGCTACTTACGCAAGAAAAACATCTCAACTTGTATCACATCATAAAAACAACTCAATTTATATGTTTTAAATGCTATGCATAAGATATTATTATTACACAAACCACTTACGTAAACTGACTGACTAAGCTGACTAAGGTGTTGTTCTTCCCCTCAGAACATTGAATGCATTGTGGAGAACATACCTCATACCAAAATGAATTAGAGACTGGCGAATCATAGCTGGAAATGTTGGCAAAGTGACTTCAGGATGAAGATGAAAGAAGATTTCGACTCCTTAACTTTCAAGCATAGCTTGAGGATTATTGTGAGAAGACTGATAGTAAGTGGCCAGTAAAAACCATCCATACATATTGGAAGTTTGACACTCTCAGTGATTTATATGACACCCTTACAATCACCCAGGTTGTGATTTTCTGTAACACCAAGCGAAAGGTAATACTTGATTGGGTTTCTTCTATTCCTCCGTATCATGTGGAAAATAGTTAAAATTTCATTCAACGGGATGTTAGGAATTCATCTTTGTAGTTTACTGTTATGAGGATATTTTGAGGAACGTGTATATTAGCATCTGCTCGGACTACTTATAGTATGGGTATTTGGAACATATCATGTTTAAATTTTAGAAGTTAAATCACAAATATTTATATAACGAACATAATCTTTAAATGATAACGGTAGCCGGAAAATGTTGTAGGTATTGCACACGCATGAAGTTTAGGCTGTAATTAGTTAAGAGTAACAATTACATTAGTGAATTTGGACTTGTGTTTGGTCGTATCGTGTTTTATATCGGTGTAGGTGGATTGGTTAAGCGAGAAGATGCGTGAGAACAACTTTATTGTATCACCATGCGGAGACATGCCTCAGAAGGAAAGAGATGCTATAATGGAAGAATTCAGATCTGGTGTTACCCTCATTTCATTATGTGATAATTACTCCGTATGTTGGTGTGGGTAGGCTCCTGGAAAGTCTGAATGAATCCATCCTTTCAAAGTCTCACTGGGGATTTGTTTAATGATATATCTGATTTGTGTTTTCTGCTCTGTTTTAGGTTTCTCTGGTTATTAATTATGACCTCCCCAATAACAGCGAGCTGTACATTCATCGTATTGGTCGATCTGGTCGTTTTGGGTGAAAGGTAATTAAATATGTTTCTAACAGTGCATCAATTAAACATGTCATTTTTTTATAAGATGAATTGTTTTTGTAAAATGTTGGATACATATTCCAATTTTAATTGGTAGTTATTATAGTTCACCACTAATTTTGCCATGTAGTCGGTGATGTGGTTTTCTAAAGTAAAATTGACCACAGTAGTTGGCTCATGCACATGGACATAAATCTTGATTGGCGGAGGAAGTCATAGGAACAAAAACTCTTGTCCCCGTCGGTTGAGGTACCCTTAAAGTCTGTTACGGAATAAACATTTCCAAGTTTAGGGACGCCTATTCCTAGAAACAATTTTGGCTACACTAGGTGATAGACTTGTAGCGGTCCTTTATTTTGATGCCCCTTTTTGTGATTCTAGAATGGGTCATGATTTTCTTGATAGCGTCCTTTACCCCTTGATTATATTGAAAGTCTCTCGGCTATATATTTGTTTATTTCATATAATTGTTTGATAAATGGCTGTACAAAAGCTTTACGCTAAAACATGTATCGCCTTGTTGTGTCAATAATCTAATTCTTCATTTGCCTATGTTTTGTGGTGATAGGAAAAGTTCACAATATCTACTTATCGTAATCGGTCTTATGTTTGCTTTATCTTATGCTATATTTTTCTTGTGAGTTCGTTATCCTCTGCGATGGCGATCGGATATATTTTTATTCTCGACCGGTATCTGGTAACATATGCTTATTCCGTTTTATAACACTCCTTTATTAATATATAGATGATAAATAAGCAATTAGTAAATAAGGTTAACATATTGGCTATGGATGCATTGTCACGACTTCTATGATTGTTCGAGTCGAGGGTATATATTAGGTGTTTAAGAACATGGATGGCGACCAAGATTTGTTGGACGAACTCCATGAAGCCTTGACCGAATTGACATCCGATCCTTATTTTCCACAATTGGGGACTTATTATAACCTTCTTAGAGTTTGTTTTTAATTGCTTTTGAGATAAATGTAGAATTACATTAAGTACCTGATGTAAAAAGCTTTTTTAGAAGGAACCATTGAAATGGATCTTGATGAACTTCATAAGACAAAAACCAACTACTTGGATGCATATCTTAACAAGTTAACGCTGAAAAATGAAGAGAGTATAATGGACTTTTCACCTATTCCTCATGTCGATGATATTTTAGATCCGAAGATTGAAAAGGACATGAAAAGTGAAGATTTGACAACAATTTCTATTGAGGGAATTAGGAAAAGGCAACTTGCGGTTTTCACGTTTTTCATTAGTAGAGATCAGTGTGGATGTTCTTGCTAAGATAGCTACACATGGAGACTTGAAAGAGCTTCTTGATTTCTTTCTTCAAGAAAAAGAAAATCAACCAACTGCTTCTATGTAAGTGATTGTTACTTTGGAAATAGAGGCACACTGGTTGACGGAAATTTCTAGAGGTGACAGTATCGACCCATAAGAATGAACGGGTCGGGCTAAATAAAACGAAGTTTTAATAACAAAAGCAAGTCAAACTGATTAAGTCGCCCCGTGTTTAACAATAGAATTAACATTGCAAGTCAAAAGTTTCCATCTTCATGTACAAATACTTAAAAATAAAAAATAGAACATGTTTCATTACGAATAGCCATATTGCGTGCAATATATCTTAGGGAGAGGGTTTAGGTGCAAGAACTGCAGATATCATACTGGTGTAATTAAATTATATGTGTAGTTTAATTTCACAAAGATATCAATTGATGGAAGTTAAGGTGACCGATGGGTGAAGATTGATATCGGACCCATATGACTTAGAATCTCATATGGGTTCAATGGGCTGACTTAATCAAGGTACCAATATATGAATTTATTATCTTCCGTACTACTGATTGCGGTATATACTCTCCAGGTCATTTGGCGACCACCCTTCAAATTAGAAGTGTGTGGCATTACAACAAATTTGGCCCAAGCTCTTCACCATTTGGTGATTCATGAGTAATATAGAATGCCTTAGAGCCATACATGAGTAAGAGGACTCTTGAGGTGCATTGGGGAGAGCATCATCGTGGTTATGTGGAAACTTTGAACAAGTATCTAGGAAAGAACGATATATTGTATGGATACACATTGGACGAATTAATCAAAGAAACGTATAACAATGGAAATCCATTGCCAGAATTTAATGCTGCAGCTCAGGTTTTGTTTCCTACTTTATTCTACCACAAAATAAAGATTTGGCTTGAATCTTATCAGGCTTCTTTGTTATATTGAGCCACTTAAATGATTTTCCCCGAGTCATTAATTCATGAAATGTACTTTTTCAGTGTCCGGAATCATGATTTTTAAGGAATCCATGCAACCGAGGCGGCAATTCTGGATATTGGGCTTAATCGTGATTGAAAAGGATTTTGGTTCCTTCTCAAATTTCGAGAGAAGAGTTCATTGAAATCGCGCCACCTCTTTGTTCGGCTCGGATGGGTTTGGCTTTTGTAAGTTGTTATCACTTAAAATATCTTTACGTAATAGTTATCGATCTTACGGTGTGCAAAAGCTTGTCCTTGCTTACAATTTTGGTGAACATATTCACTATTCAAGATATTTGATTTTCGTGTGGTGTCTGTGTTGATCATGTTTGTAGCTTCTCATGTGATTGTGTTTTGTCTTTCCTTTCGGTGAAGCGGAATGAGAAACGACTTGCAATAGCCACAACGACAAATCAGTAACCCTCTTGTGTGGGATGATATTGTAAGCAAGATTCCCATATCGAGACTATATCTTGTTTTCTGAATGTCTATTCGTTCCTTTTACTAACACATTGATTTCCTCTACTTGCACAACCTCTTCTCAGTTTGGATATGTGGGAGGTATGATAATCTCTTTCACTCTCCCTTTCACACACTCATGACTGTTAATAAAAGCTCCACTCGTCTCAAAGTAAATGCAACATTACTCTCAATATGTAGTTCAATGAAGGTGTTATGTTAATAAACATCTTGTAACAAATATGAACGAGCAATTTATACTTTGTTCCAACTTTTTGGAAAAGAGAAATGTTGCATTTACTTTCCAACATCTTGAAAAGAAAATTTTAGTATTCACTCTTGGGTGGAGAGAGTGTATGGCTTGAAGTATTCATTCTAATATTTGTTTCTTCTATTTTGCAGCATACTTACTATCTGGATTACAAGGTACATATTCATTTGAAACGTCATTTTTCTTCTGGATGTTGTAGTTTCTACTTATTTACTTAAAAATGGGTAGATATGAGTTAAATTTAAAACTCTTCTACAAATGAAGCGGTCAACTATAAGTTCTCAAATGTTTTGCGACCTCCTAAATCGATTTATTCAAACAAATTAGATACTCCGTTTTGATATGATTGGTTAATCATGTAATTATGTACGCAAATTATAAACATATTGGTGGGTCAACCCCTTTTTGATCCGCATAAGAAGTCACTGGCCTGAAATTTACCATTATGCATCCATGCTCTATATCTCTCTTTTTTGTATCAACAGAACGACAAAGCCCGATATGCTAACGTCTTCATGGACCATCTTGTATCATGGAATGCTGCTTTGGCCCGCATGGCGCGTGCACAATCCTTTGTAAATTTTGGAGAACCCAAGATTCCAGTTGCCTAATAATTCTATCTTGTCTGGATAGCAATTTTGTTAGTAACTTAGTATTAATGTATTAGGTAGAGCAACTTATATTTCGGAAATGTTTGGTCTAGCATAGAATATCTGAGGCATCATAGTCAACTAGCATTTTATATTTTGCTTTTCTAATCGAAGTGTGTTATATTAAAACCAAGGGCAAATCACTTGAAAATGTAGTTAACTTGTCACTTTTTATGGTTGTGTGTAGCTATCTTTATTTTTTCGCATTCTATCAATAAACATGCATTGTTAGTTCTTTATATGTACCCGTTACCTGCTAAACATGCATCGTTAGTCCTTTATACTAACAGCAATTAATAAATAACTTAAAATTTGGTTTTCTTACGCTAAACTTGCATCGTTAGTCCTATTTTCTACGTTTTCGTCCGTTTTACACGATTTTGTTAGTTTTTGCACGTTTTAATTTGTTTTTCCATGTTTCGTTCGTTTTTGCGCATTTTCGTCTGTTTTTGCACGTTTTTGTTCGTTTTTCATGTGTTCGTCCGTTTTTATACGTTTTAGTCCGTTATTACACATTTTCGTTCGTTTTTTCACGTTTTCATCCTTTTTAACACGTTTTTCTTTGTTTTGCACGTTTTCGTTCGTTTTTACACGTTTTCGTACGTTTTTCCACGTTTTTGTCCGTTTTTATACGTTTTCATCCGTTTTATTAACGACCGTTAGTATAAAGGACTAACAGTGCAAGTTTAACTTAAGATAACTAAACTTTAAGTTATTTATTAACGGTCGTTAGTATATAGGACTAACGATGCAGTCTTAGCAGGTAACAAGTACACACGAAGGACTAACGATACAGGTTTAGTGATAGAATGTGGAAAAAAATAGCCGCATACAACCATAAAAAGTGGCAAGTTGACAAACATAACATAAACACATTGTAGTTTTTCTTTAATAAACACAAAAAATTAACAACAAAAAAAAATAAAAATAAAAAACACAAATCAAAGTACTTACCTCCTTTTAGTCGTTTAATGGATTATGAAAACATCAATTATATATCTTAACCCTTTCATTTAATTTTGATTACTTTTTAGTATATATTTGATCCACAAAATCATAAAAATAATAACCATGAAGTCATACCCGTCCATCGGACGATTTTGACACTAGTATATATATATATATATATATATATATACAATTTCAAATATTGTTAATCTCATGTTCATATTAGTTCTAAAAACACATGTGATCTTCCCTACACTTATCTTTTTGTAAATTACCTTTATGTGTAATTAAAATGAAGTTAAAAACAAAATAAAGCATTTTCACAAAATAATGAAAGCACGAGATTAAAAAATAATGAAAAATATATATGAAACACACAAATAAAAGGTGAAAAACAAACATTCAAACAAATAAACATGGATTGCCTCTCAAGAAGCGCTTTTATTTATTTACGAGTCTTGTAGCTAGACTCGAAGCCCTACTACGTACCTAGGTGAGTGAGTTCATCCTTAAGGACATAGGTAGGATTGAACTTCTCTTTTAATTTCCTACTAGTACGTCTAGTCCGGTATGCCTTCTCAAACTTCTCCCCATTGGGATCATAGATCGTCATCCTAATGTGCCACTCTCCATTACCATCACTAGGTGGCATATCCCAATTCCACTTATGCCTGGGCTTATCGCTCTCAACCTTCCATCTATTTATGAAAATATTAATAGGCAAGGCTTCTAGGAATTCGATCATCTTTCTAAACACTAAAGTATCTTCGAATGGATTCACCTCAATGTCCTTAGCCAATGTATGCTCTAAGTAAGATGTTTTAATCCTAAATGCCTCTTCTAGATAGAATGCTGATTGAGGGCCTATGAAATCTCCATTAGTCCAAGGTCCATATCTAGATGGCCTCCTATCTAAAGTAATCGAATGAGGTGTTTGTTTATCCTCATCGTCATAGGAATGTTTCTTGACATCATAGATTGACCTAGCACTTCCTTCTCCTACCACTATTTTGGTCATCTTACAATCAATTGTAGCACTGTGGTAGCTAAGAATCCTCTTCCAACCAACAATTGACATGTAGTATCACTAGCCATGTCTAGTACATGAAAATCCGCCAAAAGATTCAATTTTCCTACATGTACTACCATGTCTTTGATTATCCCTCCCGGATATGCAAAACTTATGTTCGCTAGACCTATGATGGTTTTCGTTGGTTCTAATTTTCCTAGGTTAAGGCTTTTATGGAGAGACAATGGAAGGAGGTTGATGCTTGACCCTAAGTCGGCTAATGTGTAAAAAGCTTTGGAATTTCCAATGCTACACGGAAGAATGAATAGGCCAGGATCATCTAACTTCTTTGGTAGTTTGTTTTGCACAAACGTGGACCCATGTTTTCCCAACTTTAGTCTTTGCTCATATTTGTCTCTTAAAGCATGATAATAGGGCGCATGAGTCAAGACATCAAGAACTGGATTCTCTTGGTAGAGCTCCTTAAATTCCTCTTTTATAGTAGGTTCAGGTTCTTGGTTAGTTGGTGGTTCAAGACTTGGATTGACCAATAACTTAGTTTCATTAGGTTTTTGGTCTTTTGGAGTATTAGTAGTTTGCTTGAAACATGTTTTGATAGCATAGACCGAGTGGACTTGCGGGTGTAAGGGGCATGGAGATGCCCCTTCCCTTGGTGGAAAAGAACATTGGTTCGATGAAATCAAATTTACTTTTTGGTTCTTGACGGTGTCACTTGGGAGTGCTCCCACAACTCGGTTTCAAACTTAGACAACCGAGCTTCTTGAGATGACATGAAGTTTGATAACATCCCCTCAAGATTGTTGGGCATGTTGGTGTTGGAATGGTTGTTGTAGGGAGTACGGTTTGAGGATGAACTGTTTGGTTGGAACCTATTATGTGGAGTGGAAAAGTTGTTTTGAGGCGGGTTTAGGTTGTTAGGGTGATTTCTCCAAGAGGGGTTATAGGAATCACCTAGGTTGTTTGGCTCGGGTTTGAAAGTGTACCACTTCTCTCTCGCTCCATCAGTACGCGTGGAGGCGTAGTCCGCGAAAGCTTGTTCGGGGAGTTTCGTGCAATCACGAGTGTCATGGGGACCACTACATAATTCACACGAGGAAGTGATTTTATTCACTTGGCGTGAAGGTTTAGGATCCTCGTAGGAACTCATAAGGAATTTGACTTGATCTTCACGTTCAAGTATCCTACGATCGGAAGGTTGTGATTCGGTTAAAGGCAAGGATATTGCCTTGACGGTTTTGGGCAACTCACGGGGGTCATTCCAACATTCGTTGTCATAGAGGGCAAGGTCCTCTATAGTGCCCTACGATTCTTGCGTGGTTAATTCACTAAGCTTACCACCGGCCGCTTGGTTAATGTCTTGCCTTGTGGGGAGATTGACATGATCATAGAAGATTTGGACTTGGAGCCAAAGATCAATGCCATGGTGAGGGACCTTGTGGAGTAAGTCCTTGAATCGAGTCCACGCCTCATAAAGGGTTTTACCTTGACGTTGTTGGAACATCAACATATCATTTCTAATCTTAGTGGTTCTCCCTGGTAGGAGAAACTAGGAGAGGAAACGGGTAGTGAGATCATCCCAACTTGAGATGGATCTCGCGAGAAGACGCTCAAGCCAATTACTAGCTTGGTCCCGTAGAGAGAATTGGAAGAGACGCAATCGCATTGTCTCCCGAGTGGCAGCCTCAAGGTCAATTGAGTCAACAATTTTTAGGAAGTCCTTGAGATGCTGATTTGGATCTTCAAAACGAAGTCCATGGAATGCACATCCGTTTTGCACCAACCGGATGGTGTCGGATAGCAGGGCCGTAGTTTGAGCTAGAAGGGGAAGCTTAATGGTGTTCCTATAGCCTTGATGGCTCGGTCTAGAGTATTCACCAAGAGTACAGCCTCTTGGCGGGTCTTGTGGTAGTGGATTTTGTGGTGGTAGTTGATGTTGTAGTGGATTGTTGTTGACGGTTGGATTGTCACCTTTCATGATGAAAAGTGACAAGATTACGAACAAAAACACGAAGAAGGGGGATAGACTACAAGAAAGCTAATAAAAAAGAAAAAACTCACTTTATAGGAATCAAGCGAGTGAACCTAATCGAGATAGAAAACGAACTATCTATTCTATTCCCCAGCAGCGGCGCCAAAAAGTTGATGGGTGGTTTGGGGTCGAAAGACTTCCTATTCCGCGAGCAAGCTTTAAAATCCACTAGGCAGTGTACCTAATCATTGCAGTGTAGTATGGGTAAGCCCAGGGGGTTGATTGTTCTCTAGGGGAATAGAGATGCTAGTCGAGATGTATGATGAAAAGGGAAGGGTGAGGGTGGTTCTTTTTAGTCTTTTTATATTTTTTAGAAAGAAAATTAAATCTTGGGGTTTAAGGAGTGGGGATTTGTCTTTTACCAATTAAACTAAAGATATGGATTGTAGGAAGAGTTCTTATGATAATTAAAAGCTTGTTTATTTAGATTTTCTTACTCCCTAGTTATCTTTTATTGGTCGGTTGAATTGTCACATTCTTGTTTAATTGGTGCGTTGTATTCCATGTTTTAATCATAGGGCGGTGCCAAATTCCCTAATTCTATAAGTGTATAAGTCTCATCTAGAACACCCGCATCGCCAAGTACCGAGGTATCTCCCCCGAATATCCTAGTATCTACAAGCCGCAACTCACGCAATAATTACAATGGGAGCCTACTAGTGCACTCTAGGGCTAATAATCGCTATTTAGGACGTTCAAGCTCACAACAATGAAAGAAAAAGTCAACTTTCCTTAATCTAGCGTGACAACCACTTAAACAAGAGACAACCTAACAATAATTAATAAATAGGTTTCATTG
This sequence comes from Chrysanthemum lavandulifolium, assembly GCA_022545495.1. Lineage (NCBI taxonomy): Eukaryota > Viridiplantae > Streptophyta > Magnoliopsida > Asterales > Asteraceae > Chrysanthemum > Chrysanthemum lavandulifolium. The sequence continues at coordinate 259,494,042 of CM040239.1, forward strand.
GATCTAAGAAAACACTAATTAATTTAGTTGCGCATGATAGGGAAGCAATAACACAAGCAAACAATCACATAAAGATCAAACATGGTGATATAATGGATAAACAAACTTTTTTTTGGTGCAAAAGGTGAATTATATTAATAAACATAATGTGACTTACATCAATGAGAAAAGAGAATAGACATACCCATTCTCTAAAACTAACCAAACTGAAATACTACAAACAAGACAAAACAGCTCAGACAATCACTACTATCTTAGAGACAAAGCAGAAACATATCAGATAAGACCAAACTTCACTTCTCAGAAGACTGCAGGCAATTTATCACCAAATTGCAGACAAGAAAACAACTTCAATTCACCTTTATTGCACCTACTATCTAACTACATTTCCACTTTACCTACCCATCAAGACCATTCAACCCACATCCACAATAGTCAAGGTAGGAAGAGGTGAGTGACTTCGTTAGGAACCCGTAACCCCTCCAATTCAAGGGCTCTACCAGTTATGCTACATTTCCATCTCTAGAATGGCTTCACACAAGTAGGAACACCCTCCTTGAACGAGGACCATCCAAAACCTCATGTGGGAATGTAAAGAATGGACCATGAAGTTTCATCTTTCACAACTCTCAATTCTATTCTACTTACATCCCCCTCCTAGGCCATTTACCCTCCAAAAAGGATGACCCTACTTTATGGTACATCTAAACTGTATCAAGCATATGAGGTACATGTGAGTACAGCCATACCAGTAAAGACTCCAAGGTACAAGGTATCATCACATTGCAATGACCAGAAATTGGGACAGAAGATATGTAGGTAGAAACCTATCAATACTTATAGAGCAGCTATACATGAGATATGCTGCTGCTAACACAGATGGCAATAAAGGCTAAAAAATCTCTTTAGCCTACAACACCATTATAGGGAACCAACTATCTCAGATAGAATCCCCAGCAACCGATATCAAATATCCAAACAGCCCTAAACCACTGGGCAGACATACTAACCCATACTTTAGAAACATTCAGAACCTACACAAAACCTCTTACACTTTTACTTTCCCTTTATAGTGAAAATGGACATCCCATAACTCTGCCACTTTTGAAGTGTCAAGGGACTGTTTGACACTCAAACTCATCAGCTAGAGTCTAATATTCACAAAGATAGTCTGCAAGACAGTTAGACTAGACTTTTTCACTTGAGTAAATATTCTTTCATTCCTCTCCTTCCAAATATAATATACACCAGAAGCAATACCAATTCTTCTAAGGACATTCCATATAGAGTTGGAACAGTTAATGTTTCCCATTTCCTGCACAACCTGCTCCCAGTCATTGGGAAAATTATCAGCATTGATCTTAACATTTTGAAGGCTTCCCAGATTATAACAGAAAACTTACAGTTGAAAAAGAGGTGATTATGAGAATCATTAGTCTTACTGAACAAAGGACATAATAGCTTCTCTTTAACCCATTTCATAATTCTATCTTGAATTAGTAATCTCCCCTTCACAGCTAACCATAGAATAAAAGCATTCCTTGGGTTACATTGGGAAAACCATACATATTTCCACCAATTAACTTTAGGCAGCTCATCATTCTAATCTTTCCAAGCATCTTTGACAGAAAAACTATATCCAAACCTTTCTTGCTTCTCCATTTAACAGTATCTTGTTGGTTATCATTAATAGCAGACACTGCAATTTGAAGAAGAATAGGGAACTTTGAGTACCATTCATTAGGCCAAGACTACCTATTATCACTAATCATATCCCTCACTGAACAATCATTATTCAGTCTAGCATCATAGAGATTTCTGGTATTGATAAACTGAGATAGAGGACTAATTGGATGCCAAAGATCATATGTAGAAGTTGAAGCCCCATTACCAATAACATAATGAATAAAAGGCTTAACCTTCACTCTCAGCTCAAGAAGTGCCTTCCATGTCCCACTATCATTAAGCTCTGCATTCACTTCCCAGAATCTCTTACCCTTTAACTTGACTCTATTCACCCAGTCAGCCCATAAACTGTTCTGATGAGACACGAGCTTCCAGATATGCTTAGCCAGTAAAAGTTCATTCCACTTATCCAATAACTTTAGACCAAGCCCACCTTCACTCTCTGGGGTACATACCACAGACCAAGGCCACTTTAACACAACCTTTGCTCTGACTTTTTATAATTTTCATGTTCACACTATCTCCAGCACCATCTCCAGTTCCAGCAACAGTTACTCTTGCCAAACATACCTAATAATGCCGAGGGCAAAAGTTCAATATAGATCTCAATTTCTTATGATCCAATAAGCCGTCATGGCCATTTATTTTTCTGGTCAAAACAATAAAAATAAACTTTCACAATTTTTTTTAAAAATTAAATATCTCGCAAACCGTTAATCGTTAAGCGAAAAAAAATATATCATCACGGCAAGAATTAAATTATCTTTTTATAGATATACACTTATATATATTTTTAGCGATTTTTTTTTTCAAAATTTCGGCCTAGAAAAATCATATGTGATTTTTGAAAATCACATATGATTCGATTTTTACAAATCACATATGATTTTTGCAAATCATATGTGGTTTGTAAAAATCATATATGATTTGATTTTTACGAATCACATGTGATTTTGAAAATCATATATGTTTTATAAATCATATGTGATTTTTCCTATGAATTTAAAAAAAAAAAGTTTGTCGAAAATATAGAAGTGCATATTTATAGAAGATAATTTAATTCTCGTCATGATGGTGTATTTTGTAGTTTAATTCTGGTTTGTAAAATATGTTATTTTTAAAAAGGTGGAAAATGATTTTTTTTTTTTTTTTAAATAGAGGGTTAAGATTGGTTTAATGGATATATGGTGATCTCAACTAGTCACGCAAGTTACAAGTAGCTTTTCATCCAACGCATGTAAGTTGAATATTGTAAATATAGGTAGTTTGGAAGTTGTGACATCGTCAATTGGATGTTAAGATATACTATTCGGGTGTTAGAAACTACTGTACCTCTATATAATTGTTTAACATATATTCGAAAATGAGTTTGGACAAGTTCAGTTGGATGATTGTCAATTTGTCACCTAAAGTATCTTTCCTTTTATCAAAAGTAAATAAACAGAAACACACATGAACGATACAGATTAGATAGAACAAAGACACTTCTCAAGTGCTCATAATCAAATCAAGTCCAACATCATTAGACAAATTACTTTTTAAGACATCAATATTGGTTATTTATGAACTTTTAATACGGTTGTGTTTCAATTTTGCTTACAAATCTGCAAGATTAAGATTACACGCGACAAGTAAATGACTAATAACATGCCTTCAGGAAAAAGTTGATTTAAGTTTGAAGCGAGACTCGGCCAACATCACCAGTTACTAATGTGATGCGAATGTGACAATAGACTTAGATCAACATCTCAACTTTTTTTAGTGCATTTGGCATAGAATGGATAAACACAAGGGTTCTCCTAATTATAATTGTTGCAACCTGTATTATCCTAGGAGTGTGAGTTATGTAGAGTAATGAAGAAGTTGGGGTAATAATACATACCAAACCTAAAAGTATATAATACAAGTATCTTAGTTAACAATCACATACCTACTAGGCTATCATTGCTTGAAAGGGAATACAATGATCATGACAACAGATGGCTTTTAGTTTTAACAGATACTAATCATGTTTTCAGAACAAGTGAAATTACTTTGTAAATAAAAAATTAAATCGTCATTCAGTGGTTTAGTTTTAAAATCATTCAGTCATTTCATAAAGTACTCTTATTTAAACAAGTAGAGATTGTATGTTGGTTAACAGGTTCCCATTCGGAAATTATAATATATACTAATTGAAGTTGGAGGAGGTATAAGAATACATAGTATAAATGGTGTGTTGTCAAGATTTTATTGGTCCTATACATGGTTTGATACACATAAAAAACATTGTGGCATCACCCCATTGGCTGGAGTGTGTTTGCACCTTTACTGTTCACGTTTTATACACATTACATACGCAAGATGTATATACTTAATTGTACTAACGCACTCCTCACTTGACACATGTGCACTTCCAGCATCTTCCACAACGCCTTTTCATCATAAAAACACACAGCCATATTCTACCATAGAAATCCTAAGCGAATATAAAACTCCTAATCCCTAAAATCATTTTAAAGGTATGAATTACTTCAATTTAAAGTCACCGGAATATAAAACTCCTAATCCCTAAAATCATTTTAAAGGTATGAATTACTTCAATTTAAAGTCACCGGATTGGTTATTGCTTGATGATTTTCGTTTATGATTCGCCTCTTTATTATGAACAACAAGTGGGTTTTCATCAGGAACAAAAGATTAGTATCTGCATCCGAGATTAAAGGTATGAGTTGTTATAAATTAGTTTGCGATTATTGTTTTCAATTTGTGGGTTAGGGTTTCGTTAAAGTGGTGGTGTGTGAAGCGGCGGAGATGGTGTTTGACCTTTGTGGTGTAGTTCTTGAGATGAAGGTATCTCATGGGTGTGAAGTTTAGCGGATATAGGGGAACCATATCAGTTTGTTTGAATTTTCAGTTTTTAGTTGTAAAGCGTATCTTTTTAATGTTTAAAATAAGCACTTATAAGATGTTTTGAAGTAATCAATCTAAGAAATAGTTAATGAATAAGCTTATTTTGTAAGAAAAATGCAACAATAAACTTCATTTATGTGATATTTTATTTGTCGGCTTATGGCCTTTTCTGTCATTGCGTAACCGAGGTATGTGGCAGTTTGTAAAAATTCACCGGATTGGTTGACATTGATTTAAGAGGTTTTTTCAGAATTTTTTTTAATCAAAGATTTATTTATTTGTTTATTTTTTCTATGTGTTTGTTTAAAGTGTCCTCCTTTATGGATTCAAGTATCATTCTCACCATGTTTACGCAAATTGGAATATTGAACTCTTATGAAAAAATCATGTTAGGATACCGAAACGCTAGCATAAGTTGTATTGTTATAATGTTATTTCTAATTACTTCTCTCATCTTTACAGGCAAAAGATTATGCTGCAAGAAAGAAAGCCAAACAACATAGAGAATATTGGAAGCCTAGGATACCATATTCTGATTCGGCCATAGGTGATAGAATTAACAGTTCTCTATTTATTATTAGCACTAGAATCAACAGTTTATGTAATAGGTATGCTTACCTATAAAAAGTCCATTTCTGTATTTACTACTAGCACTAAAAAGTTCATTATTGTTGCTACTCTTGACGAGGAGGAGGCGGACGAGGGTTTTAACACAATGATGACGAACTAATTTCCAAGTACTAAGGAAGATGTCAACAAGATTACTGATTGGGAGAAGACAACACAAATCAAGTGGAGATTCCATTCAAGTCGGCCCGTGTACTACTAGAGGTACATGCTTCACTTTATTTGAGCACGTTAGCTTTTCATCCTGTATTATTTGGCGCTAAAAAAACCAGAGGCATATTAGGATTCAGAACCTTCTTTTGGGGATGGGCCGCGAATAGATGAACGAAGGAGCGCGCGACCACAATACCAATGTGCTAGAAGGAGTGTCAGTCTTGATAAACTATTAATTTTGATGAAGCGTTTATGTAATTTTTATTCAAATGTGTAAGAAAGATATCCTCATTGTGCAGAATCCAATTGCTTGATGACATATATGTGAAGGTTCAATAAATAGCGTTGCATTTTCAAACAAAGGGGATTATCGTGACTGTTGGACAAGATTATATACAATGATAGTTATTACTTCTTTTTTTTTTTTTTTTTTGGATTTTATTTGCTAATTTTTCTAAACGTCTATATATTTACGATTCATTGTAGATTATCTTGAGTAGACTTTAAAGTGAACAACAAATGTGGATGAAGGCAAGATTTTGAACTTATTGACTCTAAGCGGTAAAGTATTTTACTTTTAAAAGAACGGTTCATTTTAAGTAATTGGTTTGTGGGTCACTTTTCTTGGTGTGCATTAGGCAAAATGGGCGGATAAGTTAACGTGTAAAATGCATCATTTTGTACAGTTTACTCATTTGTTAGCGATTACAAAATGTCATTTTTTTAAAAGTAAGGTTACTAAGTAATTAGCATTACTTTTTGTATTAAACTCTTGAATAGGGTCCATTAATAATGATTGATGTCTGCGATAGCTTCATATTTGTTTACAATTTTGTCAACCCCAAATGTGCATAACCATGTCTAGGATCGCACTTCAGCTCAACTAAAATTTGTGCATGTGTATGTTGTTAGAGGCAACATGGTCTGATGTGAGTTGTGGTGGATTCTTTGTGCAAAAGACGCAACACCCGTTCATGATAATTCTATGTTTAATGTACGTGCTTTACACATGCCTATATCTTGGCTGGTCACTCACACCGAGAGTGTGATTGCAGAGATGACGAGTACTTAGTCCCACTCTTGAATTTGTAAACCTAGGACTTATTTGTTACGTTATGGTTATGTTTTTCGATATACATCGCCGTTGCGATTTTGGTTCTGATTTTTAGTCGAGGTTGCTTATATTTTGTGATTATGTATAGGCTGAAGAATAAATGATGTCTGTTTGGTGCAATCAGATGTAAATTAACCTGGAAATCATTATAATCAATGAGCAGGGTGGGCTTTACTTATTTCGATTGCCAGACCAAAAACAAATTTCAAAGAGGTTAGTAAAGCTCTTTTTTTATGAATTAGCAATTAATTATTCAATCATTACGATGGTTCTTGGGCTTATATATGGCATTGTTGCTTTCCATTGCGCGGTAAAATGATCCGTATTCAAGATACTACAACACATTCTGGCTACAGCATATTGACTGTAATTGGTTTCTATCTTATAATGTTGTAATTGTTACTGTGTAGCATGCCTCGGTATGTAGGTGCCAAAATTTGAGAATATTAATACCGAAAATTGGACAGTTTAGTAAATGTGATATGAAGTAGAGTCTGACTTTGAGCTACTAATTTAAGTGTAATAGCTGTAAAAGTAATAACCGAACTAAAACCAGATAGATGCTAAATTATGCTAGACTGAAACTGTTTTTTTTCCTTTGCTGCAAGTGTAATTAGTAGCTGGGGTAGCCCATGACTTTATATGTTTACTGAATTTATATAACATTTGGGTATGCGTGTTTGTAGGTACATAAACATGTAACGCAAGCTACTTGACAAACTTGGTACAACATGTAGATCTCAAGTTGCGAAGGTGATATGTAACACAAATGTAGCCGAAGGCATATGTCGCTGAAGCTACGACTAAATGTCGCAAAACATGAGATAAAAGCCGAATGTCGTACAAGCTGAAGCAGAAGACCATCATTAACTTTTTCCCCCAATTTTTATGGTAATAGTTCAAATGTTTCTCATTTTAAATTTTCTTCTTATTCTATTCTAACTCTAAAAAGTATTCTTAATAAGACATGTTTGATAGATTATAAACATCAATGATTATGCCTTCCCTGAGGTTCGCATTTTGAAACATGTCAACTCTTTTATTGCAAGTTTAAAGATGTGCATGCATGTATTTGAGCTTGAAAGACAAATTTTGTAGTACATTTATATCATCTGAAAAATTGAATAAGTGAAATTGTATTTTGTAAACTGTATAAAATCATGTTGGCATTGGAATTGAATCAATATTTTGTAGTTTCCAAAACAACTCTTTTATGGGACATTCGCTACAATACCTCATAAGAAACAACACAAATAAAAATCAACAACAAAACAAACACGTTCGTAAGAAACAAAAAAGGCAGCGGAAAAAAAAATAACAAAACAAACCAGCAGCAACGCGCGGGCTACCCCAGCTAGTTAGAACTAAGAAACAACAAATCAAAGTAAATCGCTTCATATCATTAAAGTTTGAATTTCATTACCGATAACAACAACAAACCCAATCCCGCCGAGGCAGGGTATGGGGTATGGGGGAGGTAAAATGTAGACAGATCCTACCCCTACCCCAGGATAAACCCGGGAGTAGAGAGACTGCTTCTAAAGAGACCTCCAGCAAGTGCATGTGTGCGGGTGAGAAAGAAAAAAAAAAGATAGCAGATGACGGTAAACAACAAGCACAATCAGGCAAAACAAGGTAAGAGAGCACGGGAGAGAGCAACGAGCAAAAGAGCACAAAAGAGAACCTAAACAAAAAACAAATAACCAAAGCACAAAGAAAAGCAAGCAGACCAAAAGGAGCAACATAGAGCAAGGCAAAAACATAATCTTAATGATCACAAGGACAAAACCTAGATAGTATATTAAGAAAGGCATCTCAAAAAGAAAAAGTTCAAAAATATCTTTGGAACCGGAGATTACAAACTAGATTTGGAATTTGCCATCAAGACTTGGGACTGTTGTAATGAACCAAACGGGGAAGCAGAGGGGAGCATCCTCAAGAACGAACAGGTGGGGGACCACCAGCACCACCTGGGCGTGGGGCTTGACCAGGCTTAGGACCATCATCCTGAAAGAAAGAGAGAGAAATTTATCAGCAAGTTAAACAAACAGAACAAGAAATTGAAGTCATTTTTTTAATCAGAAAGGTAATATAAAAAAGATCAACTATTTAGACAAAAAGGTTTACAATCTTATGTATAACCTGCCCGACTTAGCCACGTCTACTTAAACAATTTGCAATTCTACAAATCTTAAAAGGGTATAAATGATCATAAACATTGCTCAACTACTTGTTACAGTATCATCATATAACGTTTTTCCTATCATAAACATTACAGCTACAACTTCTAGTAGTAACATCAACTGCACCAACAAAATACAGCAAAGATTACTGTAATACATTGTTTAGTACCTTTGTGGGCTGTCACAAAATAACTAAACATGACTTTGCATTGATAGTGAAACATTCAGAAAGCCAGAAACAGAGATAGATGAAACAAAATGTGGCCACATTGAAATTTTCAGTGTTGGGTCAGGTTCTAAATGTTAAATCACCGTCTATAATGAAAATATCACTTTAAGATAACAATGAGCTAAACATGTCTGTAATAATAACGGCAAATCGCATACAAAGGTATCGCACTTAAGGTTAATTATAATTTTAGGTACTCAAACTTTTTTTCTCTCAATTTAAGGTATTGAAGTTATTTTTGTGTAGTAAAGGGTTTTTTCGACTTTTCATAAGCGATAACCGGTCATAATTTTAGCCGAAATGACTTTTAAATACTCAATTATAACGATATATCACATTAATTATCCAATTCAGCTGAAAAAATGGTCAATAACTAATTTTGAAAAGTCGAAAAAGCCTTGCTTTGCACAAAAAATAACTTTGATACCTTAAATTGAGAAAAATAAAGTTGAGTGCCTAAAATTCAAATTGACCTCAAGTGTGATGACTTTTTATGCAATTTGATCTAATAATAATTAATCTATATATAACCAGTCTGGAAAAAAGGTTCTATCATGGTAAAAATAGATAGAAACATATACCATGCTCCAAACAACCATTATTCAAGATGCTACACAAAAACTAATGAAACTGAAACAATCAGAATATAATTTTAAATTGGTTTAGTGATTGATGTGCAGTATTCAAAGTGGTCGTAGCAGACAGGTGTACCTTTTCAGCACCATGTACGAAAATTAATCTAGAGATGTGCACAATCAAGGTTGGTCATTTCAAAGAACCAACATACCTAGACAACCCACTGCCTATGAAACTTAATGCTAAATGTGGACTAATGATCATAAGATAACAGCAAAGAGAGCACAAAGATATTATCCAGCTAATCTACATTCTATTACATGTGTTCTAGAGCATACAACAGTGATGATATTATGAGTTAATCTACATTCAACCCGCACCAGCCAGAGGCATGCAATATTGTACTATACTAGTATTGTAACTAGCAAAAGATAGCTTAGAAAATCATACCCTTGGACGAGTGAATCTCTTTGGTGGCTCACGGTTCCTCCTGTCAGTTCGAGATCGAACCCTTACAACCTTGGAGTGAATTGCACAAGACACACAGTACTGCATCTTCACATACAACTTGGGAAGAGTGTACTCTGCAATAAAAAGCAAAATTGTTAGCCTAATCAATAATTTCAAAATGCACATGTTTTATGATCTGTGTTATAAGTGTTACGTTCAAATGCACAAGCTTCTTGGACATCCCTAACAGCAGCTTGCTCAACAATGTTCCTCACCAGAAATCTCTTGATAGCCTTGTCCTGATACCACAAGAAAATACGTAGATTCAGAGCTGTAAGCTTCGATAACTTTATATAAAAGTGACTGTTTCGAGAAATGCAATAAAATCTCAACCGAGTATAAATACGCATCAGCAGATAAGCATGTAGCTTAAGTATAAAAAAAGCCACAAAAAAAGTTTAATAGACTTGTCTAAACAACATGATATATGTACTAAGTGGTTTCTCAAAAACTTAGCTACACCAAAACACAAGACACTTCAGCTTTCTTGTATGTTTCTATTTGAGTAACTTACAATTTGATGGAACTGCATGTATATCATTTGATTGAACAAAAACGTAATTGAAACTAAGATGCATTTTAATGTGATAACTTCAAATGCAATTACATCAATACGGAAGGGTATCATCTGCTATATGTTAGTGCCATTAAACCCATATAGAAAACAGCGTTCAAGAAGATCAATCTCACAATGAAAAACTACTTTACCAAAATGATATAGATAAAGTAAGAAAGATACCTTGGGGCAGCACTTTCCACAGTTTGAGCAACGAATGAACTTGACATGACCACGACCATGCTTGTTCCTTCCACCATTCCTTCGCTTAAACGTCTACACAAACAATAGTCTCCATTATTATACAATTTTCAAAAAACTAAGCAATTCAACAATATTTATATAAAAAGTGACATTTTATAAAACATCTCGTTAATCAGAAACTATTGTAGAAACATGGAACATAAGCAAGACACATTAACATATTCAGTCAATCTTTATCATTTTACGACAAAAACACCTCACCGTAAATCAAAACAATAACATACCATATCCAGTAGTTCAATAAATATTCTACAAATTAAACCAAAATCAGAACAATATAAAATAAAGAAATAACTGATTCTACATTTGTTTCAAAACAATAACTACTTAACATACTTTTAAATAAATAAACTCATCATATATCAGAACAATATCATATCAAATTCACTGACTCAGTAACTTACTATACAAATATCCACAAAATCAGATTGAATAAAGTGATGCAAAATGAAACGAAATTATAACAACACATTTTATTTATTAAAATTAGGTTAACAGATTAAATGAAGAAGAAGGACTAACCATTTTGCCAAAAGAAAGGTGAGTGGTGTGGTGTGTTTTCGGTTGATAAGAAGATCTGCGCCGTCTTCTGTGTGTGGTGAACAACCTAGGGTTTTCTTTTCTTTTTATAACCCTACTTTTGGGCTCTGTAGTGGGCTGAGGTGAATTGTGCGTTTGGGCTTTCGTAGGGCTTTTTTTTGTGGATTGGTGTTTATAGTGTGGCCTAGCTTGACCTGATATTAGCTCAATGGTGATTGGTGAAGGACATGTAAAACGAAAGTTTTGTAATTAAATTATGATAATTTTTTGTTTTAATCAAATTGATAAGCCACTTCATTAAGTATACACAGTTTTAAATAAATAGATGAAATCTCTTTTTCAAGATTTGGTTTTGCAAATATTTGTTTATTATGTAAAATCGATATGAATGGGATGTTTATCTAAGCTTATATTCCACTTTGGCTTATATTTCATAAGTAGCTAACAATAATCTACTAAATAGAGAGTATCCATGGCAACCATGGTTTTATTTAAAGGTTTTCTATACACCTTTATTTAGGGCATCCTGATTTGATTTTCAATTTTTATATAGGAAATCGCCGCCATTGATAAGACAAGACTCACTCGTGCACGATATCAGCTTGTTTGAGGGTAGGTGGTGTTTAAATGAAAACGTTGCATCCTATCCTAACGGAGGAGTTCAAGTAAAAACACGCTCTTAGGCCAGCAGTGGTGATCTGGGTCGACTCTTTTCATCAGCTTTCTCTTTTCGACGATTTGACGACGATCTAGTTATCACAGTGGTGACTTAGGATTTATTTTCTTTTTATTTTTTTTAATTCAAATATATTTAAAAACAAAATTAAACTTTATTAATAAAAATACTTAAACATTACAACAATAAATAAAAACTTAAACTAATAAAATGTAAACATTACGGTACTTATTAAAAACTGAAACTAATAATCTAAGTTGTGGCTTTCTTTGATTGATGCCTGTAGGACCACGTTTTACACCAACCTTGCGCGTATACCACCTTATCACAAGATGAACACACGAACTAAACTCAAACTATATGCGTAAAATATGAAGAAGGAAAGATGAGAAAGATGGTGACTTGATGTTATAAAACCGTGTATGTGTAGAGAGAAAGATGAAAACAAGATGTTGTATATTCAAAGGAAAACACACACACACACACTCAAGCACACCCCTCAAATGACACTTTGAGGGGTATTTATACTACAATTACTAAACGCCCCATGGGCTTGGGCTTGGGCCTCGTGGACATGGATTGGATATCATTGATAAAAGGCTAGCTTTACTAAACGTCTAACCATTTAACTTAGCCCAATCCACGAGCCCGTTGACTATTCTATCACGATATCTAACACACGTTACAAAGTTCCTAAACGTGAATGACCATCACTTCTAATAAAATGTTACTACTAACAATCTTCTCTAAGGGTGGTCATTCAAAGATGCTCCACTGATTAGGTCTTTACTTTCCTTGAGCTTGAACTTTGCTTGTAGATATAAAATAGTCTTAATTCTTTGTTCCTTCATGCTTTGTGATCAATTAAAGTGGTTGTCTGCCGTTGTCAACTTCGTTGTTTAGGTGTCTCCACGTCTTTCTCCACCATGCTCATACTTCTATTTGTCTTTTGGTTACCAATGATGTAGTTCTCGAGTCTTTAAACTTTGTAGATTCTTTGACATTGACGAAGAATCATCTTTGACTTTGTGTTGCCTTTGATTTTGATGAGAACTTTCATGTGTTGTTGGTATGAGCATGTGGAGAATTTGCACGATCTCTTCCTCCATGAGCATCCATAAGAAAACATAAAACACTAGTTAGAAATAATCCAACGCCATAAGTTTGAATTTCGGTGTGTTATGACATAGTGTGAAACACGTCTCTAATTCTCACAAAGGCCGTTCTGAACTGAGTCCCATTGTGAGATAACGCGATATACCAAGTACATCTACAATTCGGATGAGTCGTTGAAGTACACCGAGCATCACTCCACGATGAGACCGTTTGAGACACACTAAGCGTAATCCACGGGAGTTACCGACTGACTGTCGTGGTGCTTGATGTTGACCACGGCGGAGTTTCCATTCAATCATTGAAGATCATATGTGAAACTTCTCATAAATGTTCGGCGATTGCTAAGACTGCGTGGGACTCTAGAATATATCACTTGCGCCTTATTGATGAGCAATGACGATGTCATGTCAAGTGTTCCTATGAGATCTTTTGATGAATCTTGTGGCTCTAGACTCAATAGTGCATTTTGGTTTTCCTAGCGGAGATTAGGGAGAGGTCTCCTTTCAATACCAATGATCTCTAAGAGAAAGTCGATAGATTACGTAGGGTTCCGGTGAGAATGAAACAAATCCTTTTAAGAGGAATTGAGTGGCTAGAAGGTTTAGTGCGGTCGTCCATTTGGGTCCATGACGTCTTTGTCTTCAATTCGGTGTCATCTAGTGACAACCAAGATGGCAGATGAATTGAACCGGTTTACGCCTCTAAGGTTGATTATGGAGGCTATTTCTTTTCACCCTTTTTCATTACTTTTCTTTTAATTCTTCAACCCCTTCTTTCTCCTTCCTCACATTACTCCTTTTTTTTCAATCATACCTAAGGACTTCTAGTTCTAAACTATTGGTAATGTCCTTGGGTAGATCCCTCCGGCTCTGGCGGATCATATGACGAATTTACCTATCCTTAGTCACCTTATAACTCCATGACTATTCTATTGTTGCTATAAAACCATTTTTCTTGAAAATCTCTCAACGTGTTTATGATTATCAAAACATTTTGTTAACACCTTGAGAGTTTTGTTTTTCAGAAACACTCCCCCTTCACATGTGCTTATAAGTTTTGATGAATCGCACATAGAGGGTAGAGTTCGCACTTTTGAATTGATCGACTTTAAATGAACAAGACCGATTCGAGACACGTTTACATCACTAAAGAACTAGCTTGAAATTATTACCCGTCCCGATCAAGTCCATAGAAAGTTTCTCGAGATGGTACATTTATCGACATTGATTCCTCGTCAATTCATTGGTTTCAACTTAGTCGAGCTCTTTTCATATTCAAACAACGAACATTAAACTTTTTGATCACATTTTAATCACGTCTCCTCCCCAAAAAATAGCATATTCGTGATATTTTGATATCGTGATTAAACAACATTTAGAATCTTTTGGGAGACAAACGGATTTGATTTAAGCAAGAATTTGGAACATTTTGGTTTTATACTCCCCCTTTAATAAAGCATAATCAATTAAAGGGTTTTAGAGGGAGTTATCTTGAGCATGAAATATTTTGAAAGATTTTGAAAATCTTTTTGAACAATCTTGAAAAGGTGTTCAAGATGATGATGATTTCTCACCAGTGATAAATGTTGTGCACTGAAGCGTACACTTGATTTTTCTTTAAAAAACACGAGTTTTGATTCGAAAATAATCAAAAGTCATCATTTTAGTCCGGGTTTCGTCTTGAGTATACGAAAGCCATTTTGAAGAAATTTTGAGAAACGACATGTTTTAGAAAATATTTAAAGAACTCTCGCTCAAGCATCCGTACATGCCCGTATCATTGTTGGATGACATTTCTAGAAGCGCATGAATATCGATTATACAAGAGACATGTCGTAGAAGAATATTTTGGATCTTTTGATTTTCTATTGTTTTGTATTTTTGAAAGTTTTATATTTTTATATTTTGTTTTGTTGGTTTTCATATTTTGTATTTTGTTTTCAAAAATATTTACTATGACTTTTGGAAAATCATTTTCAAGAAGATTCGAGAAGACGTTCTAACTCCTCGGGGTTAGGCTTCGCATTCTAATTAGTCGAACTAAATCGTCAAACCTTTCTTTTGGAAGGGCTTTAGTAAATATATCGGCTAGTTGGTAATCTGTCTTCACGAAAATAATTCAACAACCTTCTTCCACGTGTTCTTTTATGAAGTGATAGCGGACACGAATGTGTTAGTCTTTGAGTGATGAGCAGGATTGCATGATATGGCTATGGCACTTTTCGAGTCACAATACATAGGTATTTTATCGAAAGTAAAGCCATAATCTGTGAGTTGTGTTCTCATCCATAGAACTTGAGCACAACACGCAGATAGAGACACATACTCGACCTTCGGTTGAAAGTGCAATGCAATCTTGTTTCTTTGAAGACAAGCTTACTAATTTTCACCCAAAATTGTGCTCCTCCGGATGTACTTTTGTCAGAACTTGATCACTGCGTGGTCCGCATCCGAAAAGGCAATTAGATCAAATCCGGTTCCTTCTGATACCAAAGACCCTTGTGAATGGATGTCTTCATGTACCGAAGATTCTTTAACCTCTTTGAGGTGCGGTTCGGTGAGCTTTGCACGAAACCGTGCTAATAAGCAAAAACAAAGTGAATATCGGGTCGACTAGCGATAAGGTACATGAGAGAACCAATCATGCTCGATATTTCTTCGGATCAATAGGTTTCTCAAATAAATTGGCTCCAATTTTTGGTGAAGTTACCATTGGTATGCATGAGTCACAATTATCCATACCATGATTTTCAAAATCTCGATTGTATATTTTGCTTGATTAATAAAAATTCCACGTGGGATTGATGAATTTGTAAACCAAGAAAAAATTTAGTTCCCCATCATGGACATTTCAAATTTGCTTTTCATGAGATTTTCAAAATGTTTTGAAAGATTCGGATTAGTGGACCCAAAATGATGTCGTCCACGTAAATCAACAATCAAAATGTCGTTTTGCATTTTGTGTAAACAAGGTAGGATCAACCGTTCCTTTGGTGAAATTGTTTAGGATGAGGAAAGAGGACGATTCGTCATACCACGCCTAGAGCTTGCTTTAAACCATAGATTGCCTTTTGAGTTTGTAGGCGTAGTCGGATGTTCCATGTCTATAAAGCCTTACAGGTGAGTCACGTACACTTCTTCTTTCGAGTTCCATTCAAGAACGCGGTCTTAATGTCCATCGATAAACCGTGATGTTTTTGTGAAATGCATAGGCTAAGAATATCCCGACGCCTCAAGTCTGCTACCGCGCGAATGACTCTTCAAAGTCTATTCCTTCTTCCTGTCTCGTATCCTTTGGCCACAAGACGAGCTTTATTGCGAATTACGGTCATCTCTTCATCCCTTTTGTTCTTCCATAACCATTTAAGATCAATGACTCGAATGTCAATTGGTCTTGGAACCATTTCCCAAGAGTCATGTAGACGGTATTGGAGAAGTTCTTCCTGCATCGCTTCTATCCATGCGGGTTCTGCCATTGCCTCCCGAATGTTTTTCGGTTCACTATTGCTAATTGAGCAAAGGTAAATGCATAAGTCGCAATCGGTGGCAAGTTGGAGTCTCGTCTGAATTGGCCTTGAAGGTTCACCAATAACTTGTTCATTGGGTGGTCTTTTTCCACTTGAGTAGTAAGGATACCGTATGTTATACGTGTCGAGTTAGATGGTTCTCGTAAGCTTGAAGATGATTCAGCTGATTTCGTAGCAAATGGGTTTTCAAATAAGTCGTCATCTAACGTTGCATTGTTCTGGTTTTGAGTAGGTTCTTCTTGAAATGATATGTTTTGGTTTTGCTCATCAACTGCTGGTAAAGTTGTTTGAAGAATTGGAGTTGTTGGAGTAGATGTAGATGATGTTGATGGAGTTGGTGCATTGGTTTCGACCGTTGTAGATGCATCTTCCGGTGGTGATGGATGATGTTGAGCGGTGCGGCGGAATGATGGTTTGATGCATTTGTCAAGTTCCACCATAGTATTCATCGAACATTAACTCAAAGAAATTCTCCATTCTTGTTCATGAGGTGTGGCAGAAAAAGTTGATGGAGCTCTTTGATGTACGAGTCTGAACTGATGTGTCCAAGTCTCTGCGGGTTTGGTGCGGGTTCTAGGCGAGTCTCTCATAAGCCATTTGTGAAAGTTCATCAAATTTCACATTCATCATCTCCATGATCCTCCTAGTTCTCCGGTTATACACCACAGATGCCTCGAGCTATCTCGAATATCCAATGAAGATTCCAATATCACCTTTAGTTTTCGCTTCCTAGATCTTCTCTGTCGTTTGTCGGATAGCACAAAGCGCCAAACACGTAAAATTAATAGATATCGGGTTTTCGTTGTTCACAATTTCATATGGGGTTTTATTGAATATTGGATGGATTAGGGATCGGTTACGAGTGAAACAAGCAAGTGTATGACATCGGCCCATAGAAATAATGGTGCCTTTGAATAAATAAGCATTATGCGGCGACTTCCACAAGAGTTCGATTTCTTCTTTCAATTACCCCATTTTGTTGTGGAGTTCTAACAAGCGATGTCGGATGAGTTATTCCAACATCTTCAAAATAAGCTCTTAACTCTGATTTGTGAATTCGGTCTGGTTGTCTGCTCTTACTACTCTTACTGGAGCTTGAAGAAGTACTTGAATACGTTTCGGAAGGTGATAATGATGTCGGTGCTTCGCCTTTTGATCTCAGAAACCTAACCCATGTATATCTTGAATAATCATCGATGATAACAAGAATATACTTTTTCCCATTAATGCTTTCAACTCTCATTGGGCCACATAAGTCCATGTGCAACATATGCAACCTTGCTTCCGAACTAGGTACGGATTTGGGTTTATGTGATGCTCTTTTGCTTTTTCCTTGTTCGCATGATGGACATAAGTGATCCTTGGTGTATTTGAACTTTGGAAGTCCGTTGACGATGTTGTCTTTGGCCAGTTTGTTGATGGTGTCGAAATTGAGATGGGATAATCGTCTATGCCACAACCGAGACTTTGTTCCAGATGCTCGTGTCATAAGACATATTGGTGATGAAGAGGCCATTTGGTTAATGTCGATAGCATACAAGTTTGTATCACGATTCCCAGTTAAGAGATCAGTGCCATTCAAGTTTCTAAAGTGCAAGCATTTTTCCTAAAAGCAACATCTAAATCTGCATCACGTAATCGCCTGATCGAGAACAAATTGTGTCCCAACCTTCGATATAGTAAACCCGAGTGATCAAATAATTTCAAAAGGTAGATCTCCATAACCCATGATAGTCGCTACATGATCATTTCCAAACGTCACGGTTCCATGAATTTCAAACGAATTGATCGCCAGACTTGATTCCGATCATGTGCTTGGAGCAACTTTGAGTCGACGATCCAAAGACATATTTTGATAACCCGCCAATAACGAAGAAGAAGATTTTGGAAACCGTTTTGATTTTGGTTCCTTTGGGTTGAGGTAAAATCGATCACACTCATAGAAGTTATCTACTTGTAAGACAGTTCATCACTCATTCTACCATTTTGGAGTGTGAAAGTTCTACCGTGGGTTTCAAATGTCATCCCTAAAGTAAACACGATGCTTCTTATCGAGTGTAAAGCCTAAGTCTTGCCACTATTCTTCCTATTCGTTTAGCATAAGTTCTTTTAGGAACGTTCTTCAGAACATGTTTATCATTCTCATTCTTAGAAACACAATCATCATGAACATTGGTTAAAGTTTTCTTGCAAGTTAAACAAACAGATTCAACAGATTCATTAAACTTAGCAAAGTTCATACGTTCATTACATTCAGATGAAATGTCTTTCTTATTACAAAGCGGTAAATTCCTAGGGTGTTCTTCTACTTTCTTCTCTTTATTCAAGCGACTACTCTTAGAGGCATGCGAGACTCTATTGTTCCTTGTATTGCTCTTAGGCTTTAGTTTGCTGCTCCTAGAGGTGCTTCCTAGTCCTGTAGAAGGTAAGGCACACTCATTAGGATTCACAATTTTATCTAGAGAATTAGTTTCAGCTATCATAGTCTATTTGGAGTGCTTTTCTAAACTTATGTCGTTTGTTCCATATGGTTTGGATGTGGAGGCAGACGCATTAGTAGTACTCATCTTAAAAATGCCAGGTGCTAAAACTTTTGGTTTCTCGATAACCGCTTTTCCTTTTCAACATTTTGTTTAGGCAAGGCGGGTGGATTGATTGGTTTGGATAAATCATTTTCTCATCGACTTTTGGAGGCATAAAGCAGACATTTTGGTTTTAAACCGGTTTGGGAACATTTGCTTTCTCCTCGGTCAATGGTTTTGTAATCTTAGTATCCACTGCCTTTCCTTTTGACAATCCAAATGAGCCCTCAAAAGATCATTTTTCGCTTTCATGTCATTGTAGGCACGCTCATACGACAATTTGTCATACTTGCATTCCTCGCTTTTTCGATCAAGTTGTTTAAAATATGAGACATTTTCTTTTCAAGTTTTTCAAGAGCTTTTTCATATTTTGAAACAATTTCGAGGTCTCGACCGAGTCTTTCATGATCTTCAATGAATATGTTTGTAAAATAATGGACATAATATCGGTAGTCGAACATCTTGAAGAGAGTCATTTAAATTTTCCAAAATTTGATGTGTTCAACACAATCATTAGCTTGCTTTACCGATTTATGGTCCTTGACAAAGTCGGTTGTTTCTTTCAAAAACGCTTGTTCAAAATGAATTACCCTTGAGTTGATGTTATTCAATGAGGGCAATTTGAGTTTCAAAATACTTTTATTTTCATTATCAAAACTATTAAACCGGATGTTTGTTGTAATGTTGGTTTTAGTTTTAACATCTCTTGAAGATCCGCAATTCGAGTTTTCACATTGTCTAAAATACTTTTCGCATCACTTGTGTTAAAAGGATTGTTTGAAGACATTTGTTCAATGTTCGAAGAGAATTTGAGACAACAACTGGTTTTGAAACATTTTGAAGCAGTGTTGACTCTTTGTTTGAAACACTTTGTGTGATGGAAAACTTTACTTTTCTTTTTGATTAACAAAAGTAATTCCGAAATTTTGTTCCATTTGTTATAGTCGATTGGTTTGATTTCCGGATGTTTTTGTTTCATTATTTCTCTACTCTCCTTAGATAGTTCTAACGTTTCAAGAGAATCACGAACAATAATGGGTTTATGTAAAACATTTCCATTGTTTAACACATTTTGAGGTTTCTAAGCTTTCTTGAGGAACGAAGAAGGATCGTTACCAAGTGCCATTCTATGATTAGTATGAAAACGCGGATTTACTTGATTAGAAAGCATCTTGTTTGTTTGAGCGAATGACCCATTGTAAGAAGCAAATTTTCCAAAGTTTGGATTTTTCATTTTTATCAAGAATTTCATCAAGAGAATCTTCTCGCTTTGAAAAATCATGAATCAATTGCTTCTTCTCTTTTCAAGATCGAAAACATTTCTTTTGTTTAGAAAGTTGGTCATTTAAATAAAAATTTCCTTGTTTAAAGATTTAATTTTCAAGTTCAAATTCACATCAAGTGTGTTATACTTGATTTGCAATAGTTGTTCTTTAGAAACCAAATTTCGATAACCAATTTCTAATTCGATTCTTTGTTTTATGAAATTCAAAGGCTTTTGCATTCTCCTTGTAACTCTCAAGCTCATCGGTCAATTTAGCATTCGCGCCTTAACTTCGCGATTGACCATTCTAACTTTCTCGATTTCAATGCCACGCTTATTGATTAATGATTCAAAATAAGCACGTGTTTTCTCATCGGTCTCGTGATTTTGTGCCACGGTCTCCACTAGGATCCACATATGGAGTCTCGAGTTAGTATTGCTACAACTCGGATTGTCCGTATGTATCATAAGTAGGTGCGATGTCACGAACGCTTGTTCATCATGAGTAAACACATCAAATATGACATTTGTAGAAAACTAGAAGGGGTTGAATAGTTTACCAATTAAAAACTTTGTTTTGAAACTTATTGAAAGATCAATTGATATTGATCTTAGATATGTTAATGAAATATGCAAGCAATATGTAAAGAGTAAATAAGGAAAGAAATGATCAAACCACAACAAGTTGTTTATAGTGGTTCGGTCTACAAGGACTCTTTCTCCTTACCCTACTCCACTCCCGAGTCTCACACTTCGAGAGTTTAACTTCACTAGTCAACAAGCTCCTTTCACCGTGGAGAAACCTTTACACTTCACACACTATTTCCGACACTAAGCTAGATGTCGAGTTCTTTCCAAGGGTACAACTACTCCTACACACAATGTATTTTGAGGACTAAAATACTAACCACTCACACTCACAAGATTATGATGGTTTAATGCAACAATGAAGTATGAATCAAAACAAGATCATACAACACTAAATAAACAAGACTTCCAACTTCTCGTTTGAAGCTTGAATGTGACTTGATCTTCTTTGCTACAAAAGAGATCACTAATATGATATGAAACTAAGTTAGAAAGGTTAGAGAGATATGTAAGAGAGTATGATAGAAAGGGTGAAAAACTACTTGGTTTGGCTTTGCTATTTATAGCCAAAACCATCGCTAGCATCACGGACGGCGGACCCCTTGAAAGGGTTCCGTCCGTTATATATTTTGGTGCCTCCAGGTCCGACAAACAAGATATCAAGATCTTGCCAAAGTCAACCATATCTATGCAAGATTGTGTAAGATATGAAGAGTACAAATCTACACAAAATATCTAATGAAATCTTCCAATGATTTCATGATGCATCACATGATGTCATGTGTTGTTTTCTATTTTTAGAAATATGCAAATACATAAGTAATGTTTAGTTTTAATAAACTAAAACATTCTAAAACTACTATCATACATTATGCTTAGACTCATATTAAGATATGATTAGTCACAATGTAAATGCTTAAATGATGAAGATATTGTTTGAAAAAGCTTGTTTTAATATCTATTAAACTTGACAAGCTTTAAGCTTTATGAAAATTAAATTTAATTTTGTCGTTAACAAAACTTAGGTAAAGATCAAAAATATAAATAACGTTTAATGACGATATTTGTATTAACAATCTCCCTTTTTGTTGAGGACAAAATATAAATTTTATTTTATAAAAGATACAAAGATTGTGCAAGAGTTATAAAAATATTAGTTTTAGAACTTGAAAAGGAAATGATAATGCAAGTGTATGATGTTTGACTTTTCGGAAAGTCAAAGTATTCATTAGTTGATGCATGATGTTGACTTTTCGAAAGTCAGTATGCAGATTGACTTTTCGTAAAAGTCAAGTATTACCAATGAAGTATCATGTTTGACTTTTTGAAAGTCAATGTATGCGCTTAACTTTTCGAAAAGTCAAATATAACAAATGTAAACAAGTTCTATATTTTCTCCCCTTTTGTCTCAACAAAAGAAGAGGTGATCGGAATGTAATGAGCGAGCCATTATCTCCCTGATCAAAGCTCCCCTAAATGGGGTGCTTAATGGGAAGATACATGGATTGTGAAAAATAAAGCTACAAAAAAAATGTTAGTAATAATTATCATTCACAAGCATTTCCAAATACTATGTAAAGGCACCAACAATATAGAAAACACCATTCATTAGCTAAAATTTTTCATGAATAAGAATCATGAAAAGAGAACACAATGATGTGTTTTAGTACAAGAAAAAATAATCCTAAGAAAAGAAAACTTAGAAATGCTAATCTATGACCATTCTAATGAGATGGTGGATGAGAAAGAGCGTTGAGGCGCTCGAGGATGTGATTGAGGATGAACCTCATTTCTCTTGAAGTCATGGACCATAACCCAGTCCGATCAACGGTTTAGGGCGGTTTGCTCACAAGTTGAGCAACCATGCCTAGGGGTAGTATGTTTGGTGAGGTTGTGGTGGTGGAATGGTAGATGTGTTGTTATTGGTGGGGATGTTTGGGGTGGTCGTGATGGAGGCTAGCAAAGAATTTTGCATTTGCATAGTCTCACTTAGGTGAGAATCCACCATGCCTTTGAATTGGTGGAGTTGTTGGAGTTCCGCTTGAATCTCCTCTCTTGTGGGATTAGCATCCCATGCACTCCTCAATGTCCTCTATGTGAGGGACATTGATGTGGGAGTGGTTGGTCCCGATACAAGGACCATGGATGTCTTTGTGAATGGGGTGGAAGAGAAGAGGTTTTGGCCCTAATGGGCGTTTGGGTCAAAAGATGGCCTAGGTGACTCATGAGCAATCCGCTCAATTGTGCCAAAGGATGGCAATGGTGGTGGATGATTTGGCCTAGGAGGCAAGTCATCCAAGTCCTCCAAAAAAAGATTTGGAGAAGTGGGTGGTGTGGAAAATAACTCCAAAGGAATGAGAGTTGGAGACTTTGGTGGTGAGGGTGGTGAGGGAGTTTTGGATGTTTGGATGGGTGCCGGTGGTGGTGAAGTGGGTGTTTTTGTGGGTGGTGGAGTGGTGAGCACAATTGGTGATTGAGTAGGAGTAGCTAATGTTAGGCTTGTATCATCTCGTATGGGGGATGAGATTGTGAGTGGAGAAGACTCGGATGAGGAGCTCAAGTTTACGAAGAAACAAGGCCTCACGCTAATTCTAGCGGTTTTCTTGCAAGGTTTAGGAGAGGATTTTTGTCATTTTGACTTGTGTTTTTCTTTGCTAGATGATGGTAAGAATGAATAAGGTGTGAGGATGATCATGGTAAAACCTCTCAATTTATAGAAGTGAAAAATTATGGAGAAATATGTTTGATTTGATGTTAAACCATAAAAGGGATAAGGTTCCTAATGATTTGGAAGTGGGTTAAATGCTAGTCATATCACCCAAGTCAAGCCATACAAGAGAGATGGAGTGAAGTAGCAAAGATTTGCAATAAATGTGTTCTAATGAGTGGAATTTCCTAACAATCGATTACCAAGAATTTCAAGGTACCAAAATTTGGTTCCTTCCTTTATATAAAAGGGCTCCTTGGGTGAATTTTTCAAATTTTGAATTTTGGTGGGAAATGGATGTCTTATATGCCTAAGAGAATTATACTAGTTCTAATATGTGTATAAACTAGTTAAGATTGACCTACAAGCAATGGATGGTAATTTGGAATGACGAAATAATCGAAATTGAGAAAGTTACCTAGAGGATCCACTGACACCAAAAAGTTTACAGACGGACCCCAAAAGGGTGCCGCCTCGTCCTCCCCGCATGGTAGGGCGGTACCATCTCTTATAACAGACGGAACCAAAGCGTCGGTGCCGTCCTCGATCCGTCAAAGATCTGAGAAAAGTTCACATAGTGCATTTTAAGGTGTCGGGACTTTTCCAAAATCAAATTTTTCTCAAAACATGTGACACTAAACATTTCTAGTTAGGAAAAGTAAATAACACATGTACAAACATAATGGAGCATAGATTTTGAGCAAGGCAAGTGATTTTCACATTATAGTGAAAATGGGTAAAATTTGATAGCATACTTGTGCTATCTCCCCGCATAAGATTGTTAGCATACATCATTGTTTCGAGTTATATTATCATCCTACAAGATAAAAACAACCAAATTGTATCAAACATTAGAGATAATGTATTGTTCCAAACGCCTGTGAAACGATTCTCACTTATCTAACTTCTTGTAGATCTTGGTCATCATTCTACCAAGGCACTTGAACATCCCTTGGTTTGCTTGAACCCCGTGATTCATTCTCAATCTCGGAGAGATGCATAATACTCATGAGGTGGAAGGCGAGAGTTTGGAAGACCATCATCTGAGCTATTGATGATGATGATGATGGAGTTGGAGGTTTTGCTCTCTTGCCTTTTGTCTTAGCAACTCGTGCATCACTCAAAGGTACAAAGATGTGAGGATGAGCTCATAGTGAAGGTGCGTCCCTTTTGGGCTTGGTGGAATTGGTGCAAAGGATCTATAGAGACGGGTGAGAAGCATCCGTATGGGAGAGCAACCGATCCTTGTGTTGGAATATCAATCATTCTCCTAGCAATGTAGTAGGCTAAATTGAATGGTTGACGGGTGGACAAGTTGTAGAGCATATGGCAAAGACAAGCATTGATGTGATCCCTATTTCCTATGGTGCTAATGACGTTGGCTCTAAGTAGTTCTTCCCATTTCCTAAATTTGGGTTTAAGTTCATTTAGCTCCATTCCATATGGATCTCGGTTCACTTCTTTTCCTTTTCGGGTGACTCGGGTTGTATCTCCCCTTGGGATAAATAGGTGCTCACGGATGACATCCTTATTTGCTAGAGGTGTTTGGTAGGGAGAAGTGCGGTCATTGTTTGCATCAAGAATGGTGAGTGACCACTTATCCGAGTAGACACATGTCCCTCGGTTGGGAATTCCTAGCAATTGAGCAAAGTTGGTTAAGGTGATGGTGTAGTTGTTTTGATTGATTTTAAACCTAAGACAAAACTCATCATCATCTTCATCACTAAAGCCGGTCACACTAGCATAGAACTCTAACACAAACCTAGGACAAATTCGTTCATCGATGTCAAGAAGACAATCGAATTGAATGGCGGCTAGTTCTTACGGAGATTGGTATTTTCAATGAAAGATGGGTGAATGGTTCTACCCTCATGGAAATACCTTGATTCTAGACTCTTAAATATTTCTACTTGTTCCTTGGAAAGTCCTTTGGTTTTGTGATGTTTGGGAATGTAGCCAAGGGTGTCCTTGTGATCATAGAATCTTGCGGCTACCATGGTTATTCCTAGGAGCAAGAATTAATATGTTAAAAATGAGAATAAACTTTAACGTTTTAGTTCTAGTGTGTGCCTATATGAAAACGATTTGGAGTTGCGGTTATCTCGACTCATTTTATGCATAAAATGGTTTTAGTGGGTGTTTGGCAAATACCATGAGATAACCCAAGTGCTCTAATTCAATGTGGCTTCATTTGAATATACCCGGAATGCATATTAGTTATGCAATACCTTTAGTATTCAAGAGCATTCAAGTGATGAAAGTCTAACGTTTCTATTTGTATTAACAATGAAAAATTGTTTTCCTCTGTGAGAAGCTTTTCAAATTTTTTTGACATGGGGTGTTTGATTATTTGAATAAGGCCTTATAGTCATTATCTATTGATTAGTGGGAAGCATGATTTGTTTATGCAATATGATAATGTAGTACCTAATTTCAATGACTAGTTATGCAATTTGCCAATTGAATTTGTTGGGATTTAGTAAATCCAGTACTTAAAGTGTCGGTCACCTCAAGTATGTATACTCGTTAGAAAGCTCGTAGTCGTAGTTATTCAATGTTAGTATTTAGATTACTTTGTAACACCGTGGAGGATCAGACGGTCTTTACCCATCAGATGCGATCCACACCCTAAAGTAGGCGTCTATGTTTGTACCCTATAAATACCCTTTGCCTCCAAGGCAAAGGGTTGGGCTTCATAATATATTTTCTTTGTCTCTAGGGTTCCCATCTTCTCCTCTTTCTCTCTAAAACCATTTAACCTAAAGGCGCCAGATCTATTGTATATCAAACCAAGATCCTTCAAATGGTATCAAGAGCCATGGTTTATCCATCTCTCATGTACTTGGGTTGATTGTTATTTCGTTAGTTAAGGTTTAGTTTTATCGTAAGTTTGTTGTCCTACGCGTGAAATTTTTCACTTGATCTTCATTTACGGTGGTTACTCGGTGTTCTTCTTGCTTGGATAAGCACGAAAAACACTTCGACTTTGGATATCTCGTGCCTTTGTGAAGTGTAAGAGATCGTTGTGGGTAAAACCTAATTTTACGCATAAGCATAAAACTTACGCGTAACAATTCTTACGCATAAGCCTTTTCTTACGCATAAGATTGTCTTACGCCTAAGGAATCTTACGCATAAGGTTTTACGCCTAAGCTTTGGTTTACGACAAACTTAAGCATTTTACCCTAAAACTCTACGCGTAAGCTCTAGTCTCACGCTTAAACTCGCTTCACGCGTAAGCTCGTGTCACTAAGTAAAGTTGTAAATTACGCGTGAACCGCCGCTCACGCATAAGCTCTCATCTACGCATAACGTTGCTTTCTTAGCATAAGCTTCTACGCGTAACTTTGCTGTCTACGCATAAGTGTATAAGTTTTACGGTTTATCTCTTGATTTTGTAAAATCCCGTGAAAGAATCTATTTCCGGTTAAGTCAAAGATTTGTAAAATCCGTAGAATTTAAACATGTCTTCCGTTGTCGATGATGTGCAAGTCGCAGGATCCGATACTCGCCTCCCATGCTTGATAGAACCGACTATGAGTCTTGGTCACAAAGAATCGGTATCGCTTAGGAAAGGAGAATGGGTTAACATCCTTAAGTCAATTGATGAAGGACCGTATCGGGTTGAGACTACAAGAGATATAATTGATATCGCAGCAGATGGTACAATGATCTATGGAATAGATGGACCAAAGACATATGATGAGCTAAGTGATAAGGAGAAAAGCGATTTGATGTCGATATCGTGGCTTAAACAACATACTTCTGTGGTCTTCCTAAAGACATCTACAAGTCGATCAATCACAACACGAAGCTAAGGCGGTTTGGGATAATGTCAAAATGCTTCTCTCGTGTTCGAATTGACCATCGAAGACAGAGAATCACAACAGATGATGAATTTGAGCACTTTAAGATGAAGCTCAAGAAAGTGTCTATGAATATTATGTGAGATTCCACAAGTCAGTGAATGATATGAGGAATATCAAGATGACTATGCCAAACATTCAACCGAACTCAAAATTAAGTAAACAACATGAATCTCGAATGGCACAAGTTTGTCACTACGTGAAGCTTACAAAAGGACTAAAGAACACCAACTATGAGCAATTGTATGCCTTCCTTCTTCGTAATGAGAAACATGCTATGTTTGAAAAAGGATTTTAGAACAGTTCAAATCTCAACCAGAGATACAAGCTCATCAAATGATACAACCGCATTTTTCACCAAAGCATCACAAGTCACACCCATCGGAAATGATAATCACAAGCCCGCTTCGATTCGGGATATAAGCAACCTAACTCGATGAAGTCATGGGTACTTTATCAACAAATTGGCTCTTATGGTTAAACAAAACTTAACCTTCTCCCCACATACCAACAGACTTCACACTAACAATGAGATCGGGATCGCATCCAATCTACACAACCATGCTTTGGTCGAGATGGAAAAGTTCTTGTTCAACCAGTTCAAGAAAGGCGATCGAACAAGGAAGAGGTGGAGTGGTAGAGGCTATCTTGAAATCGTAATTGGGGAAGGAATGGAAACCGTGGTCAAGCAAAGCCAATCAAGTGCTACAACTGTGGTGAAGAAGGGCACATTGCTAGGAATCACTCAACCAAAACGCCCTCAAAACGCATAATACTTGAGGACAAGATGTTGTTGGTTCAAGCACAAGATAATGGTGTAATGTTGAATGAAGAGAGTCGTTGTTCTTGTCGATGGGAATGCTATAACATATGATAGAGATGTGGACGAACAACCATGCATCTTTTCGCTTTAAAAATCCCAACGCCTTTCAAGTTGCGATCGTGATGCATTTGACTCGGACGTTGATGATGAACCATGTGCACAAACTATCTTCATGGCTAATATCTCTCCAATGACATCTTCATCTCAACAAGCCACCCATCCAAGGAATCCATCATTAAAGAGGTACTCAAACTATATGATGTGGTTGATGAGCAAAGATTCACCATGAAGTACAATCCATCAAGTCATTGAGTCGAGATTTGAAAACATGGGTAATAACAATGTTATCCCATATGAACAATATGTGAAACAAGATGACAGTCTTGTTGTACCTAGTGATGAATCTTCCGCATTAATAATGAATGCATGCATGATGAATACACTTTGCATTTGTGCGATGATTCCTTGACCATTGTGCTCAATACCTATAAGGAACAAGTTGCTATTTATGAGCGGCATGCTAAGTTTGAGTTAACTACCCGTAAACCAAATGCGCATAATTATCGGAAAAAGTAATTTTAGAGAAGAAGTATTAAAACAAGAGTTAAACTCCTTACAAGAAAAGCTTTCTAAACTCGCTAAGCAAAACAAGAACTTCAAGAAAATGTGAAAATGCTTAAGCAAGAATTCAATGCTAAGGAATCAAAACTTTTGAATGATTTTCCAATCTAAAAACTTTGAAAAACAAACTTGAGAATAAGTTATGCGTCAAGGAATACCATTGATCGCTCACATGATCACTAAGCATAGAATCTTAAGCGATAAGCATAAGCGTTCCCTTGTTGAGGAACCAAGTCCCGAGGTTATTAAAAGGCTGGAGCTTCTCATAAGGTACTTTATGATGGTAATGAAATCCTTAAGCCTGGCGGAAACCTAGTTGCGTTGAGTGCACCGAGGAAGATAAGAAATCGATGAAGTCACTAGGAGAAAATGAACAAGAAACTTGAAAATCTTGAGTGTAAAAAGAATAACATAACGATCAAACCTCATGATTACAATAAGGAAAATCGGATATCCTTAAACAAGTTTAAGACTCGAGACACTTCTAACTCTGAACAAGTGTTTTGGAAAATGGATTTAGATAAGCAAAAGCGAGAATCTTATTGTTTCTAACCTCCCTAAGGAAATTGCCAAAAGCAATCTGTGTATCCTCCTAATACACCAATGCACCTAGTTCCTAGATCTATTGCCACTAATAGCGGGACCTTAATCACCCTATATGTTGTTTATCACCGTTTGTTGATTTTGAGAAAACGTAAGAAGAGAATCACACCCACGGAATTCTTGAGGGGAAAGGGTTTTGAGCAAATGAAAGAATGCTACTTAACCAAGTCATGCCTTTCTTTAAACTATTAAAAGGACAATTTGAGAGTCTTAAAATTGGAATAAACAACGATATTAAAGAAATGGAAAAGGAATTCGATGCAATGATAGTTGAAGTCAATGATTATGAGCAGAACTAAAATACAATGAAATTGAAAGGAAAAATCAGATATACTAAATGAGAACTTGATCTCTCAATGTGTTGCTCAAGATGTGTTCTATGTTGCTACTAATTCTTCTATTATCGCATCTCAATTTCATGAATTATCTGTTGCTTTAAAAGTTTCCCATGATCGTGGCATTGAGCTTGAAAAACGAATTCAAAATTGCATGAGAAAATTGAGCAGGATGATCATGATAATCTGTTAAACATCTTTCAAAATTAGAAGTTGAACATTTTGCTTTGCAATTAAAATATCAACATCTCAAAGAAAATGTTAAAACCTCAAATATCAAGACATCGTCGATGCTCCCGAGTTTGATGCATTTTGAAATCAACAAACGAGATGAACAAATTCGAGCTCATTATAACACGATCAAAAGGTTGAAAGTTCAAATTTCACAACCGAAAGGTGAAAAGAGGGATGTAATCGTTCCCATGTGCCTCCACCTTTAGATTCTCGAATTTCCAACTTCAAACATCATTTATAACTTACAAAAGGAAAATGCTTGTTTTAAAGCGAAAATTCAAAGGTTAATGATCAAAATAAAGAGTTATGTGATTCATTTAAAGTTACTCATGATAAACAAATTGAAAAGATAACTTCTTTACTTAATGATATTGAGGATCTTAAGCGTGAGGTAAAAGGAAAGTTGCCAATCCCCAATTGCAAGTACTGCTCCTAAAGTCTCGATTGTGATAAGTATGCTATTGATATGTTATATATTCCCCACCCATTAGGAATAATGAACTTGCACATAAAGCATATCTCTCATCTCTTAAGGAAAGTTTAAAGGGTCTTCGTGAGATTGTTGAAGATGAAAGATTAGAAAAACCTCTTGATAGTACCATTGCCTATGCTTGCATGGATGCCAAACGATCTCAAGAACTTTTAGAGTACATAATTGTCACATGTCCAAAATTTAGCAATAGGTGAGATAGAATAGTAGCACCCAGTTCTATGCCTAAGGATAAGAATGTGACTTTTAATGTGCCTCACAAAACTTGAGAACCCAAAGACTTCTAGACCACCAAGGCACAATGTAGTTTCACCAACTAATATTCCCATTGTTCATTCTACAGAGTAATCGGCAATACTAAGGTTAGCGGGTCAAAGCCTTGAGTAATACAATGCGAAATAGGATCTTGCCAACCAAAAGTGTTGAAGAAAAGCTAGTAGAAGAACACCTAGGAAGAATAAGTTTGAAATTTGAATAAAGCGAATCGTGTTGATTCTAGTATTAGCTATAAGCGTCTTGTAATTAATTCAATTCTACCGCCTTTGCAAAACATGTAATGAATGTTTGATTTACGGTCTTAATCATAAATGTTACGAGAATGAGGTGATTAATGTTGATAATACTCCATCAAGAATATAAAAATGCTAGACATGTTAAGGAGATCCGAAACCTAAAAGGAAAAGGTTAGCAAATTGTTGGAAGCCTACATGAAGAAAATTTAGCAATATGGGTTATCAATGGAAACCCACGGCAAAAATTCAAATTGAATGAATCTTGCCCTAAGTTGTCTAGATCCATACCTTCTAAGAAATGGAAGCCCACCGGTAGAATCATACCTTTAAGAAGTGAACATACCTCAAACAGGTCCACTTGTCACTACTAGTGTTACAACCAATACTAATGAGGTCATATCTCCTATTACTGATGTGGGTGCTCCAATAATGTGTACTAACCAAACGGAACCCAATCGTTCATGGGGTTCCAAATTATCCAGTTATCCATTCTTGTCTGTGTTCAAATGCAGGTCGTACAAATCGTCCTCTGGTATTTGGACTCAGGCTATTCCAAGCATATGACTGGTGACCGGTCACGGCTCATGAACTTCGTGAGTAAATTTATTGGAACTGTTAGATTCGGAAATGACCATTTTGGAGCTATTATGGGATATGGTGATTATGTGGTCGGAGATAGTGTAATTTCCCGGGTATACTATGTGGAAGGTCTTTGTCATAACTTGTTTTCTGTTGGTCAATTCTGTGATTCCGATCTTGAAGTGGCTTTTCGGAAACATACTTGCTTCGTTAGAGAACTTGATGGTGTAGAATTATTAAGAGGCACTCGAGGTTCTAACTTATACACCATCTCTATCGATGACATGATGAAGTCCTCTCCAATTTGCTTCTTGTCAAAGGCTTTTAAAACAAAATCTTGGTTATGGCATCGTCGTCTCAATCACTTGAACTTCGCACCATAAACAATCTTTCGAAAAAGGATCTTGTCAAAGGCTTACCCAGTTAAAATATGAGAAAGATCATCTTTGCTCGACTTGTCAATTGGGAAAAAGCACGAAATATGCCCACAAACCAAAACCCACAAACTACGTAATGGAAGTTCTTCATACCCTTCATATGGATGCATGCGGACCAATGAGAGTGCAAACGATTAATAGGAAGAAATATATTTTAGTCGTTGTTGATGACTACTCTAGATTTATTTGGGTAAAGTTCTTGAGGACTAAGGATGAAACTCCACCGTAATCATCAAACTTATCAAGCAACTTGAGTTCGTCTTAACAACACGGTTAGAATTGTTCGAACCGACAATGGCACGAGTTCGTTAACCGAGACTTAAGTCAATTTTATGAAAGTATTGGAATCACCATCAAAGAAGTGTTCCACGAACTCCTCAACGAGCGGTGTAGTTGAAAGACTAAATCGAACTCTTGTGGAAGCCGCGAGAACAATGCTAATTTATTCAAAGGTTCCAATGTTTCTATGGTGAAGCCATTGCCACCGCTCTACACCCAAAATCGTTCCCTTATTCACACCTCTCATGGAAAAACTCCATATGAACTTGTTCATAAAAGAAAACATGATTTATCCTATCTTCGTGTGTTTGGTGCTTTGTGCTATCCAACAAATGACGGTCAAGATTTAGGTAAATTAAGAGCTAAAGCAGACATTGGAGTTTTTGTAGGTTATGCACCAAACAAGAAGGATTACCGAATCTACAACAAAAGAACTCGAGATATCATGGAAACTATTCACGTTACGTTCGATGAGCTGTCCGGTCAAATGGCTCCTGGACAATCTAGTTCTGGACCCGCACTTCATAATGATCCCATTGGTTCATCCTTGTACCATATTCTTCTCCGTGACTCCATATGTACCTCCATCCAAGATGATTTGAAGAAATTGTTTGATCCAATGTTTGATGAACATTATGAGCCAAGTGCCACCGATCTATCAACTCAATCAACAGAGGTCGCTTCTATCCCATCCAATGAAGTCAACTCTTGGTTTCAATGTCATTAAGTCAAGCGCTGCTGCCGATCACTCTGTCTCATCAACAAATCATCAATCATCGAATGTACATCATGGAATTGACCCGGGCATCAATGATGAAGTTAATCCCTTTGCTACTCCCGAAGATGCTTCATTTGAAAACATCTTTGCCCCTGAACCAACACCTGAACCATCTTCATCAGGGGATATAAACTCTGCTACATCAGTCCTTCAACAACAACCACATGAACACATTAGAAAATGGACACATGACCATCCATTAGATAACATCATTGGGAATCTTTCTCGCTCCGTATCAACTCGAAAACAATTAGCTACTGATGCCTTATGGTGCTTCTTCAACTCAAGACTCTCCAAGATCGAACAAAAGATGTTAAACCGCAATGTCCGAGGACGGTGGTTTAACGCGATGCAAGAAGAAATTCATGAGTTCGATCGTCTAGATGTATGGAATTAGTACCAGTTCTAGATTGTGCTATGATCATTGCTCTCAGTGGATCTTCAAAGTGAAGCTTGATGAGCACGGTGATGTTCTAAAAATAAGGCACGTTTAGTTGCTAAAGGTTATCGTCGAAGAAGGTATCG
This sequence comes from Chrysanthemum lavandulifolium, assembly GCA_022545495.1. Taxonomy (NCBI): domain Eukaryota; kingdom Viridiplantae; phylum Streptophyta; class Magnoliopsida; order Asterales; family Asteraceae; genus Chrysanthemum; species Chrysanthemum lavandulifolium. The sequence continues at coordinate 259,527,913 of CM040239.1, forward strand.
ACTTTGAGGAATCCTTTGCTCTGTTGCATCGATCGAAGCAATCGAAATCTTCACGGCTAATCTTGCAAGTAAGAATATGATTGTTCATCGATGGATGTTAAGACGGCTTTTCTCAACGGAGATCTTAAAGAAGTCGTATCGTCGGCCACCCGAGAAGGTTTTGTGAATCCAGCATCCTACTCATGTCTATCGCTTGAAAAAGGCCGCTTTACGGTTTGAAGCAAGCTCCAGGGCATGGTATGATACGCTATCAAAATTTCTTCTATCCACCGGATTGACAAAGGAGCAGATTGATCCAACTTCGTTCACCGTAAAGTCGTGCAAACACTTAATTCACGTTCAAATTTATGTTGATGATATTATCTTTGCCTCGACCGACCCAAATGAATGTGACCGCTTTTCTATGGAGATGGGCTCCAAATTTCAAATGTCAATGATGGGACAAATGTCATTTTCTTGGGATTACAAATTTCACAAAGTCCGGAGGCATTTTATAAATCAATCTAAATCGCTTAATGAAATCTTAAAGAAATTTGGATTTACCTCTAGTGACCCCGCTGACACTCCAATGGTGGGCGTACAAAACGGATGAGGACCACTCGGGGATCATAGTAGATCAAGCGAAATATCGTAGTATGATTGGATCCTCGATGTACCTCATGACCAATGAACCAGACATTTTGTTCATTGTATGCATGTGTGCGGATACCGTGCTAAGCCTACCAAAAAGCACCTTGAAGCGGTTAAACGGGTCTTCGGTATCTCAAGGAACCATTAACATGGGACTTTGGTATCCGAAGGATTCGGTATGTCTCTAACGACCTATGCAGATCTCGACCATGCGAAATGTCAAGATACACGTCGAAATCGTCGGTGGTGCTCAATTTTTAGGTGACAAGCTTGTAAGTCGGTCTTCAAAGAAACAAATGAGCACTTCCATATCCTCTGAGAGGTCAATACATAGCCATGTCATCTGTTGTGCTCAAATATTATGGATGAGATCCCAATTATCGACTATGGCTTTGTATTCAACAAAGTTCCTATGTATTGTGATAACAAAAGTGCCATTGCTCTCTGCGCAACAATGTTCAACACTCTAGAGCAAAGCACATCGACATTCGACATCATTTCATCGGGAACAAGTTGAAAGCAGTGTGGTTGAACTATACTTCGTAAGGACTGAATATCAACTAGCAGACATCTTCACCAAAGCTCTTCCTCGAGAACGCTTTGAGTTTATTCTTCCACGACTAGGCTTAAAGAGCCTTCAACCTGAAACGCTCAAACGTCTTCAGGAAGACATCGAGGAGTAAAGGTGTTCGACTTTACCTATTCTTTGTATATATCTTTTCAAAAACCAAATACAAAAATATAAAACCAACAAAAAGAAAATAGAAAAATATAAAACTTTTCAAAATCCATAAAAATCATAAAATCTTGAAAATCTTCAAAAATATTGTTTATTTATCATGTTTTTCTTGTCGGTTCGATAACATCTACGGACTTTGTGTTGCCACTCAAAGAATGGCACGGGTCTCTAGATGAAGTTGAATCTTGAAAAAAAAAAAAAAAAAAAAAAAAAAAAAACGGATGAAGAAAATATTGGTTTATTGTCATTTCGAGACAAGAACTCGCTTTTCAAAGAAAGAACAGACCATGCTTTATCATGTTTTCAAATCTCATGCTCGATTCTATAAACATTTATCTGCTATCTAATGAAAACTAATTGCTTTGTAAAATAACTCGGACTCAAGTTTGAAAATCATCTGGACTTAAAAGTTTGTCAAAATATCTATCACTCAATCAACAACTTATGTCATTGATTGAGGGGGAGAATGATTTCAATTAAATCAAAAGGTTATTTGTCATACAATTGTTTTCAAAAGATAATCATGCATGTTTTATCAATGGAGTTTAAAGTCTTAAAATCCGATCCTTATCAGTTAAAACGCTTTCATAATCAAGCCACAATTCCCCTTAAAAGCTTTCAAAATCAATTTAAATCAATAAGAGATCACAAATCTCAAATGATTTGATAATTGTGATCGGGAGAATGTGTGATTTAAATTGGATTTAAGCGATAATTGGTAAATGGTTTTATAAGGATGTACATGCTATCCTTCCCACATGTGACAAACGATTTCAAATTTTCCATGCACATGTTGAGGGGGAGCATCTATCTTAAACCACTAAGTTTTGAAACGTGATCAATGTGCAGGTTCCCTCTTGTATGTGCAAAACTCTTTTAAACCTTGAGGCACATATTGAGGGGGAGCAAAATTATGAAAACCTCATCCTTTCCAAAAATGCTTTATCTACTTGATTTGATTAGGGAAGTGATGTTGATATCTTTTAGAAAATGGTAATCAAAGAAGTTAATTTTTTCTCTTGCCTCCATGTGCAAAACGATTTCAAATACTTGATGCACATCTTGAGGGGGAGCTCCTGTTCTAAAAAAAATATATATATATATATATCAAAAACAATTCAGGTACAAAATGCTTTGATAATATATCATAAGTATCTGGATTGACTTTCAAATGGTTTTCAATTGGTTTCAACGGCAGATGAACAATACCAAATAGACCGACCAATTTTACTTTATATATGGTGATATAAGGATGATAAGGTTAGGTTTTGTTCCCATGATCCGCCGAACCGGAGGATCTACCAGGGGACTATCCACTAGTAAGTGTAGAGTTCTTAGGTATGATGATAAAGGAGAAAATGAGATATGGGAAGAGTGCGGACGAGAGGCTAGTCTTCGAATAAACCCAACAAGGTTCTAGCTATGAAGTATCGGTGGCAATCAAGTGGTTGAAGAATTAAAAGAATTGAATGAAAAAGGGTGAAAACAAATAGCCCTCCATATATTCAACTTTAGGGCGTAAACCGGTTCAATTCATATGCTACTTGATGGTAACATCGGTATTGAAGACAAGACGTCATGGACCCGGTGGACGCATCAATTCAACTTTCCAAAACCACTCAAGTTCCTCTTAAAAGGACTTGTTTCATTCTCACGTGGAACCGACATTATCTATCGACTTTCTCTTAGAGATTGTTGATATTGAAGAAGGAGACCTTCTCCCTAGTCTCCGATCTGTGATCCAAATTTGCACAAATTGAGTCTAGAGCCACGAGATCATCAATAAATCTCCTTAGGACACTTTCAATGAAGACTCTCTTTTCACACAATGTGGAAGAGAGATTACATCTTGAGTCCCACGCATTATCCTTGTGGTATTGCGTAACATCCGAGTGATATGTTCACAATGAAGATGGAAAGCCTTGGAGCCAACATCAAGCAAGCTCCCGGTAGGTGGCATGTGAGATATATTCTATAGATCAACCATGTGACAACCGAGCAGAAGCAGTGGGCGATTCAATCTTTTGAATCAATCTCGTTCGAGTTATGGATTGATTTGATACCTTTGAAAAACCGATCGTTGTGATTAAAAGTTCTTTTCCATAGCACATCGATGTATTAATGTTTCAAAATTAAAGGGTATTTATGATTGATAATTGATTTTCCATAAAACCTTCTTGGTATTGCAAAACACTTTCTATAAAGCAATACACGATTGTTCTCAAATCACTTTTCATCAATCGGTGAATCTTTATTCACGGTTCACTCACTCCGTGTTGTCTTACGTGAGACGTTCGGTTTGAGAACATCTAGAGCATTTGCGAAACCACGTCAAGGAAATTCTTGAGTTATACGATCACAGCGGTGCTTGTATTGTTCAATGGGGAACCGGGCCGTGTACCTCAATTCAACAAAAGTGATCAAAGACACTTTTGTGCGATTATTGCTAAGCTGCTTTATGCAGAACACCCGACGTTTGCGGTTGATCGAATGAAGCGGTCAATCCATAGCCGCATGCTCACACATTACATTCATCTCTAAAGAATTCATGATAAGTGCATCAATGACTCGATGTTTTCACTCCATGCTTCACTCTGCTGCGCAAATATCATGAATAAGCTAAAGCTTCCGCTACTCGATAAGAAGATATCATGATCCGAATGTGAGCATGTCGGTCCAAAAGTCACAACATCACATACTATCAACACCACAATGGATGAGTCGAGATTTATGGTTCTTGATAATCTCAAAGTCGGTTCAAATACTCTATCATCCGTGGATCGGTTTATGACCTCCACCAATTAACAAAACATGCGAACTCGATGAATCAAAGACTACGAGCTAAAGAACAAAAGTGCTCAATCAAAGAAACCAAGAACAACAAAATGTCATATCGGTTTGTAATCATTGTAAGTAGAGGTCTAGTTGAGGTGACCTCCTCAGGGAGATTGTTGGGATTTAGTAAATCCAAAGACTTAAAGTGTCGGTCACCTCAAGTATGTATACTCGTTAAAGCTCGTAGTCGTAGTTATTCGATGTTAGTATTTAGATTACTTTGTAACACCGTGGAGGGCAGACGGGTCTTTACCCACTGTATGCGATCCACGCCTAAAGTAGGCGCTCTATGTTTGTACCCTACAAATACCCTTTGCCTCCAAGGCAAAGGGTTGGAGCTCATAATATATTTTTCTTTGTCTCTCTAGGGTTCCCATCTTCTCCCTCTTTCTCTCTCTCTAAACCATTTAACCTAAAGGCGCCGCATCTATTGTATATCAAACCAAGATCCTTCAGAATTCATATTTAGTATAAAAGCATACATAAACTCCATGTAATGATTTGTAATGGTTTTGTGCACAAACAAGAATCCTAGACTCAGAATTAAGAGATAAAATGTAGTTAGGATACTTACAATGATGTTATCTCCAGTGATTAGTGAGTGGGAAGGTGTCAATAATGAGCTTGGTTTAATGTTTACACGTTTTAGTAAAGTGGGTTTGAGGAAGAAGATGTTTTGTAGGTAGCGATTTTAGCTCAGAGACACCACGGACGAGGCTGTACCAAATTTTTGGTTCCGTCCGTGTTGTCGTTTGGTGTCGTATTAAATGAGTGATACAAAACAAAATTTGTTTTGTTTTGACTATTCTAATGTTTTGGGTTATGTTTATCCTACATGTTTGGTTCCATTAACCCTAAAACAAGTCTAAGGAGATTAAAGGTTCTAGTTTAAGAGGCTTAGTTAAGATGTCGGCAATGTTGTCTTGAGGATACTTTCTCGATTGAGATGTTTCCTTTTTGAACATTGTCGCAAGAAAGTGATGATGATTTCAATATGCTTTATGCGAGCATGTTGAGCAGGATTCTTCTTGAGATCGATGGCTCATTTGTTGTCGCATAAGTATAACAATATCGTTGAGATGAATTCAGTAATCACGAGAGCTTGCTTCATCCAAAGAGCTTGTTGACATGCTTTTCCCAATGAGATGTACTCGGCTTCAGTAGTTGAGATGGCTAAAGCCGTTTGTTTCTTTGCAAACCATGAGGTGAGACAATGTCCAACAAAAGTGCAAATACCACTTGTACTTTTTCTATCGACATAGTCACCGACATGATCCGAGTCGGCATACACTATGGTTTCTACACCCGTTCCTTTAGGATACCATAATCCTAAACACGTTGTTCCCTTAATGTATCTAAAAATCCTTTTTAAGGCTTTTAAGTGTGATGCCTTTGGGTTTTCTTGAAAGCGAGCACATAGACAAACACTAAACATAATGTCGGGTCTACTAGCCGTAAGATAGAGTAGGCTACCAATCATTCCTCTATATTTAGTGTTATCTACGGATTCACCTTCCTCGTCCTTGGTGAGTTTAGTGTCCGAGGTCATGGGTGTCTTAGTTGGTTTGGAATCTTCAAGACCAAATTTCTTAAGCATGTCTTTTATATATTTAGATTGGTTAAAAAATATGCCATCTTCTAGTTGTTTAATTTGGAGTCCTAGAAAGAAATTTAATTCACCCATCATACTCATTTCAAACTCATCGTGCATGATTTTAGAGAAATCATCACATAGCTCTTGACAAGTTGATCCGAATATGATGTCATCAACGTATATTTGAACAATGATAATATGTGACTCCTTTTCTTGGTAAAAGAGTATTATCTACTAATCCCATAGTGTATTTGTTATCAATAAGAAAAGTCTTAAGTCGGTCGTACCAAGCTTTTGGTGCACGCTAAGACCGTATAATCTTTCTTGAGTTTGAAGACATGATGTGGTTTCTCAAAGTCGGTAAAACCGGAGGTTGAGCAACATACACTTCTTCGTTAATAAACCCATTAAGAAATGCACTTTTAACATCCATTTGAAATAATTTAAAGTCATAAGCACATGCATAAGCAAGTAATATTCTAATAGATTCGAGTCTAGCTACCGGTGCATAAGTTTCATCATAATCAATCCCCTCTTATTGATTATAACCTTGTGCAACAAGCCTAGCTTTGTTTCTAGATACTATACCATTTTCATCCATTTTATTTCGAAAAACCCATTTCGTTCCAATTATAGTTTGATCTTTTGGTTTTGGAACTAATTTCCAAACATCATTTCTAACGAATTGGTTTAACTCTTCTTGCATGGCAATTACCCATGATTCATCTTTTATTGCTTCATTTATGTTTTTCGGTTCAATGGTGGATACAAAACAAAAATAGTTACTTTGATTTTGGGCTTGTGACCTTAAGGTTCTTTGATTAAGTTGTCTATGACCTTTCTAAAGGATGACTTTTAGATTCTTTGATGTTTACAATCTCTTTATTTAATGGTTCATCTTCCTTGTTATTATTAATTATTTCTTAACTTTTTATCATTTGAATTTCAACTAAGTCATCATCTACCAAAGGTGATGTCTTAGAGGAGGTGGACTTTAAATCGAATGTTATGTTCAACGATTCCTCGACTATCATTGTTTCTTTGTTTAGGACAATGTAAGCTTTACTAGTTTGAGAATAACCAAGAAATACACCTTCATAAGACTTTGGGTCAAACTTGGTGAGATAATCTTTAGTATTAAGAATGAAGCATTTACAACCAAAACTCTAAAATATCCTAAAGTTGGCTTTTACCTTTATAAAGCTCATATGGTGTTTTGTTTAGGAAAGGACGGATTAAGACTCTATTTAAAATATATGTAGAAGTGTCAACGCGTTACACCAAAACTTTTGAGAATGTTTTGTTCATTAAGCATTATTCTACTCATTTCTTGAATTGTTCTAGTTTCGTTCTACTACTTCATTTGATTGAGGTGTTCGTGGAGCCGAAAAGTTATGTGTTATACCATTTGTATCACAAAAGTTTCCAAATTGAGTTTATTTGTCAAATTCACGACCATGATCCGTTCGGATCGACACAATTTAACGCCTAGTTGATTTTGAATTTTCTTGCTAAGAATTTCAAATTTATCAAAAGCTTCACTTTTAGTTTTCAAAACAACGTCCAAGTAAACCTTGAGTAATCATCTACTATGACCAAAGTGTATAAGTTGCCTCCGTAGCTTCTTATAGCGGATGGACCAAACAAGTCCATGTGCAATAATTCTAGACACTTAGATGTGGACACCATATTATTAGATTTATGACTACTATGGGTTTGTTTACCAATTTTGCAAGCGTCGCAAAAGTGTTGATCATATTTTAGTTTTGGTAAATTTCTAACTAGCTCTTTTGAAGAAAGGTTTTGTATAAGTCTCATATTAGCGTGACCTAAGCGTCTATGCCAAAGAGATGAGCAATCATCTAACGTTGTTAGGTAAAGTTTTTCATTAGATGTTTTATCTATTTTCATGACGTTTATGTTATTTTTCCTAACTCCTTTAGCTATGGTGATACCATCTTTTAGTATTTTACTACCATTTTCCTCAAATAGTACTTTATACTTTTTATCACATAATTGGCTAATACTAAGTAGATTAAATCCTAACCTATCTACATGAGCAACATTTTCAATAGTTAAGGAGTTATGAGCGATCGTACCTTTGCCAATGATTTTTCTTTTGAGATTGCTACCAAAAGTGACATTACCTCCGTCATACTCTTGGTATGATGAGAAGATACTTTTGTTGCCCGTCATGTGCCGTGAGCATCTACTATCTTTTATCCATTCATCAGGTTCCAATCCAACTTTCAAGCATACCTAAGAAACAAATAACTCAAACATTTGGTCCCCAATATCTCATGGGTCCGTTTGGGTTAAACATACCATTTATTTGATTCATGTATGGAAATGATGGGTAAGAGTTCCATGACATGTAATCTGGAGTTTGATATGGTCTAGGAAAGTTTTGATTCCAACCGTTGTGTTGGTAGTCGGGTTGTGCGTTGTGGTTGCTCTTAGGAAAGGCGTTTGGCAAAAGGTATTTTATATCGTTGTTGAGTAGTTTTGATCTAAATTCATTTTACCAAGTCCTATTCACGATGTAACAACGGTTTTAGTTTAACACTATCCTTGGTTTTCTTTGTTACTTTGACAAATTCGATGCGGTCCGTATTACAAACATTTTGTCCTGCTAAAGTACCCACGACACCATTTTGTTCAGCTGACGGAACCCTTATTTTGGGTCCGTCTCGTCCGTGTTGTAACGCGGTTTTGACACTTTGTTTGTCCTTTTCGCCGTTTTGTTTTGACTCTTTGGAATTAATACTTCATTAAATCCTAGCCCATTCATGTCTCCGGTGTTTTATGAATTTTAACTATTTCATCGGCAAGAGCAATGTTTTGTTAAACCTTTTAAATTTAGAATTATGTTCGATTAGAACATCTTGTGTGAGCTTTAGTTTTTCTATTTCAAGATTAAGCTCTTGACATGATTTACAACCATCGTCATTTGCTTTTCCTTTTCTAGTCGTTTTGCTTTTCTTTTAACTCATAAACTTCATTTTCCAAAATTCCTTTTGGTTTTAAAATTTATTTTAGTTATAATTTTAGACTTAGCTCACACAATTGATTATATTGTTTTTGCAAAGTGTCATCATCAATAGAAGAATAAGAAGAGTCGAAAAGTACCTCGTTTGACTCATGCGCCATTAGAGCGATCTCTTCCTTGCTTGATTCTTCATCATCTTCACTATCACTCCAAGCACCAATTACAAAAGCTCGTTGAGTTTTGCTTTTAGGTGGCTTGGGACATTCTCCTATGAGATGACTTGCATCACCACATCTAAAACACTTTCTTTTACCTTTACCCTTTTTGTCATCCCGATCTTTTCGGAATGGCTTCTTTTCTTCTCGAGGTTGTCTCACAAACTTTCCTCTTCTTCTAAAGAACTTCTTAAAGTCTCTAACGGCCATGGCATACTCCTCATCTTTACTACCGGAGCAAGATTCGCCATCATCACTTGATTCCGCCTTTGCTTTTAGAGCAACGGATTTCATCTTCTCCCTTCTTCCTTTGATGATCTTCGAATCTTTCTCCATCACCATTTCGTGTACTTTGAGGTTACCGATTAGCTCGTCTAGTGACATTTTTGAGAGATCTTTTGATTCTTCAATAGCGGTCACTTTAGCTCTCCATTTGGGATGGAGTGCTCTAAGAAATTTCCTGACAAAGTTCTTACTACGAAAAGATTCATCAAGTGCTTTAAGTGATGTAATAATAGTATTAAAGCGAGCAAAGCCACAATCAATGGTTTCATCTTGGGGATAACAAATTGTTCATATTGTTGAACAAGAAGATCAATTTTGTTATCCTTGACTTGTGAATTACCTTGATGTGTAACAATCAAAGATTCTCAAATATCTTTGGCGGTTTCACACATAAAAATTCTTTCATATTTTTTCTAGGTAAAGCATTATAAAGCATCATTTTAGCTTCATTATTTTTAGCAATTAATTTCTTTTGTTCATCAATGAAATATCCTTTGTTGTAGAACTAAAATCCCTTTAACAATAACAAACCAAAGATCTATATCTTTTGATTTTACATATATTTCAAAACGGTTTTTCCAATAGATAAATCCATTAGTTTCAAAGAGTGGTGGTCTTTGCATAGATTGCTCTTCTTTAAAGTTTTGAGAATCCATGGATCGTTTCAAGTTTATAAAATACAAATTATTTTAGAAATTCTTGAGCAACGAGGCTCGGTACCAATTGTAGAAAACTAGAAGGGGTTGAATAGTTTACCAATTAAAAACTTTGTTTTGAAACTTATTGAAGGATCAATTGATATTGATCTTAGATATGTTAATGAAATATGCAAGCAATATGTAAAGAGTAAATAATGAAAGAAATGATCAAACCACAACAAGTTGTTTATCTTGGTTGGTCTACAAGGACTCTTTCTCCTTGCCTACTCCACTCCCAAGTCTCACACTCGAGAGTTTAACTTCACTAGTCAACAAGCTCCTTTCACTGGCGGAGAAACCTTTACACTTCGCTACACTATTTCCGACACTAAGCTAGATGTCGAGTTCTTTCCAAGGGTACAACTACTCCACACATAATGTATTTTGAGGACTAAAATACTAACCACTCACACCACAAGATTATGATGGTTTAATGCTACAATGAAGTATGAATCAAAACAAGATCATACAACACTAAACAAACAAGACTTCCAACTTCTCGTTTGAATATTGAATGTGACTTGATCTTCTTTGCTACAAAGAGATCACTAATATGATATGAAACCGAGTTAGAAAGGTTAGAGAAGATATGTAAGAGTATGATAGAAAGGGTGAAAAACTACTTGGTTTGGCTTTGCTATTTATAGCCAAAACCATCGATGAACACGGACGGACGGACCTTGAAAGGGTTCCGTCCGTTATATATTTTGGTGCCTCCGAGGTCGACGACAAGATATCAAGATCTTGCCAAAGTCAACCATTTAAGATATGAAGAGTACAAATCTACACAAAATATCTAATGAAATCTTCCAATGATTTCCATGATGCATCACATGATGTCATGTGTTGTTTTTCTATTTTTAGAAATATGCAAATACATAAGTAATGTTTAGTTTTTAAGAAACTAAAACATTCTAAAAACTACTATCATACATTATGCTTAGACTCATATTAAGATATGATTAGTCACAATGTAAATACTTAAATGATGAAGATATTGTTTAAAAAAGCTTGTTTTAATATCTTTTAAACTTGACAAGCTTTAAGCTTTATGAAAATTAAATTTACTTTTGTCGTTAACAAAACTTAGGTAAAGATCAAAAATATAAATAACGTTTAATGACGATATTTGTATTAACAACATTGTTATAGCATGGATCAATGATTGGTACCTCGATATCTTGCATTGGCGTCATAGGCGGGAGGTGCGTCGTAATCGGTGTCGTACTTAGTCTCTGAAGATTTGCCATGAAGATGCGGTTCGATTGATTTCCTCGAGGTCTTCAAATCATCCATAATAGCGAAAAGTAATTTTCCTCGACACTCAACCTGTAATCCTGCTTCGACTTTCGTGCTATGACATAGCTTCGAAGATACTCGTGATCTTCTTTTCGGCAGTAGGACAATTCCTTGCCATGTGACCCACTCCTTGTGGTTATAACACTTAACACGATTACCTGATTCACATTTCCATAATTCCCAACGATCGGGCGCAACATTCCCATTCGATTACCCAACGCCTATTCCCAACATTCGACCCATCCGATTTCCAACATTCGACCCAACTGACACCCGATTCTGAACCGCTGATTACCCATCCGAAATCCAAGAGCATATCCTCGGTTCGCAATAACTCAACCATTTTCCTTGATGACCCATGTTCACACCCGGTTGTGCAATTTTCTGCTTGCGAATGTTTGATAAAATCCTTTGGTTGTTGTTAGTTGGTGTGGAATAGCGACTTCAATGCTTTACCCAAAATGCAAATGCATGTAGCAAAGCTTGTTCTTGTTCAATTTCAAGATCAGTGATTCCTTGTTCCTGGTGATGTTGTTGTTATGGTGGATAGATTTGTTGTTGAGGGATATCAACTTGTTGTTGTGGAATGTATTGCTGCAAGTTGTTGTTAGTGGAAGATGATGAAGCTTGTTGTTGTGTATTCACTGGAGTTTGAGTCTTTGCAATGAGTGCCAATGGATCATGATTCTTTGCTAATCTTTCTTTCATGACTTCATTCACTTCATTTTGGTTTTGTTTCAGAAAATCGTTGAGTTGATCAAAGTTCACTTGATGTAAGTCTTTTGTTTGGTTGACAATAGTGACATATCGTCCCCATTCTTACGGTAGATTGTTCGGGAACTTGATGTTGATCACGATAGTTCGGGTGTCAACTTGTTTCGATCGACTCATTCATTAAAGTGCGTAACCTTCCATAGTAGGATTCAATGGATTCTCCGGAGTAGATGTAAACTTCTCCCGTGCGATTAGCGACTTGTTCTCCGTATCTTGTTGACAATTTACATTCCATGACAAAGGCGCTCTAACACGTTCCCACATATCAAAGTAGTTTCTGGCATCTCTGACAGAAAAGATGTCTCTTGGTAAACCCAGTTGGACAATATGAATTGCCATGTCATATGCTTCGACTTGTTTCGATCCTCTTTAGTGTATTCGATTCCTTTTGAACACGAAAAGATGGTGAGGCGGAGGTGTTGCATCGGATTTCGTGGTCTTGGACTTGTCGAGGTATGAAGGGTCCATTCGTAATGGATTGAATCATCAATTTTCCATTAGGTTTGGTCTTAATGTAACGAAGCATACGACTTGTCCATTGAAGATAACCACATTTTCCAACATAGGAGGACGGTTTTCGACCTACCGCATGAATGTCTTGTTGAGTTGCCATTGATGAAGGTATGATATGATAAATTTGATGTAGGATCGATTCAATGATAAAGGAGTTGTGTTTGATGAAGATTAAGCTCGGTTGTTGTTTGATGGGTAGAACGCTGACAACGGAGTTACGGTTCAAAAGTTATAGCCGTTTGAAGTTTTTGCTGAAAATCTTACTCGTAACCTTGTTCTTATGCGTAAGATTTGGGTGCTTAGGCGTATCTGAGTTCTTTAGCGTAAGATTTGAATCTTATCGTGAACAAAGGACCTTACGCGTAAAAATTAAGTCTTATCGTAAAATATCCTTACGCATAAGATTTTACTCTTAGGCGTAAAAATATCTTCTTGATGAGTGTCTAAATACTCATCATTTTATACCATCTAGATCGCAAAACATCGAAAACACTTGAAATGCTTCAAAATGATAAAATATCACAAACAAGTGTTTTATGTGTTTTAAATGCAAAAACATCAAAATCGATGAAAAGCGATCAAGTTTGCATAATTGGCGCTTTAGTCCCCAGTTACAAAAGTTGTCAAAAAGCAGGTCCTCGTATATCAAAATAAAGAAAATATCATTTTAAGTCCTTAGGGATTCATAAAGTTGTCAAAACAAGTCCTTGAAATCAAAAATTGCAAAATTACAACTTTGGTCCCTGGAGTTTGGAAATTGTCAAAAATGGTCCTTGGACATTTTAAAAATGGAAAATAATCAACCTTGATCCTTGTACTATTCAAGTTTGGCAGTTTTGGTCCTTGTATAAGCTTTTGGAGAATTGCAGATTGGTCCCTCAAGTTTGGCAGATTTGCAAGATTAGTCCTTGTACTTAACTAAAACCATTAAGACCCTTTTGCATTTAGAACCCCGCTAAAACAAAAGAACCCCACTATGCTCAGACCCCTTTTTGGACCCCATCTATAATATCCTGTGGTCAAACAAAGTCAAACCCGCCTAAAACTACTCCTACTGTTCATCTCCCTCACCCCTCACTGTAACCAAAACCAGCAATGGTTTCTCCCCTCCCACTTTTCCACCTTGCCATCTAAAACACTCATCACACCCTTTCCACCTCACACAACAGCCTACCAAGCAATAAATGCTTCCCCACCATAGACGTATTACTGTTACACTCTCAAACCTGCTTTTTCTTCCACATCACACCAAACCCATGAAAACTTCACCTTTCTTGTCCCTTACACCTCCACAACATCCCAAAGTTCTTTAATTGCTCTGAACCTGCCTCAATCCACTATTATCAATTTTGGCGCCAAAAACAGATTTGAAGGCTGAGATGAGTTTGACTCATCCAATGGCTAAGAATTAAAGTGGGAAAGTTTGAGAATCATGTAGAGTCTCAAAAGTCTATAAAGAAAGAGAAAGCGATGTAGAAGCGAGTTAGTGTAATTTTAATTTAAGTTTATGTCGTTTTATAAAATTTAAATTTCGGTTCATGTTAAAGCTTCCAAGTACTTTGTAATCTCGATTCGATGTAATAAAAACATCTTTGCATTTTCAATTTCGGTTAAGGAATTGAATTAAGTTTATGCCATTTTCACTTTAAAATTCTCAATTTGGTCAAATGATGTTTGTGGTTGTTGCTTTAGGCTTATAAGCTTATATAAGCTCATTATATAAGTTTAGAAGCTATTATAACCTAATAATTCAGTTTAGTGTAAAACTCAAAATTCTCAAAAATTCAAAGAAATTAGTGAAAAATAAAAAGCCTATAAGAAATGATCAAAGCTATTGTGCGGTGTTGATTTTGGAAAGCTTGTTGGTTTAGAGCTTATTGGTAGCTATAGGAGACTCTCGAACCTTGGTTCTCTGTTTTATGCATAATCTCATTTGTAAGCCATTTTATCTTAGTCTACAATTCTTAGTATTAATGGTTGATTCTTGTTAATTTAAGTTTAATTTTGTCTAAACATAGTTAGTACAAGTAAATTTATAGCTCCTTGGTTTAATAAGTTTGTTTTAATGCCAAAAGCTTCATATGACTTCTTAAAGGGATGTTTAGTTACTTTGTTTAATTGTGTTATAGGTTATTTAAGCCTCTGAACTTGCTTACTTCATGTTACATTAGGCCTCAATATCTCGGTCAAGCCATTTAAACCAGTCCTTATGTGAATAAAAGTCAAAATTCCAAATTATACCTCTTGACAGTTCTTCGTTGGAACCATAAGTTGAAAAATCATCACATTAGCTTAAAGTTGTTAACATAGCTTAATATAACCTTATTACACCTTAATATCTCATAATTAATCGGTAGGATAGATTCAAAGTTCATTAAAGTCAAACCGCTTCATTTTCTTAAAAGTCAAAGAGTCCCTGTTCACAGTTGTGGTACCCCATTTCACAAGCTCTTAGAGAGTTTATTAATGGCCTCTAGCTTATGTGTTTTAGTTTTTGAGAAGTTCACTTCATTGTCTCAAGGTTCCAAGTTTCATTTTTCCATTTTCACTTATTTGATAAGCTGCAAGTGCTACTTATTTACATCCAAAACTCGGCATTCTTGAGTCTTGACTAAGTGGTTTTCAAATTCTTGATAAGCTTCTCACAAGCTTATTAGTGTAAGCCAAATTTTGTAAATCGACTTTTGGATAGCTTATCGGTCATCTTGCTAATCCAAGTTTTTGTTTTAGTTTCTAGCTTATCTTAGTGCTTAAAAGTAGCTTAAAGGTGCCTAGTGATTTACACGATTGTCCCGTGCAAGCAGTATACTTGTGCTTATTTGAGCTTATTTTGTGCTTATTTCTTAGTCATTTGCTTTCTCAGTTGTTAATTCTAGCTTATTACAAGTATTTAGCTTATTTCCAGTTTACATTATGCTTATTCATTAGCTTTATAGCCAAATAGCTTAACCTTGTGCTTATTTCAATATTTTGTTAACTGTTGAGATACTTTAGCTTATTCTGAGCTTATTACCAGTTTTCATAAAAAGTTGTAGTTTTCAAAATTGCTTATCTTACTGTGTTTAATTAGCTTGTAAAAAAAAAAAATGTTTAGCAAAAAAGGGGGTAGGCAGGCTCGAACCTGAGACCTCCCCCTTAGAAGGGTGATAGTGTGTACCTGTATAACCAATTGCCCTTGGGACTTGTCTCGTTCTAATCTTACACAATCAAATATATAAGTACATTTGTCCAGTTTAGCTTATAAGGTTTATTTAGCTTATTTCGAGCTTATTTAAAATAGCTTTTTCATCTTTTCTATTTTTCTTAAATCTGTATTAGTATAAAGTATTTTCTATAAAAGTTTCAGATTTTTCCAAATAGTTTTAGTATTTTTAAACATTTAATTAGTGTAAAATCTTATTTAATTCATAATAAAAATATAAAAGTCTAAAAATATAAATCTTTTTCTAAAATTTTCTTTTGTCATATAGTACGTAAAAAATTGTTTTTACACTTGTAGGACTTTTATTTCATAAAATTTACGTTTTTGCTTGCCTTGTACTGCGTAATTTTTAGACATAACTTACGTTTTCATTTTAAATCTAGTTTTAGATAATTTAAGTTTACGTTTTAGTTAAAATAGTTTATTTAAGTTATTTTATTTTATAAAATCATAAAAACATCATTGTAAAAATAGTGATAGCGTTTATTTAATATATTTTAACTTTTAATTTCTTTTAATTTGCATTTAAGTCATTGTAATTTGTAGATCTTTCTTTAGGTAATTTTCCATCAATATCCTTCGATCACTATCCTTAGTGATCATTCTATCATCGATCAAGTGTTTATACACCAATTCATCCTCCGTGGGACTTAACGACCCATGAATCCATTATATTCCTCGATCTTAATTGCATTTGGTGTTTGAAATTTGTTTTAAGTTTATTCGGTTGACCATTCACAAGTGGTTAGCTTGTGTAATTAAACTTGGCGGTTCTGCACCAATCACTTACTCGTAAAATTTAATGCTTATGCGTAAACCACAGTCTTAGGCGTAAGATTTAACTCTTAGGCGTAAAAACTTGCTTACGCGTAAAACAAGAATCGTATCTCTCTAACTTATCCAAGCTAGTGAGATTTCACAAGTCGAAGTGTTTCACAAACTTATCCAAGTGAGGGAAGCACTGAGTCACCGTTATTGTACGAAGATTCTGTACCAAAAACTTATGCGTAAAACCTTATGCGTAAAAGGGTTTGACTTTTTCTTCAGCGTAACTCGAGGGTTTTGACTTTCTGTTCTTACGCGTAAAAATTCCCATATTTTCAAACGATTTCTATTGCACAAACGACTTCCAAAACACTCAAATAACACAAAAGTTTTGACCTTTATCACCCAAAATGCTTTTTCGACATGCGTGAAAACGAACAACCAATATTCACGAGTTTAAAAATGAAGGAAAAGCGTAAAGCTTCGAACTTTTTCCAAAAACTAGAATCTTTAACACTCTAAATACCTTAAAACATAAGAATCTTGAAGATTTAAGTGCAAAAATTAAAGTTTTATGCGTGACAACTTTGAGAACGTGAAGCTACGCGTAACACTACACAAAAAAACTTCAACCAAAAACACTTCTAAACCATTGTTAGGCGATTAATACCAATTGTAGGACCACGTTTTACACCAACCTTACGCGTATACCACCTTATCAAAAGATGAACACACGAACTAAACTCAAACTATATGCGTAAAAGATGAAGAAGGAAAGATGAGAAAGATGGTGACTTGATGTTATAAAACCGTGTATGTGTAGAGAGAAAGATGAAAACAAGATGTTGTATATTCAAAGGAAAACACACACACACACTCAAGCACACCCCTCAAATGACACTTTGAGGGGTATTTATACTACAATTACTAAACGCCCCATGGGCTTGGGCTTGGG
The DNA here is from genome assembly GCA_022545495.1 of Chrysanthemum lavandulifolium. NCBI lineage: Eukaryota > Viridiplantae > Streptophyta > Magnoliopsida > Asterales > Asteraceae > Chrysanthemum > Chrysanthemum lavandulifolium. The sequence goes on from CM040239.1 coordinate 259,545,406, forward strand.
CCTCGTGGAGATGGATTGGATATCATTTATAAAAGGCTAGCTTTACTAAACGTCTAACCATTTAGCTTAGCCCAATCCACGGGACCCGTTGACTATTCTATCACGATATCTAACACACGTTACAAAGTTCCTAAACGTGAATGACCATCACTTTTAATAAAAATGTTACGGCTAACAATGCCTTAAGTTGTTGAAGTTCTTGTAGTTGTCGTGCGGGCATAGTTGGGTCGAGGGGTGTGTTGTAGAAAATTAAGTTTTGTGCCAGGTTTGATTGTGTTGTCAATGCAAGTTGCTGACGTTGGATCTCAAGTTTCTCCCTTTTGAACTCCTCGGCTCGCCTTGCCGATGCCTCTGCAAGCTCCAACTCTTTTTGCTTCAACTTTAAGTATTCATCTTCCATATTCTTATTTTTTTCCTTACTTGAATGCTTGAACTTGAAAAAGTTCTTGGCCATCGTACTAACAAATGATTTAGATGGCTCGGGTGCTTTCTTCTTGGCTGCATCACGACCTTTGGTCGTGATTCTCGAGTCTCGTCCTCTTCAGAATCATCCACGTCTTGGGGATTTAAAGGACCTCTTGTTGACCCCGAGGTGGTTTCCGAAGTCTTGGATTTCTTCCGACTATTCGGGGTGAAAGAAGGCATCTCAACAGTTTTCTAAGCGAATGCTTCCTCAAAACTTTCCAACACTCCTTCAACGTAAACCCATGCTTGTGAATCACGTTGATGCGCGATAACGCGGGGGTCAAAGGAACTTCGTTTTCAAGAACTTTTTAGTAGTCGGTTGTAAAATCGCTGGCGCCAGCGATAGCGATTAATCTACGCGTTCGAGGTCAAAAAATGGATATTTCCTTATTTTATATGTATGGGATAACGATTTCATCAAAAGTTCAAATATTTCAAGTTTCAATAGAGACATAATACATAATTCTCCAAAGTTCAAAGTCAACCTAATCGGTTTGTAGACCATTTTAAGCGACCTTTGACCGATTTTGTATTAATCGGTTTGTTGACCGATTTTAAGCGATTTTGTTGACCAATTTTTAAGTGTTTTTGTCCGATTAATCCGATCGGACCGATTTTGTCCGATTAATCGGTTTGTTGACCGATTTTAAGCGATCTTTGACCAAAGGAAAATGCTTATGATAAATCAAGTGTACTCACGATAAGGTTAAGGTCGAGGAAGATTCTTTTTATCTTTTGCTAGAAAGCTAAGGTTGGGTAAAATTATTTTTATCTTTTTTAGAAAGCTAAGGGTAAAATCTCGGGGTTTGGATTTGGGGATTTGGTACTTCTATCGATTACTCTACTATCTAATTATCTAAACTATGAGTAGTCTTATGTCTATTGATGTGTGCTCATATGATGATTAAAAATTTGTCTACCTAGATACTATTACTCCCTAGTTATCTTTTATTGGTGGTTGAATTGTCACGTCCTTATTCTTAATGTGTTGTGTTTTCTAAGGTTGTAGGGTATGCGTTTCTCCCTAACTCTTTAGGACTACCTTAAGGTTATTGCCTACGAAATCTCTAGGTTTCATAAACTAACTCTAAAGTTATATTTGGATGTTTAGCCTACAATTCCGCTAAGTGATTCATAAGCTAAGGTTCACAAAGATTACTCGAGCATTCAAACACAACGATAGCCTAATGCACTCATAAGCCAATTACAATTAAGATAAGAGATAACCAATCAATAATTAATAACTATGTTTCATAGATCTACGCAAACACACAAGAATTTTAGCCGGACATGTTAAACACGCAAGCATACACACATACAATCGAAGACATAATGAAATAAATGAAGTAAAACACTTATCTTGATGTAAAATAGGGTATGAGAACCCTAAGATACTGTCCAAACCGGACTACAATCGTTTTAGGTTTTTACTCCACAAGTCTACCTCCTTAAAATTATGAAAATTTGATTTCTATATATAGTTTTACAACTGCGACGACGCCGCTTTATAGGTGGACGCCGTCGATCGCCGTCATTAGGGTTTCGTCTTGGCAGTAATAGTTGGGGACGGCGTCGCGTTGTAGTTGTGACGCCTTCTGCTTCAAAGAATGACATCGTCGATTACGGATCTAGGCCGTGCAGGATGAAAAGTCTTTGTGACACCCTTCATCTTCAAAGCTTGACGCGTTAGGTGTAATTTAGGCAAAAGTCTCTTGGTAGTCACAAATTTAATTACGCATGTAGGACTAGGCGTCGCCTTTGATTGGGACGCGTCAACTTCAAATTCAAAGACTTGAGTGTCTTCGATCTTGACTTAGCCATTTTCTTCATATATTCACCCTTTTCATCCAAATATGCATCATTCCAAAGATTTTGCTTTCAAGAGACCTAAAAGTGAAAATGAGCGAAATTAAGCGAGAATTGGATATGAAGTGGGCGATTAAGGGCTTAAATGACCCTTTAAAAGTGTGCGTTTAAATCCTTATCAAATATCCCTACACTTGGTATTTGCTTGTCTCAAACAAATGTGCTTTTACCAATCAATTTATAAGTTAGGGGCACAAGCATTGGTTTACATAATTCACAACAAGTAAAAGCACCATGATAGTCATAACAAGACGGAATTATATACTAGCACCTCACAAGGGTGTTTGGATTCTCTCATCTCTCGTGTATATGAAATATAGTAAATGAAAATGGAAGATAAACACTCATTAACCCATCATAGACATAGATTACCATAGCTTGAGACTAAATCAAACCTCCACCGCTTTGGCTTAAGCATAGAGGAACAACTATCTAAGAGGTCTTTTAAAGGGTTGTAACGTTAGGCTTAGGGTAGGGAAACAAAGGGTTTGGTTGGATAGGCGATTTAGTGGTGGCAAGTCAAAATCTTATGTTACAAGCATGAAAAGAATGGCGTTCTTGTTCAAGACTGATTCACTAAACTCTGAGATCTTGAAACAAACAAACATAAATATAAAGATAGATGTAGGATGGTAGTAGCTTTTTTTTTTTTTTTTTTTTTTTTTTTTTTTTTGGCATACACTTTTACTCTACCATCCTCTACGATAACATCAAATATATCACAAACTTATCCAAATACGGCTTACACACTCGGTTCATGATATCCATGAATACTGCTGTGCGTTGGTCAAACCAAACGACATCACATGGAATTCATAGTGCCCATAACGAGTCCTAAATGCCATCTTAGGGATATCCTCCTCTCAGACTCTAAGCTGGTGATATCCAGACCGCAAGTCGATCTTAGAAAAAACACTAGCTCTTTGGAGTTGGTCAAATAAGTCATCTATCCTAGGAAATAGGTATCGATTCTTCACTGTCAACTTATTCAATAGTTTGTCAAAGTTACCTAATATGGATGAGGATTAATCAAGATTAAGCAAAAATAGTTACCCACATTATAGCTAGTAGAGATAATATTGAGATAAGATTGTTTTTGATGAGAAAAAGAAAAAAGAAAAATAAGTTTGCCATCCCTCTCCCTCGATTTGCAAAACCAAACATTTTTGTCTTTGCTTCTTCTTCTTTCTTAAAAAAATACATTTTTGGAATCAATCACTATGACTAGCTTTCAATCATCTAAACCTCAAGGTATATTTCTGTTTTAAATTCTATTCACTCATCATATCATGTGTATGTGTCTGTTTTTTAAATTATATTTACTTAATCCAGTCTTGAAATATTGATTTACATCTTTATGTGTTTTGACTTTAGACCCATTTCATAATTCTTCTTTCTGCTAAATGATTGATATATGATAAATACTTTAGTTGGAGTTTGAATTATGTATAAGCCCATATGAATTTTATTTAATAAGATTGAATGGATTGATCTTTATGATGATCAAAGTTATAAGTGTCAAATGTCAACCCCAGTAGAATTGCTACAAATCTAAGTAAGAGATTATGAAATTTTATACAAATAGTTAATTCAGTGGATACATAGGGGTGTAAAAAGCTGACTCGACCCGAATAAGACTGCGGGTCGGGTTGATCGGGTGAGTAATTAGTTACTCAGGTTGACCCGATTAATCCGAATTCTAAGAAGGGTTGGGTATCAGGTATATTATGTTTGGCTTCTTCGGGTTCGGATCACCTGATAAACCCGAATAAGGATATTTTACCTTTTTTTGTTATTTTTTTTTATAACTAATCTATTTAAACTTCTAGCATTCTAGGCCATGTTTATTGCCTTAATAAACCAATTTCATTCCCAGTAGCTCCAAAAGTTCAAGACCCCAAATCCACATTTCATGTTTCTTTCTAATACTATCATAATAGTGTGTGTCGCATATCATAGCTTTTGATTAGTCATTTGGATTTTTAGTATGTTTATTGCGCGTTTTGGATTAGCTTATTTTTCGGCTTGTGAGCTTCTCAAGTGGTGCTTATAGCCGTAAATAAGTCAGCTCAAGCTAATAAGGTTGATAAGCCAAAATAATGAGCTTATGAGCTTTTCCAAATTCAAATAAGCCCATATGCCGAAAAATAAACTAGCCCAAACACCCCATTAGTATGGTTTCAGACCTGGATATATGGTATGTCTTGTGATAAAACAGAACAAAATGCTCCAAATGAAGTTACATTGTGTTTTTGACTATATGGTTGTTTGATTTTTAGATTTACTTGATTCACTTTAATTTGCTCCATTGAGTTCAGATTCATTTTGTAAAGATTCTTTTGGTTTATCATCACATTCATGATCATTTGAAATAATGTTTTTTGTAGTATGGACTCTAATCATACTCTTGTGATTCATAATTGTTCAATTTGGTTATATGTATATCGTCATTTACTTTTGTTACATTATTATTCATCGTGGATTTTTGTATGCTTATCAATTTCTGTTACTTTGTCATCAAACAGATGAACAGAATAAGGACTCAAAGAGTTCGTATTTTGATTCTCCAGCACTGGATGTCTCCTTGGCATTTCCACAAGCAACGCCAGCTTCAGTCTTTCCTCCTTGCAGTGAGATTAATGACCCTAATTTAATATAGTACGGTACTTGTATTTCTACCTGCTAATGTCTTTATTGCATTAAATATGCAGCCTCGGACTACTATCAATTTGCGGACCTATTGACCCCTGAGGAACAAGCTCTAAGACTGAAAGTAAGAGCGTGTGTCGAGAAAGAAATTGCACCAATAATGACCAAGGTACTTCCATAATTCTTCACGGAGTCCAAATGGGTCATTCTTAGTTTTGTGTCGGGTTAGGTTGGCCCGAAATCTGATGTTTAGTTTTGTGATTAATGCAGTACTGGGAGAAGGCAGAATTTCCATTTCAGATTGTTCCAAAGCTAGGTGCTCTGAACATCGCTGGTGGAACTATTAAGGTATTTTATACATATTTTTAACTGTTTGAATTTTTATTTTCTCAAGGTATAGATAAATATATATAGGATGCTGTTGCTTCAATAAGTGAATTTTTTTTCCAGGGTTACGGGTGTCCTGGTCTATCCGTGACTGCAAATGCGTTAGTTACTGCAGAAATAGCCAGAGTTGATGCAAGTTGCTCTACGTTTATTTTAGTGCATTCTTCTTTGGCAATGCTCACCATATGTAAGATCTTGATTGTAATGTGTAAACGTTCAATTTTTTTAGCATGTATAATATGACTTCCATTAGAGGTAGCAAACCGGGGTTGGGGGTAATGGGCCAAAGCCGGTTTGTGGGTCATTTTGATACGGGTCAAAACAAAGTAGGTTGGGTTCGGTTGATAGTTAAATTTGATTTTACCTATTGACTCGTTTGAGATAAATGCAACTCAAATAAGTAAATGGGTCAAGATTACTACCACCAAATTCTATCAGTGATGGGTTGATAAATTATCTAACTTGTTGATCTGTCAACAGCTTTGTGCGGTTCAGAAATTCAAAAACAAAAGTATTTGCCATCATTGGCCAAACTGGACACAATAGCTTGTTGGGTAAGTGAGCATATTATCTGATGTCAGATGGTCTTAGACTATGTGCGCTTGAATGGTTTTTTTTTTGGCGTTATTAGGGTTTGACCGAACCTGACTATGGAAGTGATGCAAGTGGCCTTAGAACAACAGCCACAAAGGTCATTTCTTGTAACCACTGTATTGTTCAGCTGATATGGAAGCATCATTTTGTGTCTTATATAGTTTTGAATGATCAGGTGGAAGGAGGTTGGGTCATTGAAGGCCAAAAAGATGGATTGGAAACAGTACCTTTGCAGATATTTTGGTCATTTTGCTAAAAACAAAGACACAAACCAAATAAATGGGTAAGAAAATGACGTGTTTATCATCTATTCCAGAAAACTTTGAAATTATTTGGAAATTCAGACTCCTGCTTTTAAAAGTTTTAGCTTTGTGATTACATAATAAATGATTTCATGGCAGATTCATTTTAAAGAAGAATGCACCTGGGTTACAAGCTACCAAAATAGAAAATAAAATTGGGCTGCGAATGGTTCAAAATGGAGATATTCTCATGCAGAAAGTTTTCGTCCCTGATGAGGACAGGTTACCTGGTGTCAACTCTTTCCAAGATACAAGCAAAGTATGATATTACTAATATATTTCTTTCTTGATACTAGCTATTGAATACTATATTGTATTTCTTTCAAGAAATGCTACATTCACACAATTTTACAAAAAACTTTCACACGATGATGTGGCTAATGTGATGGACGGATCATGCTGTACTATAGTTTCTCTTTCTTATTTTCACAATCCATATTTCGTTGCCACGATATGTAATTGTTTTTGTAAATATTATGTGGATGTAGCATTTTCATTTTTTCATATTAATCATGCTATACACTTGTCACAGTTATGAATTTCATCATCCTACTTGCAATAAGTATATTGACTTACCATTTTACCCGTGATATCAGGTGCTTGCTGTTTCTCGTGTTATGGTAGCATGGCAACCTATTGGCATCACAATGGGTGTCTACGACATGTGCCATAGGTATTATTATTAAATTGTTTTTACCGCTAATTTATTTCAAATAGTATATTTCTTATTAGGTGCTTGCTTATTGAATCTCTATGAATATAATGGTGTTTTATGGTTGATAGGTACTTACAAGAGAGAAAGCAGTTTGGAGCCCCTTTGGCAGCTTTCCAAATAAATCAGCAGAAGTTAGTTCAAATGTTATCCAATATACAAGCAATGTTTCTAATTGGTTGGCGTCTTTGCAAGCTGTATGAGAGCGGTAAAATGACTCCTGGTCAAGCCAGCTTGGGAAAGGTTTGATTTCTTCTTGTTCTATTTTCAACAAATTAATTTGTTCTATTTTGTTTAACAAGTTATTATGCAGTCATGGATCACGCTGAGGTCAAGGGAGACAGTTGCATTAGGTCGTGAGTTACTTGGTGGAAATGGAATAATATCTGACTTTTTAGTTGCAAAGGTATGCATATCCCTAATATCATGACTCATATTCAATTTTGGTATATAAAATAATGGTTTATTCTAAAGATATGTGGACGAAATTTTTTTAATTGGATCACTTCGGTAATTTAGGAGAGTTCCAGATGTCGATGTATCCCTCATCATTCAATTGTTATCACCTGTGTACTTGTGTAGAGATTTGATTGTATTATGGAGTTATGGTTAATAGTTGATTAAATCTACAAGGTTTTGCATCGAAAATCAAGCTAGGTGATATTTTTATTGTTTTTTTTCTCTGTCTAAAGATAGTTTTTTTTTGCCTAAAGTTAGTTTCTCCATTGAGTTTTGGTCAACCAATTTCGGAAGGTCATTCGGGATGAGTCTTTTCACAATTTTTTTTCTGGTTATGGTTTATCCCAAATAGTCAATGGTTACTCTTCTATATATAAAGTTAGATTAAAGGAACAGGGTAAAACGAGTAAGTATTCTATAAAGTTATTTCGGGTTATGGTTTATCCATTTTGACCATTGCCCGACCCGCTCATTTTCCCACCCATAGGGTTATCTACTAGTGTGTACATGCTCATATGAGTTATTCCATAACTAATCTGGATAAATGCTGAAACCGGGTTCTATCAACTCTATGTTCTCTTCGTGTATTCTTTATCTTTAGATTAGTTGGTGAATAATTCTCCTCTTGGTGGTTCTTTATTTCAGTTAAATATAAATTGTAAAATGGCCCAAGTGTTTGTTCTTTTTTGGTTGCAGGCTTTTGGAGATTTGGAGCCAATCTACACATACGAAGGAACATATGACATTAACACCTTGGTCACGGGTAGGGAGATTACAGGCATCGCTGGTTTCAAGCCTGTTATAAAGCCAACTAGAAGCCGCATGTAATTCATGTTTCATGTAAAGGAAACTAATTGTTGTTTAGTTTGTTACTATTTGTAAAACTTGGAATAAGCTAAAGAATAAAGGAAGAAAAATTTCGGAAATACTCATTCGCGTAATTGTAAGCTTTGAATTGAGCTAATTTGGTCGACTAGCCCTAACTTTGGCATTTCTTCGTTAAAATACATGTTTTAAGTCAAACTAGCTACTGTATAACATTATATACAGCAAGTCAACCGTATATTGACATGATCGATAGATAGCAGGCTATGGATATATGTCTTATCATTGTCAATTGCCACAAACCAAATGTTGCAACTTGCAAGGATATTTAGATCTATCTTCTGTTTTAGCCTCTTCATATTTGCTTTTTTGGTACTTAACGTACGGCTTAATGCTGATGGTAACATTGATGATGATACTACTTTAAGAAGCATATGACATTTGGTTTGGTGGTGTACCTTTCTTTCAAGGAACATGTTTTCGTTGGTTAAAAGAAACTCCCACTTTTCATTTAACGTGCCAAGCATGCATTAAGGCTGGCTCCAATAGAAGTGGATGATCGATTGGGAGGATCGATCCCCACTCGATCACGTTATTGTGGGACTACTCGATCACAAGCTTTTTTGTTTAACTCGATCGTATGTAAGATCGAAACAAACACACACATAAAAAGAACACTCACCCTTTTTAATTAATTTTATTAAAAGTCGTCTTTATTGGGGCACCCAATCGCTTGAAGGTCGCTGGAGAGAGAAAGCTGACGTGGCAAGAAAATTGAGGGGGATTAAGTCCCCTTACTGGAAACAACCTAAGTAGAAATGCACACATGTAATCTTAAGCTGATCTATGGAGTTGCGACCTTCAAAAAAACACTACACGGGTGTTCACGCTAGTCTACGGCGACACATAGTTTTATAAATTCATTTTCATCATCAACTTACATTACAGTTCTTAGTGGACATTTATAACAGTTCTATATCCCAGCGGTTTAGAATAAGTATCGACTTAAAAAATCCATCATTGGTATTTTAATCTCTCAAATACGTATGAGCAATTGTATTCATATACCATTCACGAATAGAGTTTGGTTCAATAAAGATCAAAGAAAAATTAAAGATCAAATTAACCATTCTCATTAACTTATTTTTTCTTCAAAACAATAAAATAAACTTTCATCATCATTTTTAAAAAACTAAATATCTTACAAACCATTGATCGTTAGACGAAACTAATCATACCATCACGACAAACATAAAACTACCTTTAATTTGATATCTCACATCACATACTTTCGACGAATTTTTTTTCCGACTTCTTTGTGGGTTTAGGTGTTTAGGGTTTAGGGGTTTGACTTTTTTGGGTTAAGCTTTTTAGGGGTCAAGGTTTAGGTTTCTTACGGTTTAGCGGATAGGGTTTATGTTTTTGGTTTAGCGGTTTTAGGGTTTTTTTGGTTTTTAGGGTTTTAAAGGTTTTAGGGTTTTAGGGTTTTAGGGTTTAGGGTTTTTTGGGGTTTAGGGGTTAGGGCTTTTTAGGGTTGAGAGGTTGTGTTAACACAAAAGAGTATTTTTAGAATTTTCATTTATAGTGTAATATATCGAAAGCCGTATAAAACGATAAAAATAAGTTCGTCGAAAGTATACAATATTAGATCTCTATAGAAATATAATTTTATTCTTGTCGCAATGATATAATTAATTTTATCTAACTATTAACGGTTTGTGATATATTTAATTTTTAAATATATATTTAATTTTTAAATATAAAGATGGAAGTAAATTTAATTAATTTAATCAAAAATGAATAGTTGAAATTGATATATTTGATCTTTATTTTTTATTTTTTATGTGTTCTTTATTGATCTCACCCCTTACTCAATAATCGAGAAAACATTATAGATATAAGAAGTAATTAAGAACACATGGTCATATACTTTAAGATTGTAAACATGTTCACTTGCAAGTTAAGAAATAACATTCCAACAATCAAAAAGCTACCTTCTTCCTTCTACTTTTAAACTCTATATATGTGACAACCAAACATTGTATAATTGCTAAAACACTTTAAGACCACAAGTACTTGCTATAAACATGGAGAAGGCTGGGAACAACAAATTTGCGGTTTTAGTTGGGTGCAACTACGCAAACACGCCAAATGAGTTGCATGGTTGCATAAATGATGTCTTAGCCATGAGACAAGTGCTAATAGACCGATTTGGGTTCGAGCCAAGCAATATCCAACTCCTAACCGATGCACTTGATTCACTTATCAAGCCTACGGGTGCAAAAATTATGGAGGCGCTTAACCACATGGTTGATAAGGCCGAACCTGGAGACGTTCTCTATCTTCACTATAGTGGCCATGGCACACGAATTCCTTCAAACAGACGAGCACACCCTTCTCATGTAGACGAAGCCATCGTTCCTTGTGATTTTAATCTAATCACAGGTGAGTTAACAAATCCATCATAACTTATATTTCAAGCCGACAAATTTCTTGTAAATATTTTATTTTATGCATAAACACTTTTATTAACTACAAAACTGAGAGGGATGACTGCCATTTGCCCAATCCCTCCCGTCTTGACTGTATAACTAGCACATACAAAAATACAGAATGATAGCGCAACAAGACATATTGAATGCCATATACGATACATGAAATATTTGTAGAGTCAATTGTTTGAAAACTGGTTGGGCAACTGGCCAAAAGAGCTCATTCTGTACATTTTTACTAATAAATTATTTTTATGCAACTTTCGACCAATTTAATCAGTTTCTTGTAAAGCTAATTTGCTGATTTAGCCCATTTGACTTGTTCGACACAAAACATAACCCCGAATCGACGTTCTAACAAGTAAATGTGTCTAAATCGTCACATTTGAAACTTTTGCATTACAGATTTGGATTTTCGGAATCTAGTGAATCGAGTACCTAACGGAGCAACCTTCACCATCGTTTCGGATTCTTGCCATAGCGGCGGGCTAATCAACAAAGAAAAAGAACAAATCGGGCCTTCTTCACTCCCACCAACTTGCACTTCCAGCATCACCATGACCAAATCAAAGGCCATCCCATTTGAATCAGTACTACATCATCTCTCATCAATCACCAACATAAACACACCTGATGTTGGAACACATTTGCTCGAGCTATTTGGAACTGCTGCAAGTCTCAGCTTCTCTTTGCCTTTACATGAACTGGATTTGATTCTGTCAATACATGAAGATGATGGGATTTTATTAAGTGGCTGTCAAGCAAATGAAACTTCTGCAGATATGAATCCTCATGGAAATGGAGGGAAAGCTTATGGTGCGTTCAGTAATGCAGTTCAGATTGTGTTAAAAGAGAACAAAGGTGATTTGAGTAACAAAGATGTTGTGTTGATGGCTAGGAATGTGTTGCAAAAGCAAGGATTTGAGCAACACCCGTGTCTCTACAGTAGTGATGAACATGCCAATTCACCATTCTTGAAACAGAATTAAGACCTAATTTGTTTTCGTTATTTGAAGTTTCAATGTTATGGGTCGTTGTGACTGTCGTGAAAAGACATAGAGCCCACACATTGTAAAGTCGGAATAAATGGAATAAGTGACTGAAAGGGCTATGGTTATAAAATTAAAGTGTTTGTTTATATTCATTTTGGAGCAGCTTAACTGGTTATGGTGTGTTCTAGAGGATCATATAGTTAGAAGCATAATACGTGAAATTGAACCTTAGAAACCAATTATTCTACTCTAAAGTTTAAAATACAAATCCAAACACCCCATTAGAGTGTTGGAGAATTTGTTTAGCCATAGTGAAACTCAATTGTCTAAACCTATTATGTTTCAATTTGTGTTTTACTAATATACCTAATTTAAAAGTAGTTGCTTATTTCACAAATAGTGTAGCACAAGTGCACAACCAAACACTATCTTCTACTGCATGCAATTATCTAATTTCCATTACACAATACCACGAAATTACTAGCACACATGTAAACACCCCTAACGCTCTAATTGAAAGTATATAATTAAAAATCTGACAATAATAGGGATTTTTGTGCTAACTCATTAAAATGTTACAACAATTAAGTATTACAAAAGAAAACACATGACCTTCTTGTCAATGTTCACTTCTTAAAGAGATCAGCAAGCTCACCTTTCTCATGCATTGAAGACAATATGTCACACCCTCCTACCAATTCACCATTCACAAACACTTGTGGGAAGGTAGGCCAATTACTATACCTCTTAAGGGTCTCACGTAATCCACTGTTATGTTCTTCATCCAACACATCCACACTCTCATAATCCACGCCTTCTGTCTCCAAAATTCCAACAACCCTTTGTGAGAAACCACATTGTGGCGCAGTCCTAGACCCTTGATGAATGCCACCACCTTGTTTTCTTTTACCATGCGGTCAATTAGTTCCTCTAGAGGAACAGTTAGTTTAGTGTTTGGGCGTGGTGTTAACCTTATATCGGCCTTTGTCTTGGGTGCTTGGCGAACCCATGTTGTGTTTCCTTTCTCATTGCCAGGAGGGACTTTTCCAGTGGCTTCTATGTGTTCTTCCATCCATGATTTCCATGCTTCAGTTAATGCTGCTCGATCGGGACTATCCACCACTCCAACCTGTCAAATTAAAGGTGTAAATGAGATTACTTGAGCATGGTGTATATTATAAAAATTAGAGGATTCAGTAAAAACTGCCCATAACACAGTTGCATAGAACAAACAGCTAGGTGTTGGGATTTGCGCTACAGAACAGATTTATCTATTACACTAATCACTTTTTAGTGTTGGAAGAAACATATTTTGCTCACAATTTATGTAAATCAGTAACGGTCAAAAATCAATTTTGGATAATTAATTTCATACCATGTGCAACACAACTGATTACCTAAGGGTATAATAGATTAACCTAATTTTCCTTTATAGCCTAATTTATGAGACTTCTACCCTCGTAATACAAAACTGTTCTTTTCCTTTCATAATGTATCATTTTGTTCACTTTCTCTATTAGTTCCTACTTACAAAATCAGAATTTCCTAAACGATAAAAAAAATCTGATAATGCAACTGTCAAGTAATGTATCACAGATTTACTTTCAAAGCGCACATCCAAACACCCCTAACTCCCTAAGATAGTTTTTGCGTTGTGCTCTTCGTATCGGCCTTCCTGTTATAAATGGATGTGAACAAATTACCAGACTAAGCATATACAGTCCTCACTATTTCAAGTCCTGCTACTAGCTACCATATAATGAGGAACCGTGCAAACATTTTATGGTCAAACTTGGAGTTTGTAGATCCAATTGTTATGATGATCGTTTACATGCCTTATCTCTTACTGTTGTGTTAGATACACATATTTAATTATACTTACTCAACAGAGCACAGCTTCACTAATAAACCTATATCCCTGTCTTATCCCTATTTTGTAAGGAATTTTCTCTCGACTATAATTGACGAGGAAAGTGAATAATCTAGCAATGACAATGAATGAAGCCAATTTTCTGAACCATGTTAAGATTGTGTAGTCAATTTCATATGGGGAACACAAGTATAAATCATCCTGGACTTAAAACATATACTGACTGGGTGCACAACTTGGCAGACGTGACCTTTATGATGACAGTTTTCATGTCTTACCTCTCTTCCCGGATTGGTTCTTTTTATATTTATAAACCATACTTTCTAGTCATAACGTACCAATGAAATGTACTGGGAATAAGAAAAAATTCTACTTGTGACTCTAGACAAAGTGCTGAATAAAAAATGTGTTTTCAACTAATCATTTCCTGCAAAAAAAGCTATTAGTAGAGATGGCTAAACAGTCTGATTTAGCTGAATCAAGTAATTGGTTTAGTGACTTGTTTTAACCAACCCACCCAGTTCAACCCATTAACTAATCTGAATCAAGATGCCTGTTTAGCCACCTCCAATAATATTGTCTTAGTGGCAAGAAATATACCATCTTTATAGCCGTGAATTCTTGTGTGTGTGTTTTGTGGATCTCATTTTAGCAAGTTTTAGGCTTGTTGTTGACTAAGTAAACACGAGAAATTATAACGGTCCTAAACTAAAGATAAATATACATTCAAAGCATTTGTGATATATTATGTAAAATACAATCATTCAATCGAGGGCCAAAATCAGAGATTCGGGAGAAGCAATCATTTCAGCACAATACAGAAACCTAGTATGGAATGAAAAATTATGTGACAACTAACAAGTTAATTATCGCACTTGCAATTTGGAGCTAGTGTCAAACTGTCAATAACATTTGATTTGAGAAAAGGCCTATATTACTATGTCTGGTCACATCTGTCTTAATTAAAAATTTAAAACATTACCATATATAAACTGATGATGAGGAAGACCATCGACAAAAGTATATCAAGCTTTACAAACTCAAGCCTAGAGTTTGAAGTTCCAAAACCTATAAGAAAATATGGTACCTTAAGAACTTTATACTTCTTCCCTACTTTTTCACAATTGGTACAAAGTAAAGTTAAAACACTCAACTTAATCACTAAAAGTCTAGAAACAAGACGATGTAAGAATTTTACGATCACCAAATTACATCAAGTTAAGAAAGGAAACCATATTGAAAAAAAAGTCCATAAATGAAAAGGTCTTACTTTACAAGTCAAATATATCAATATAATTTGAACTATAGCAATAACGAGTGTAGAAACCCGCGCTATGCAATGGGAGTTGAACTTCAAACGACTTACTTTATGAACGACACTTAAACCTTAGGGACTATTTTTGCCGATTGCTATAAATAGCAATTAATGATGCAGACTTATTATACCACTGAACCTCGGGACTATTTTCGCCAAGTTGGAAAAGTTTGCAATTAATGCTTATGTTTTGCAAGAATTGGGTCCCGCTTTTAGTATATATATTAATAAGGGTTAATTCCAAAGAGAGAAAAAGTTGGGCGTTGGTCACCGAGCGACAAAAATAAAGCCTCTTCAATTTGGTCGTGTGCGAATGTGCGAATGCATGACTCCATTAAATGTCGACACGTGTCCACTTATTTATTATTAAAAGACAGATGGTGGGTGAATTTTGTCTTATTATTGAGAGTATTAAAAGTCTAATATACCCTCACTTTAATTTTATCATTTCTCATTAATATAAATAAATTCTCTCCAAACACACTCATCACCACCTCTCTTTCTCACAAAAATTCCGGCCATCTCAAAAATTCCGGCCATATATACAGTTAGCCTTAATATAAATAAATTGAAGCTAGACTACACTGAAATTTGCACTGAAGCTAGACTACACTGAAAAACCATCTTTTTCAATAAGTTCGATTGAAACTATGGATGGCATAACAATCAAGAAAATGCTGGAGCTTCAGTGGCTAACATTACAATTACCTTAGTATCTTTCGATTAATTCTGAAATTTTTTTTACTATCTTTTTAGATGTGTTTTAGATTGCTGGTTCAGAATTTCTTATTAGAAAAGAACTAGCATATGAAATTGACAACTGATGGACCCAACACTTTATCTTCATTTCTTTTTACATTACGAGAAAACAAAACAAATTAGCCTTAATATAAATAAATTGTTACTTGTATAAAAATTCCGAACACCCATAACACACACACTCTCACACTTTTTCACACATATCTCTCTCTCTCCTCTCTCTATTTTTCCGTGACCGAAACCACCACCGCCGTCTTCTCCGCCAATATTCCGCCACCCGCCACGGAAAATTACACCACCTATACCAAACGATAGATCGTCGAAGGTGATCATTTTGACATTAGTGCAGCGGTGAAACCCATTGACGCCCCTAGATCTAAAATTTAAGTTTCGGACTTTTGGGTTTTGACATTGGTTAGTTTTTGGGTCGAGTAGTGCTTCGATGGTGATGTTTCGTTGGTTGTTTGTGTAATCGATCAGAGAACCGAGGTTAATATTTAGGTACGAGACATGTGTAGTAAGTGACAACTGAAATTATTAGGAAATTTAGCCATATGTGTAGTAAGTGACAACTGAAGATGTAGTAATACTATGAAAAGTAATACTATTAAAGAAGGTATATTTGTCATTTAAACAAAATTGAAAGTCAAAGTCCACCTACCATCAGACTTTATTATTAAAAATGGACACGTGTCGCACATTCAATGGAGTCGCATTCGCACATTCGCATACGACCAAATGGGAAGATACTTTATTTTGTCAGACTCAAAGTGATCAACGCCCAACTTTTGTCCCTTTTGAAATTAGCCCTATTAATAATATTAAAATGCAAACAAACATTTGGCAGCCACAGGTCCAATCAGTGGCTAATTTATGCTTAACAACGTACAGGGATGTTTCGTTTGCAGGCTAAAACTGATAATGCTTTTGAAACTAAATCAGCTAGAATGTGACAAGGCAGGAAAACTAGTTAGGGGTGGCTACTAGTGGAAATTGGCATGACTATCACACTAAAATGTGTGAGGTCTCAAATTCAATTCCTGGTCCCGGTTTGAGTATGTGTGTGCGGTATCGAAACCCAAAAATGACAAGGGCAGGAGATAACGAGTTTGGTAAGAAAAGGAAATAAGCAAGCATAACGAAACGAAACAAGTTGAGCCGAAGATATGCTAAGCAATCCTAAGGCTACCCCCAATAATAACCCTCATTAACCCTCATCTTTCCTGCCACATCAACTTTTTCTCTCCTGCAACTTACAGACAACCTTTTATGCACAATAAGACGACCTACACTATTAAAAAAACATACCTCACAAAAATACATTTTAATTATTAAAACACACACAAAAAACCACACAACCTGGGTTGTCTGGACAACCCTCATACCCAAAACCATGACCGACGACCTACGACGACCTTGAAGCCACAACAAGGACGACCCTGAGCAACCTTCACAACCTAATAGGTTGTCACCCTTATTGTGCCTAGCCTAAACAACAAATAACTAAAACATAATTCGTGTGTACCTTAACAGAAGCACAAAGGTGAGGCACAGCCTTTTTATGAAACACAACACTAGATTGAATATTTCTAGACAACCCGACAAACTGCATATCACCATTGTTATCATAAACAGCATAAACACCTGAACCCGATGGAACCACGTCATCATTTTCAACAGGTACCAGCTCTGTCTCCGACAGCTTCCCGACAGCACACATGACAAGACCACTCAACTGTCTGCGGTGGTTGTTGGGTTTGAGAGAGGATAAGGAGAGGTGGGTGTTGTTGAGGTGTGTGGAGTGGAAAGATTGGGTTTTTGAGGGGGTGTAAGTGTAAGTTTTGGAAGGTCGGAGGAATGAAGTGGTGGCTGTGTGTGGTGGTAGTGTCATAATTGACAATCTCCTTCCCAATAAAGTCAAAATCAAGAGTGGAATCAAAAAGTCCTGCAATCATGACAAAAGTGAGGAGGCAAAATAGAAGAAAAAGAGTTGCAGATGTTTAGATTGTCACAAGTAGTTTATTTCACCAGAACAAAATCATATCAATCAGCGTTAACTTAGTTTATGTCAATACCTGGAGTATCGATAACATTTAGCATTTGGCCATCTTCCAATGAAGTTGCCTGCCCCTCAGATGTAACTGTAACTCCAGACAAACTTCTTTTAGAATTAAAAATCTTCATTCCCAGAATGCTATTGCCAGTTGCACTTTTTCCACTACCCGTTTTACCAACCAAAACAAGTGTTCTAGAAGAAATTAACTCGCAATCGTCCACAAATGAACATCCACCCATTCTATAGAGTAAAAATGTATCAGAAACCTATTTAAAGTCTTGAATCACAAGCATATAACAAAACAAGTATGTATACAACATCATTGGAAATTAACACAATCATAAGGTAATGATTACAAGCTTCAAACAGATCAACAATATTTAGCTGATCGATGATGAGTATACCAGCTTTTTTATGGATGCTAGGTCAGTTTTATTAAACAATATAATCCATTTCTACTTACTAAATGCATACTAGCTAGTAAGGTAATTACAGTTCTAAATAATCACAAAAACATGTAATAATCACAAAAACATGTAAGTATGTTACAAGCACTTAAAGGTATACTGTATACATTCACAAAATGATGAATACTATTACAATTTGCTGCAACAACCAATCTTTTATTTTTTAATAGATAAGTTTAAGGAATATGTGTATTAGATGACAATTACACTTTAATTTTAGTAGACAACAAGAAGGATTATGTGTCAACACCTCTGCTTAATCACATACTAAGCCCTGTAGACTGTGGTAATCAAAATCTCCCTTATTTTGCCTCATAACTTAAATACAATTAGAAAACAATAAACTTCAAGAGGAACAAACAACAAAATCAAAGAGTGCGTAACAATTCACAAAACACAAATAATAAGTTATCTAGTCACATTACAAAGAAACAACAACACAACAACAAAATTAAGCAATAAATTATAATATCGAGCAAATACTAATTTAATGTAACTTTAACATATGTAAATTTTAATTAGCCAGCAGTTACATTAGCAGTGTGATTCAAGGCAATAAGATATTAAGTACCTGAAAGCAACTAATTTTTAGGATTTTCAGTTTAACAGAAGTTGATGAAGGTTGAATAAACTGAGAACATATTATATACAAATGGAATATATAAAGAGTAACCAGTGAAGGTGGACAGTTGCCATGGAAGAAATAAATTACTGGAAGAAGTACGTCTGTTGAGTGACCAGTTTTAACTTTTAAGTACAAAATAAATTGATCTCTCTTAAATACTCTATAGGTAAGAATATTTAAAAATTAAATTTCATAATTTATTATAACTGTCTTCAGTTATATTTTTATTAACATTCTTTCTTTACATTTGGTTAAGTTGGTGCATCTTTCATAACAACAAATATATCACTAGTGTGTAGGGATTTTTTATTTTATTTTATTTATTATTATTTTTTTTAATAAACGGCACCACACTTGAAATCTGACCCCCGAGTTAAACCATACAAACGGGCAGGCCCCGGGACGTGAACCACTAGAAGAGACCCGCGAAGGGAAACCCTAGAACTCACGGCTTCGCACTAAGAGGAAAATCTGGATTTTCATTGTCTTTTGCGAGACTCGAACCCGGGTAAAACCCCTCCCCAAGCTCCAGAAGGGGCTCAGGTGGCAACTGAGCTAAGTCAGCTGGTTGTGTAGGACGTTAATAATGGCACCCGAGCGACTTATGGGGATTTACGGGTGTGTGCGTATGTGACACTGCTGCATTGTCATGATGAGAGGTGAAATATGAACGTGTAGTAGAAAGAACTTATCCTGCTACATTGTTCGGGTTCTTTTAATCGGGCTATTCGGGTAATCTTATTAATCGTAGGATTTGAAGTTTTTCAAATTACTCATCCTAAGCTTATAACTTAATTTGTAGGAATTAGCCATTCCTAAACGTATACTCGTATATACATTGTAAGGACTTTAAAAATGATTACCTCATTCCCTTTCTTTTTAAAACTTTCTGCAAGTCTTTCTAGAGTGTGTATGATATTGGTAGGGTTGATGTATACTTTTTCAGATTTGCTCCATGTATCACATTGACAATCATGAGAAAGAAAAGATTAATGGTACTTGTAGGATTGATGTGTACTTTTTCAGATCTGCTTAATGTATCACATTGAAGGTGCAAATTATATTCATTGAGATTCATAAACCGAGTCTTATCCAACACATAGTCGAATACAACAGAAATAGGCAGCATACAAAACAGTTCAAACATAATCTACGACTTGACATTCAGAAAAAGTTCAAAGACGGTGCAAATTATATTCATTGAGATTCATAAACCGAGTCTTATCCAACACATAGTCGAATACAACAGAAATAGGCAACATACAAAACAGTTCAAACATAATCTACGACTTGACATTCAGAAAAAGTTCAAAGACGGTTACGTAATCATGTCATTCCAGTCTTTGTCTTCTCGTTGAATCACATAATAATACACTGGTGATTCACAGCTTCCTTGGTTTTCTTTAACTCTTCCTGCAACTTATAAATCATCTCCTTGAATTTTTTGCGTTCCTCTATAGCATAAATTTCAGCCTTCAACCGAGCAGATCTGCTTAATGTATCACATTGAAGGTGCAAATTATATTCATTGAGATTCATAAACCGAGTCTTATCCAACACATAGTCGAATACAACAGAAATAGGCAACATACAAAACAGTTCAAACATAATCTACGACTTGACATTCAGAAAAAGTTCAAAGACGGTTACGTAATCATGTCATTCCAGTCTTTGTCTTCTCGTTGAATCACATAATAATACACTGGTGATTCACAGCTTCCTTGGTTTTCTTTAAATCTTCCTGCAACTTATAAATCATCTCCTTGAATTTTTTGCGTTCCTCTATAGCATAAATTTCAGCCTTCAACCGAGCAGTCCGCTCTTCTTCCACTTTTTGTTCAATCCTTGTACTTATCTCCACGAACCTCGACTCACGCTATAGATCAAGACAATTAATTAGTTATGTGTCATTAGCTTAATGGTATTCAAATTGGTATCAACTACATCATATAAAGATGGTAGTACCCTTCAAATAAAGAATAATTAATTACCTGAAAAAACACCAGAACAGCAGCGATGATCCCACCACAAGAGACCCAAGAAATAGAATCACCACAAAACGATAAAATGACAGTCTGGCCCCTCTGAGTAAATTGCGAAAGAAACCAGACCCACACACAGATCATTGCAGAAGATACAATACACTGTAATTGACACCAGAAAGCATGTTAAGAGACCAAGAACCTCTACAAGACTCTGAACCAAACACAATTAAAGGTGGCACTTTTAACCAGATTACTTATAAAAATGGCAGTTTGGTTTGTGTTCAATAGAGAAAGGTAGCTAAGAAACTATCTAGTCCAGTTGGGTCAATTAAGGTTGATAGTTGCACAAAGTGTATCTTAAATATGTTATACACCTCCAATAGATACTGTACTTATTGATGAGTCGTCAACCTAACCCATCATGTTTCCCCACCCAAACCTGTTATAATCCAATTGCCTTACGCACCTAGCATGACATCTTGTCACCTCTATTAATATATACACACTGGAAAGGAACAGTTTTTCTTATGCTAAGCCAATAGATACTTATTAGCCGAAAGAAGTTAGTTTTGGGAACAAAGGTAATTATACACAAAAATAAAGAACACTTGCGCCCTGCTGTCCCTAAATACAAATATAGTGTATAAATACCATTTTAGTGATCTGCTTTTTCAGCTCTAACATCTCCTGTTTGGTGTACTGCTCGGGCTCTTTCAATGCCAGAACTCGTTTTGCTTGTTCCATGTTCCCTTTCTGTCAAGAACAGTCAATGTTTCCATTGGCATGACGATTGAAAAATCTATATTTTTTTCAAATGCAACTATTAAACAATGAAAATGTTACGGTACCTTTGGTTCAGTAATAATGTCATTGGTCAATGCCCTTCCGTTCTTTTCTAACACCATGCTTACATAACAAAGAAGTTGTTGCAGTTGTTTTGCTTTCTTATTTTGATTCTCCGTCCGGTTATTAAATAGAACATAGCGATTCCCACAAGACGAAAGAATTTTCTGAAACAATAACCAAATGGTACATTAGTCTTGTGTAAACATCGGATGAGCGTGACAGAAATGATCTCAACGTATTATGAAAACAGATATGACCATTTTGATTAAAAGACAAAAATGTAGAATTCATGTGCAAACTTTGGCTCACCGAAAGCAAATTTACTTGGTTACAAGATCAAAATAAGATAAACAAAAAGAACTGAAATAAAAAACAAAATCTACACATCAACATCTAAGCTAAATCAAAATTCTAGTCAAGAAGCAGAGTTTTAACACATGACCTAATTTTTTGAAATAGTAAATACACACAAACTTGCATGTCCCTAACATGACTAGGACTTAGGTTTATGGGCTGAGTACTGGTGGGATAAACATGGCATAAGAGTTCATTGACTAAATGCAAGAGTATCAGACAGCAAGAAATGTTGGACCACCAGAAGCAAATTAAAGAACCAATATACGGCCATAATGTTAGCAGTATTTCATGTAAGACTGAATCTACTATATACACAGCCAATATATGACAACTAGTTTATTCGCTAATTACTACACCTTTAAGGTTTCTGAACTATTGGATAAGAAACTCTCCAATGTGATGCCATTGTCTTCAAGTTCGTCTCCACCAGTGAAAACAACTATCATGTAATCGTACACTTTATCTCCAAAGAATGTAACTAGACTACTAATTACAGCCTTTTCTTCCTCGGAAAAGCGACCACAAACAGAAAAAACAACTAGAACAGCATGTATGCCATCCTTGGCCATGTCGATGCAGCTGATAATCTCCTTCCTTGTTAACTTAGGATCAACAGAAGAATCAAATAGTCCTGCCATAGTCCAGATGTTCAAAAAAGGGAAAACATACACATTAAGAGGAGGGGGAAAATAAATAAATAAATAAATAAAATAAAAAAATATAAAAAGAAAAGAAAAAAACTAGATTTGTGACGTTCACCATAAGTCTTGACTCTTGAGAGTGATTATCCGAGTAAGGTTTTTTCAAGTTGCATATAATCATCTTCTAGTGTTTGGTTATAGTGATAGTAAGTATATGATTATTTAAATTTAACTAATCAGTTACCAATGATTAATTTAGAGGAGTAGCTGCAAAATGAGAAAAAACTTAATCTGAATTAACTATATTCAGAGTATTTAGTTGTCTCGTTACATCAAAATCCTTAATAATAAACCCTTTATTATCTAATAATCTAATATCATCACTCAATGTAACATAAACACAATGCCAGAAACCGCGGTATTCTGTTTGGGATTGCTTGAGTATAAGAAAATAATCAGTCGTAACAAAACTTTGCTTCTCTACGTACTGTAGATCGAGAACTACAATACTCAGATATGGAGTAATTAGTTTACTGAGTGTTTGCCAATTATACTTTTTGAATATTTGATAGGTTAGATTATCGATTTTACGTGAACAGTTTGAACAGGCAAACAATGAAAGTCATTATCAAAATATGCTTTGCTTATCTCACTATTTAAAGGGTGTTTGAAATTGCTTATGTAAGTGCTTATTGCAGTTATAAACAGTTTTGAGTTATTGGATGGTACTTGCCTTTCTAACAGCACAAGCATTTATGTTGAAACACTCCTAACAGCGTTACCAGGAGTATGAATCACAGTAAATTAACTAAGTTAACAGCATTACCAGGAGTATCAATCACATTACACTACAAGAAAAAAGGCCTTCAGTGACAACACGATTATGGTCACTAATAGTAGATATTTGGTCACTAAGCTGATTTAGTGACCATATCAAAGTGGTCACTCGTGGTCACTAAAAGTCGGTCACTAAAAGTAATAGTGATGACATTTGAATATGGTCACTAAATTGTGACGACTTAAAAGTGGTCATTAAATTTGTGACGACCTATTTGGTCACTTATTATGGTCATTAAAGTGATAAGTGGTCACTATTTGACCAGATTAGTGACCGAAAATAATGACCACTACATAGCACATAGTGACATAGTATGTGGTCACTAATTTCAAAAATATAGCAAAAAAAAATCTGCAAATAACCACTAATACACTTATTAAACAACAAAATGAAAAAACAATTTATTCGAAACAATAAATTTCGAAAATTAATTACATCTATATAATCCAAATTTCGAAAATAAATTTTTTGTTTCAAACAAATTTTTTGTTTCGAAAATTGATACCAACATAACACATAACGAAAACAAAAATAACCCGCAAAGTACTTAAATAACGGTTGGTGCTTCCTGACTTCTGAATCAAATTGATTTCTGCAAGTTGCCAAGCTACGTAAACTAACTTGTGCCTTGTGCCTGAGATTTGAGAGAGTATCAATAAGTTAGATACCTTCAAAGTCGTTATGGATATCATCAATCTGATTACCTAAAACCTAAAGAGTGAAATAACAATAAAAAAAAGCACAATAACTGATAACCAATAATTTCCAAGTGTACCACTTATATCATGCAAACTTAAAAAGTGCAGTAAATACTTTCCTCAAGATAAACTAAAGCATTATGAAGAGACCATAATCTCTAATACAGTAAAACCTCTATAAATTAATACTCGATAAATTAATAAACTCGATAAAATTAATAATTTGTCCGGTCCCAACTTGGGACCAGTACAAATTAAGACCCCAATCGATAAAATAATAAGATAATAATTTTTTTGAAACCCCAGTGTATATATATTAGTCCCAACGAAACTATAAATTAATAATTACTAAAAATATATATGTATGTATATATGTGTGTGTGTGAGAGAGAGATACACATCAAAATCCTAAGATTGTTTAGTAAAAAATAAATCTATAGTCATTTTTTTAGTTGAACTTCAAATCTATATTGACTTTATCTTAAAATCTCCTTATCTAAAGAGTATGTGCGTTGTCTTCTCGTATTGCAACAAAAAGTGTTGATTTTATTTTCATAAAGTGTGAATGTGAATTCATAAAATGCTAATTGGAATTTGTTTTTCAAATTTATTTTCCGTCTCTAACGAGTATACATTGTAATTAGCTATTATATTAGACTTGAAAATTTAATGACCGTACGTAAAACCTCTTTAAATTAATAAATTATTAATTTATCGATATAATAATATCTCGCTAAATTAATAAAATATCTCAGTCCCAACACTATTAATTTATAGAGGTTTTACTGTACATGCAAAATATCATGACACGAAGCAGAAATCTCTAATACTTCCCAAGGGATGACAAAGTGGGGTACGTATACAGTGCAACTAGTTATTTATAAAAGTAATACAAATTTTGTACAAAAGTTTTCCGGTGAAACTGAAATAAAATTGTCTGTTTTGACCCTTTACCCAACCCGCCGACCCTCGTGTTTGACTCATATCAGTAAATTAAATGGCTATGAGTAAAAGTGGTGGGATTAAAAGCACAGGCTTGACCTCTCCAATAACTGAAGCCAGAGAACCCTTTGGAATGGCAAGATTGACACGATCCAGAATCGGCACCTTCACTTCCTGATAATATCCATTTCCTCACCTGAAGAGTTAAAAAGAGTTCTGGAGTAACATTAAAAATTACAAATACTATTTATTGAAAAGTTTTAGTACCGTTGCTGCATCAAGTTGATTTCCCATCATTATTACATAAAGTCCAAATGTGAACAATGAAAACAGTGTTGCCGTTGTTGCCCAAAAGAATACACACCACGCATCCAAGTGCTTCCTTGTCTGTAAAAAAAGTTCAATAAGTATGATCGATTGTATAAGGATGTGAAACATATAGTTTTGTAATGAGTAAACCTTAGTACCTTACTGATAAATATTTGACTTCTAAGGATCTTGTCTTCATCAACCAACTAGTAAAAAGAAACTTTACCTGGTATCAACATTATCAATTATTGTGATTTCATCAACAAAAGCAAACTGAACTTGTGTATACAGGGAAATATGTGCGCGCTGAAAAAGAAATCAAAAAACTTCATATAAGAAAATACAAATAGAGATCGAGGAAATGGAATCATGACAATGGTTGAGGTGTGAGACGTACATAATTATCAACGAGGTCCTGAATTTGAAACTGAACTTAAAATAATATAAGATTCTAATATGAAATATTTTCTAATATGATAGGCCATTTAGGCCCCTGGAACACTTGAGTTTTAAGTTGTTAGTGTGAAAATCGATAAGAACCACAATGTAATAAGTAAAGTACAAAACAACTCACAGATCCATCTAGAGCAGCAATTGCAGCTTTGGCTTCATCAAGTGAGCTCATGGTCACATACCCACATCATTTGCTTATCCCGGTCTCTGCATTTCTTGGGACCTATAAAAACGCCACAAAACGAACACATTAAACCCACATTATGGTCAAACGAGTAATAACTATGTTATAATAGCAAGTAAAGAATCATATATGTCATGGTAAACCGAGAAGGATGAACCCAAAGAGTGTTATGCTCACACTCACCCTTTCAGGAGTCAAACCAATTACCTTCCTATTTCAAAGTATACATTAGATATGGGCTCAATAAAAAACCATTACTCTCCATTCCAAATGTAGAGTATTACTATTAAGGGGGGATTTGTGATTGCTTACTAAAACCCGTTGCACTTTTCAGAAAAGGAAAAAGCAAAAGCAAATAATCATCTGTAACGACACACAATGCGAAAGATAGCTTTTAGGGGTGCTTTTTTGTATTGAAACAGATAAACAACAAGAACAAGCAACTGCTAAACTGCTTATCAAGAAAAGAGCTTACATCACTTTCAAATATGCATATACAATAAGCACTTTGCTTCTATTTCAACACTAGATGTTATTTATAACATGATAAGCAGAATAACATTTTTAAAACAATCCAAGCATATAGTTTTTTTAAGTTTTCCTTTTTAATTACACATGTACTTTTATCTCCAATCAGATATTTTGAACAATACACTCAAAATAAGGGTTAATTTCGTCAAGTATTAAATATTGAAAGGGCTATACTAAAACTTTACATTTAAAGAGTCACAAATGGAAAAGCTGGGCCCAGAAATAAACAAATACTCCACTACATTCAGTTGTCTTCCCCATCAAAGAACCATACTCTGTTTTTCAAAGCCATGAATAATAACCTCATTACCATATAAGGTGTATTTGTGAGTCATAAACACAACCTAAGAGATGGGCTAGCTGGGCCGGTTGGGGGTGGCCGAGCACCCGCCAGCTCCCCCCACTGGCTCCGTCTCTGTTTACAAATCTAACTCGCGAGTAAAGGGTACAAATAAACAGCTCACCCACCATCATCCCCGACCCGTTTACATTACCCACTAGATAATCTACTTAAACACAAGCAACATTTTCATATTTTTTGATTCCAAGAACAGAAACAAACTTAAAGTGATATGAAGAATAGGCCTATAACATATAATGTTACTTACAGTATCAAGGTGACCGAATAGCTTCCAGATTAGGCTTCTCTGTTGCCAATTCAGTAAGACGGGCCTGCTCTTGCTTTCTCATCACCTTAAATACCTGACAAGAAAGATTGCAGTATTACGACTAGCAACCCGTGGATGAATCAATCCTATGTTCATTCTTAACAGGATGAACTCTAACAATGTGATCCTACATATAATTTGCATCACGGTACATATAGGATGCTTTTTTTCATTTAACTTCTCAAAATGGGGTTGTGACCCTACATATAGTTTGCATCAGGGTGTAGCTAGAGTTAAAACAATTCATCCACCTGTACTCATCTTCGTATCCTTAGTTTTCCAATTAAGTTAGACAATACGACAAACAAGCTTCAACTTTCGCCACTAACTAACTAAACTACATTATCTTTTTTTTAGAACTCACATCAACGTAAGAAAACCACAAAGTCAGTTCAGAACCAAAGAAACTCACCCACGACTATTATTATAACGACTCCCCACACGTATAGTCGCATATGTGATGCCAGCTATTGGGCTAACAAGTGTGAAATAACATGCTCTAACTGCAATTCTAAGAACACGCTACATTGCCATTGTCAATTCACTACAAGTAAGAACAACTACCTCGGCTTATCATCTATCAAATCACAAACATTAGACACCTTGAGTTCCAACTTTATATTAAGTAAACACTTTAGTCAAGCTGCTCTCAACACATAAGCACAAGCATAGTCGTAACCATAAGACTAATTATCTACAAGTATGAAATAACATTACAAACTTATAGTGCTAATCCTGCTACAACATTTTCCTTGCGCATTCTATCAAACACTTGTCATGCATAAAAGGCCTACCATTATTAAACATTGAATTTGCTACAACATTTCTCTTGCGCATTTTATCAAACACTTGTCATGCATTAAAAGGCCTAATTACATTATCATTACACTTATAAAAGCAAAATTGCATAGGGGACTAAAATTCATTTTTTGCATACAGGACTAAACACATAATCAACACCTAACCAAAAATAATTGCAGGAAATATACCAATCATGAATTTGAAGCAATTCCATAGAACTAGAGACAATTCCGGCGAGTTCGAAGCAGTTCCGGCGAACCAGAGGCAATTCCGGCGAACCAGAGGCAATTTCAGCGAACTCAATTGGTATTTAATTGGGGAGGGTGGAGATGATGGTGTGCGTTCCAGATCTAGGGTTTGGGGAAAGAAATGGGGAGGGAGGAAAAATGGATGTGGATTTGTTGAGATATGTATTTTATTTTTATAATCTGATATTTCAATTATTTAGTGGGAAAACATTTAGCTAGCACATGTGGATTTCTTGGCATTGTTTGTTGTTTATATGTTAGTGAAAATTATATAGGGGTGAGCAAATCTACCTGAAACTCGACCCGAACTGACAAATTGACCAAAACTGGATCGAACCAAACTGATCTTTTTCGGTTTTTGTCAGTTTTGGTACGGTTTTGGTTTTGTCGATTTCGGTTCAAAACCCGAAACCGACCCGAACCGAGGTATTCGGTTCGGTTTCGGTTTTGATATATATTTCTCAGTTCGGTTCTCGGTTTGAATTTTTTCTTTTTTCGGTTTTCGGCTTAGGCTGGTTTTTTCCTGTTCGGGTCGGGTTTGGTCCGATGCTCACCCCTAAAATTATATCACGTACACAACGCACTAGCAATACATGTCACACAGTGATCGACATTTTTTGTCATTAACTTCTAAAATTTAGTGACCGGTAATGTCGTCACTTTTTTATATCGAAAAAAATCTCATATGTACTTAGTGACGAAATTAGTGACCACTTTTGAGATCGGTCACTAGCTATTTATGAATGACCAAATATTAGTGTCCATGTACTATATGGTCACTATTTTGCTTAAATAGTGACCAACTCGACACTAAATTCTAGTCACTAAAGGCCATATTTCTTGTAGTGAATTAGAAGTAGTTGTTACTCCAGACGAACTACGTTTCGATACAAAGTTCTTCGATCCAATGATGCTGTTTCCAGTTGCGCTTTTTCCATTTCCCGTTCTCCCAACGAGAACAAGAGTTAACGCAGAAATGGAGTCCTGATCATCATCAATCGAGCATCCTCCCATTATGCAAATTAAAATGGAATATCTATAAACAAACCAGAAGTCAGATTAAGTAGTATACTACTATACTATCCAAATATGAGCATCATATATTTGAGCATGGATGATACAAAAATGATATGATAAAAGTAAAATACCTAAGAAGAAAATATTTTCAGTGTTTGTTGATCAATAAATGAATTTGAAGTTTGAAATATTATCGTTGAAACAAGCATAAATGAAGTGTTGGCGTGTGCATCCAACAGTCACCTAGTAAAGTGCAAAACCTACTCTTTGGGTATCCAAATTTTTAATGTTCTTTTATTAAGAATGCTAATTAACTTTATTTATCTGGTTTGTGTTTGCTCACATGCTAAAACTTAATAAAACCAATTGACTAATTGTTTGATGTAACTATTTTTGGGTAACGCCTATTATATTATTGTACATCTTTGTTAGAATATGACTTAAACTCTAAGGGGCTTTTGGTAAATTTGGTAATTTTGTGACTTGTTCTACAAGTTTGGTTCGAATTGGAAACTTTCTTATGATTTAGTTTGCTTTATAAATAGGGATTATTAGCATTAGTTTTCTTTGTACCTTTTGAATAATAGTTTGGTACCCTTTGAATTAGAATTTTGTATTGGTGGTACCGTTGAATTTGGTTTTGTATTCGGTTTGGTTATTTGAATAAAGCTTCCGCTTCGTTTGTTTGGATTTGTTTGTTTGTTTCGGTCTTTGTATTACCAACAAGTGGTATCAGAGATAGGTTCAATTAGCCATGAAGAAGAAAAAGAAAAAGAAATTGTATAGGGTTCGATCGGATTGACGTTCGATTGCTTTTGGCTTGAAGAACTATTTTTGGAAAAATCGTTTTGGTATTGAAAGTTTGTCATATTATTGGGATTGTTTTTGTTAAGTTCGATTGACCTTGCTGGCCCTTGGATTTTTGATTCGTTTGTTCGTACGTAATATGGTGGAGCCATATTGGGTTATTAGAGGTGGGCCAGAAGCTTTAGATTTGGATTTTAATTGGCTTGGGATAATATAATATTCTTTAGTATGATCGATCTGGAAAGTTGGTATTGGTCTCAGGTATATTGGTTGGGCTTGGAATAGGTGGAGTCATTGTTGTTCTTGAATTTGGTCATTATATTGGGGATTTTAAATTTGTTTTTCTTTGTCAAATTTTAAGAATCGAATTTTGAGATCGTTTTGAATTTCGTAATTGATGACTACTTTTAGGATCAGTTTTTGATATTGGTAGATTTGGTTGATACGTCAATAATAAGTTTGAAGATGGACCGTAATTCTTATTACATAAGTAGGTCATTAGAAGATTGATTTGGTGTTTGAAGACTTGGTTCAAGTCGTTTGAATTTGTTCGATCGTTTGGAATTTGTTACTTTGGAAAATTTGATCTTCGTTTGTCGGGCTTTTGAAGTTGGTTGCCCGAATTTGATTGTCTTTGTTGAAGATCGTTTGAGCCGTTTTGGTTTTGTTTGGTTGACCTAGTTTGAATTTGTCGGTAACGTTTGTTTGTTCGTTTTGAAGTCATCGGCATTTGTTTTGGGTTGCTTTTGAGAATCGATCGTTTGATTTGAATTTGGCTAGTATCGCTAGCGTTTGGAACTTTGAATTTGATTTGAAGCAGGTGGAGGAGTTTAAGTCACGGTGGAGATTGTTAGAATATGACTTAAACTCTAAGGGGCTTTTGGTAAATTTGGTAATTTTGTGACTTGTTCTACAAGTTTGGTTCGAATTTGGAAACTTTCTTATGACGGTTAGTTTGCCCTATAAATAGGGATTATTAGCATTAGTTTTCTTTGTACCTTTTGAATAATAGTTTGGTACCCTTTGAATTAGAATTTTGTATTGGTGGTACCGTTGAATTTGGTTTTGTATTCGGTTTGGTTATTTGAATAAAGCTTCCGCTTCGTTTGTTTGGATTTGTTTGTTTGTTTCGGTCTTTGTATTACCAACAATCTTCATATTAATTCAAATATAAGGGTGGAAATAAGCCGAGCCGCTCGTAAAAAGCTCATAATCGGATCGATAAAAAGCTCGAACTCGAGCATAAGTTGCAGACTTGCAGCTCATTTATTAATCAAGCTTGAGCCCGAGCTTTACATCAAAGGACATGTGTCTCAATAGTACCCGTGTTTTGTGAGAAGCTCCCAACCAAATGATTGTGTGTTCAAGTCATGCTTAGAACATGTGAGATAGTTTGTGGTTATATATTATGAGATAGTTGTGGGATCAAGTCCTACCTAAAACTATGAGATAGTTTGTGGTTGTATACTTGAAGATAGTTAGTTGATTTTTATTTTTATTTTTTTTAAATAAATAAAAGTATAATAAAATAATTTTTTTTTGATTGGGTTTCCGAACCTAAACCAGCCTAAACAACACTAGTACGTATTAAACATATATAAAACATTATGCAATTTGTATTATAGGTGCGCTTATTAACGAGTTCTAAGAGGCTTATTAACGAGCTCAAAATAAATATATTAAGAGGCGAGCTCAAGCCAAGCTTTAATTTTTCATTGCTAAACCGTATAAATGAGTCGAGCCCGAGCCTATATAACATACCACGAGCCGAGCAGCTCGAGCTTTAGGGTGTGTTTGTTAAAAGTAGCAGTGCAATAGCAGTGAGCACTAACTGTGAGCTGTGAACAGTAGTTGTGAGTTGTGAGCATGCAGTAGCCACAGCTCACCGCTCATCGTCTCTTAAAAAAACATTGAAAAATTAGCCAAAACTTAGCGTTCTTTTTGCCAAAATGCTCATTGCTCACCGCTCACTGATCCGAAAACAGATCCGAGCTTCTTACAGACTAGTATTGATAACAGTTGTAATTAATTTTGGACGGCTGGAATTTTATAACAACTAGCTTTGGATCCGACTATCCGAGATCCACTCAAGCCAAACGGAACGCAAGCTAGAAGATCTATGAGTAATCCATGAAAAAGAGTGTTTTAACCTCTTTGAGTAGCATATCTTTCTTTGGTGGTTTGACATCAAAGCCAATTTTGTTCCTATATCGCCAAAGAATGCAACAAGTGGTTTGAACCACGCACCACATCAAAGCTGGTCTTCAGAGGGGTGGACACTCTAGGTGAAGAGATCAAAGTTCTTTCCCATTCTTGGATCCTCCATAGGCATAAAAAGGCAAATCCTACTTGGTTTGAGTGGATTTGCAATCCTAATCATGCTTGTACAAACTATTTGTAATCTTTATTGTTGTTTATTTCGTTTCTAGTTTCTTACTAGAACGTCATATAGTTATATATAAAAATGCCGTTCAAAAAAAAAAGAGGGGTGGACAGAGATGTGTTATCAGCCAATGACACCACATCAATCACATTTGTTGGGAGTTTGTAGATGCCCCACCGAAGTTTAATTGAATTCCACAGAAACTAGCATAATCACATTCGATAAACAGATGTTGGGCAGATTTTGTTACCTCATTACATACCGCCATACCGGACAAAGGATTGAGTGTAGATTGATTCCGTGGTGGTCTAGGTTCCATCTTGTTGGCAACCTAATATTTGCTAGTCTCGATGTATGGATCCGAGATCCACTCAAGCCAAACAAGACGCATTGTTAATTAAAGAGATCAGTAATATTTGCTAGTCTCGATGTACATCTTTTAGCATAAATCCACTCCACATAAAACATTTCAAAGGTCATTTAGAATGATCAGGTTTTTTTAGCCCATGCTCGATTAATCATGCATCTCCAATCTATCTCTAGCAGCACCTATAAAGGCTATCCTAACATTCTCCGATCCATCATTTTATGTCAAGATCTATCTTACAACTTTTGCCTTTAGTTACTTGTAGCTTGCTCCACTATTCTTACTAAAGAATGTATCGATGAGCTATCGATCACTTATTGTGCACACGTCAAAGAATGTCAGATGAAACTAATATCGATTACTAAAAAAGTTGAAATTACATAATGTTTTCTTAAACAAGCATATAAGCGTCACAAAACATAACCAGAAACTGTATCTATAAGATCATACAGCCACCCTTCTCAGCTAGCCTCTTCTCAGCATTCTGTATCTTCTCTCTCAACTTACGTATCTCCTCATCTGATTTCTTTTGACCATCTTCAGCTCTCCTCTCAGCCTCAACACGAGCAGCTCGCTCTTCTTCCAATAGCTGTTCTAGTTTTTGATTTGTCTCTTTCAGCTTTGACTCGACCTATAGAAAATTTATGTTACACATGTTTTTATAACAGGTGAAAAACAACCTTAATTCTAATACAGACATTTAAAAACATGTTACACTATTTTGTATACGCCATATACCTATATATAAATTGAGGAAACGTAAATTAAATACAAGGTAATCATGTGGAAATACCATTTCTAAAATACGCTTAAACTGCTTGTCTCGCTCTTGTTCCTCAGTTTCCCTTGTGCATTTCTGTAAAAAGAGAATATTGGTGTAATGCAACAGTCATAATATATAAAAGTTTTACATGTAAAGTAGCATAGCATAGCTAGTTTCACCTTAAACTCAGTAAACATCTCATTGGTATATGGCTTTCCACCATTCTTTAATGCAACATTGTTACAATAGAAAGAAGGTTTTGTACTTGTATTGATCTCTTAGTTTCATCTTTCGTCTTGTTATCAAATAGAAGATACCTATTTCCACAAAGGTGAAGCGTTTCCTGAAACAATAACCGATAGTTTATTACATATCATAATGAATGTATAAATAAAAAACCTTCCTTTCAAGCATATGCTATTGTCTTTTATGTCAGGATAACTAATTTGTCAATCTACTCCACCTTTAATGTCTCTGGACAGACACGCAAGAAATCATCCAGCGTATTTTCTTCCTCCTCAAGCACATCACCACCGGTAAACACAACAATGATGTAATCGTATATTTTTCTTCCAAACAAAGTAAGCAAGCTACTTATTGCAGTTTCCTCCTCTTCTGTAAAGCGATGGCAGGCCGAGAAAACAACCAACACAGCATGTATACCATCCCTCGCCAAATCAATGCAACTAATGATCTCCTTTCCAATGAATTCAAAATCAATAGAAGAATCAAATAGCCCTGCCAAATCATAGATTAATGTTACAATCTAAACATAAAATGTAAAAAAAAAAAAAAGGGGGGACAGTTTGTATAAGCAATCCCAGACATGATACACCATACAACTTATTTGTTGTATCAAAACGCAATAAGCTGACAAAAATATTAAAGTTGATTACCAGGAGTATCAATCACATTCACAACACGACCATCTTCCAGTACAGTTGTTTTCAACTTAGAAGTAGTGGTAATTCCAGAAAGGCTACGCCTTGATTCAAACTTCTCCGGTCCAACGATGGAATTCCCTGTTGCACTTTTCCCATTTCCGGTCCTTCCGACTAGAAGAAGAGTTATAGGAGAATTATACTCCCAATCATCCTCAATCATATATCCCCCCATCTTTTGAAACAGCTAGTTTTTCTATCTATATGTTAAATTTAAAACAAAAATAATGGATTAAGTATTCTAGATTTCAATGCATGTAAACAGAGTAGCTAAGAATACCAAAAGTTTATATAGTGAATATTACAGTAGCAAAATAAAGATAAATGTAGAATTTGATCATATAAACTTATAAAGAGCATATACAATATAAAATACCTGAAGAAATCTAGAGGGTTTTTGCTGTTGAAATAAGGATGATGGTTGAATTGTTTGTTGGATGCAATGCATATATAAAGAGCATAAAAAGAGAAGACAAACAGCCAGCAGGTTAAACGACTATTCAGTAACCAAAGATTTGTTAAATCTACTTCAACGTAACAATTTGTGAATTTTCATTTCTTATCTTCTTGTAACCAAAGATTTTATTCACGTTTTTTTTTTCACGGTTTTTTTCAATTCGCGTTTTTTTCTTCGCTTTCATACGCCATCTTTTCGCCTATTTTCATACGCCATCCGCTTTCATACGTTTTAAATCTGCTTTCACACGTTTCATCCGCTTTGTCCGCCGCCCGTTTTCATATGTTTTTGTCCGTTTTAATACGTTTCCGTCCGTTTTCGTTCGTTTTCGTCCGTTTTCATCAGATTTTTTTTGTTTTCGTCCATTTTTCATACGTTTTTATCCGTTTTCAGACGTGTTTTTACGCTATCATACGTTTTCGTCCGTTTTCATCCGTTTTCATATGTTTGTAACTATCACAAGTGATATTCTCTGATATTCAGAATATCACTTGTGATTTTCTGAATATCACTTTGTGATATTCTGAATATTACTTGTGATTTTCATGTTACATAAAATTAGTTGAAAATCACTTGTGGTATTCAGAATATCATAAGTGATATGCTGAATATCACAGAATATTACATGTGATCATCTGAATATTCACAGAATATCACTCGTGATATTCATTACTTGTGATATTCATAAACGTATGAAAACGTCTGAAACAGCCGAAAACATTTAAAAACGGATGAAAACATATGAAAACGAACGAAAACGGATGAATATGTATGAAAACAGATGAAAACGTATGAAAGCGTAAAAATACGTATGAGAACGAATGAAAACGTATGAAAACGGACGAAAATCACAAGTGATATTCAGAATATTACAAAGTGATTTTCTGCATATCACTTTGTGATATTCAGAATATCACTTGTGATTTTTTGGATATCACTTTTTGATATTCTGAATATCACTTGTGATTTTCATGTTACATAACATTAGTTGAAAATCACTTGTGATATTCAGAAAATCACTTGTGATATTCACTGATATTCGTAATATCACAAGCAAGGTTGCACAAATCGTGAATCGGTAGTCGGGCGGTCGACCCCTGTAGCTTGTAATCGGTCAAGGCGGGATTAATCGGTGATTAATCGGATTGGCATTTTCAGCAAGTTTTGGGTATTTTCGGCGAGATTTGGGTATTCTAGACAAAACTTTCCTTGAAAATCATCTTGTAACAGATAAAAACATCAAATATAATTGATTAAAACTTGTTCAAGACAAATTTTAGGTATTTCCGACAAGATTGCAAGTTTCCAGCAAGTTTGACCACCGTTAACTGTCATTGACCGCCATTGACCGTTGTTGCCCCATTTTTTTGACCCAGTTACACAAATCGGCAAGGTTGGTGGCCCAGTAGCACCTAATCGGTGATTAATCGGCCTTGTAGGCCTTGTTTTGCAACACTGATCACAAGTGATATTCTGAATATCACATAATATCATTTGTGATATTCAAAAACGTCTGAAAACGGCCTAAAACATTTAAAAACGAACGAAAACGTATGAAAACGGACGAAAACGTAAGAAAACGGACGAATATGTATGAAAACGGACAAAAACGTATGAAAGCGTAAAACCACGTATGAAAACGTACGAAAACTTATGAAAACGGACGAAAACGTATGAATAATGGACGAAAACGTAAGAAAACGGGCGAAAACGTATGAAAACATACGACAACGTATGAAAATGGGCGAAAACGTATGAAAACTGACAAAAACAGATGAAAACGTATGAAAACGGACGAAAACAGACAAAAACGTATGAAAGCGAAGAAAAAACGCGAATTAAAAAAAACATGAATAACGTGAGTTAAAAAAAACATGAATTTAAAAACAAAATGTGAATAGAAAAGAAAGACAAAAAGTTAATAAAAACAAAGTATTAGATTAATCCTCATTATTAAATCAAACTAAATAAATGATAAAAATTTGTCCTTTAGTAATCACTTGAACTTTTCTCTCCCTTGATATAATTAAGTCCGCTAACAAATTATTATGCATCGTATTCCAATTTATCCCATTTAAATAAAATACCACTTATTTTCGCAGTTTGGCCCAATATTTTTCAATCCGTATTTTAATTTTTAAAGAATTTGTGGACCCTTTAAATATGATTTTTTTATTTGATCTCATGATCAGATTATGTGTCTACTTTTTTGCACCTTTTTTAATTTATATTTGCAACAAGTATTTAGAATTGCCATGACGATCGTGATTTTTTATGGTGTTTCGTAATAACAACACATTAGCCACGCTCTTCAAACAACACATATCTTTTGAATAATTTTTTCTGTAATTCGGCAATTTACAAAAACATTACACGATGAATATCTATGATAGATCGACTAAGTTGGATTCCAAAATTTCGCCATAGAAAAAGTTGTTCATCAAGTAAATTTATTCATCAGATACATTATTCTTAAACAAATATATCGATCTTATTGGTCTACAATTTATTTAGTATATGAAACTTGACCAAGTCTCTAGCTTGCTTGTAAATTGAAATTACTGGCTTCTCCATATATCAGCCATATCCGTTTATCATTGTATCCTGCATAAACGTTTCCACAATTATGTTAGAAGAGATATAAGCAAAATTTGAACGCGTCGCTTCTATATTTACTGTAAATGAAAAATGCATGCACAAATCATGTTAAGGGAAATTGTATGAATATATATACGCTGTGCAATCAGTTGTGGGGCTGATCTCATAAGGCAAGTTGACTCCGCATTTCCCGGGAAGGCTTCTAGCTTTCTCAAGGTTGAGATCCGGGAACT
This sequence comes from Chrysanthemum lavandulifolium, assembly GCA_022545495.1. Lineage (NCBI taxonomy): Eukaryota > Viridiplantae > Streptophyta > Magnoliopsida > Asterales > Asteraceae > Chrysanthemum > Chrysanthemum lavandulifolium. The sequence goes on from CM040239.1 coordinate 259,583,308, forward strand.
GAGAGGCGGACTGTTCAAGGCACCTGCAAGCCGCCTGGCAGTCCCTATTTCAATCCCAAATTCCACACCCATTTCAGTCCCCAACATGGCCCGATTTAGCTTCAACTTTAACCATGTAAACACATTCATTTATGCCCTATTTCAACACCCAAGCTGATCCAAGTCATTCCGAAACCGCAACTGCTCCAGCTCCTAACTCAGAATTCAATCAGACGCATGTTGGTCTGTACTCCAGACCCGAGTGTCACACCCATTTCAGGCCCGAAAATGACCCATATCATGCCTGCGTTTGAGTTTTGTTTTGGCTAAACGTATGATACTTTCCGAAAAAGCAAAAGATTTAAAATTTTCTTGAAGAACCCTGGTGTTGACGTAAAGCAATAGGCTGGTGATACCCATCGACACCCTATGTAGCTTAGTTTAGCTTGCTTTAAGTTGTTTAAACTTTATTTGTTTTGCAACTTATAGCTTTATCCCTTATCTGTCCCATTTTCACAGCTTATTACACTGCTTATTAGTCTTTTCTAAAAAGTTGGGTTTTGTAAAAAGTTTAATTCCCTGAACGTCAAACCAAAGAAACTATTTTTTTAGTGTCAATAAAGGAACAAACAGTTTTTTTAAACCATCGCAAACAACTGTTACTCAAGAATACAAATGGTACAAAATCGTAGTTATAAACATGTTAATTTCAAAAATAGATAGTTACATACCGTCAACAACGTAATACTCAAAAGGTTAAGACCAGCAATGGCATGTTGACGAAATTCTTGACCCCTCACCCGCGCAAGATTAGATACAAAATGAGAAAAAGTTGATGTGTAAGACAATAGTGCGTTATATCAATGTAACCAATCAGTTAAAGACAGTAATTAAATCCATATTGAACTAATCAGATACTCCACAGGTAAAAATTGAAATTTACCTTAAGTCGGTCACCAGGTTTTGCAGCATCGACTAATTTGTCATGCATCAGCAAGTTCAGTGTGTTAGGTGTATCCCCTGCAAGGATTTCAACGCTTACCCTCGAAGACCAGGCCAGTACCTACAAAATATTTATGAAAGGCAACAATTTCCAGTTACACAAAAAACTAAAGTGGAGAAAACGAAAAACTAAAAGCTTTGTGTGCTTACCCTAACCCGCATTCTCGGATATCAAGAATAAAGGGCTTACATAGTGCTTCTTGACTTCTAGAGTGGGTGGCTCCATTGTGAATCCATCAACTCCAGCTTTCGCATTTAAGATTTCTACCGTGTGATGGCTCAAATTTCTACTTTGTGATAGTTGGTTCAGATTTCTACCTTGTGCTGTTTGTGAACACCTAAGCAACAGTCGGAGGTACAAATCAATCTCAATAATACATGCTTTAAAAATTGTAACAACCATAAATCTCTTATAAAAATCCCCATTTTCCTATTTCTATAGACCTTTGCAGTTTTTGATAGTTAATATTTGGTCAGCTAAAAATATAATTAAAACCTTGACGTTTTCATTTTTAGCAAGAAAACCACATTAAGTTAGTATAACATTGTCTCTTTTAGAAACGAACACGAAATAAACACAAACCTTTTATGTCAATGACTCAACTCCAATGAAGACAATATAACAAAAATGTATCTCATGCACCACAAACGTACAAACATAGAAACCATAATGTAGTTATTCAAAAAATGTGGCATCCTCTTAAAACACGTTACAGTACGTTAATGCAGTACAAAGGCTGTTTACATACCGTAACAACCATGAGCAATAACAGGCATGTTAAGAAATTCATGCTTGTAATCCATGATCCTACGAAGCTCCTACCTGTTGGTGTAGAAAATATCTCAATTAAGATACTGTTGCAAGAACAAAAATATAAACCGATAAATATAAAAAAAGTTTCGCTTTGGAAGTAAGAAGATAGTTACCATTTTTTCTTAGTTCCAAATGGCAGTAACAGAAAACAATAAAATTACCGTACAAAGGTCCTGAAAAAAAGGTAGGAAAAAAAGTGAGTTAGTGTAACAGAACACCATAAGACTCACAACAACATTAGTAGAGTTCATGTAATTACCCTTTTAATATAGCAAAACAATGTTGACATAAAGATAACGTTCATATAAACATCATACCAAATTTGAAGCCCGAATCGCTAGTAATCGCCGGTCAGCCATACGGCAGGGAATCCGTTGTAAAAGTTGGTTAATCGCCAGAGAGTCGGGTATGGCAGATGCACTATTGCAGCAATTCAGGCCAACCTTTTTACTGCCCCCACATTTGATAAAGAAGCAAACACGATAACTGAAACACAAAGACATCAAATCAGTCCCAAATTCACAGGAACGAAAAAAACCCAAAACTCAAAAACAAAAAACAAAAACAGAAAAAAGAAAACCTGACCACTTGAAATCATACACATGCACCCAACTCTCATTATCATCATACTTAATAATAAGCCGACTCCTACACGGAAAAAAAATTTGGAATTATGCTAGACTTAGTTCATCCTATGTAGTGTATGCTAACAAATTTAACTTTTAATTTGATCGTTACTCACATTGAAGAGGTTCCGACTCAAAGAAGCTCCATCCCATCCACATCTTTAATCACTGTTGCTGCAAAGAATGCAGAAACAATGATAACATCACCTTCTTCCAATTTTGTGTCCCAAATAAGTATTTCCTATACTAACCACAAACAACAAAATTAATTAAAACGATAATTTCAAAATTTGAAAAGAACCCAAAATAGCATATAAGCACCGTTTGTCAATTGCTTGGCCCCAGTTATTATCGAAAAAACTACATCTTTGCACAAACGGCTCGATTTCGCAAGAAAAGCCAAGATCAAAAATATCATACCTGTTAAACGTAAAGGTTGATTATCAATATTGAAGATACTGCAACAGAACGCTAGATCGAGATGAGGTCGGTGAGATGAAGTTTATCCAGAGTTTTTGAGAAACCCACCGCAAAGTTTATGTGTGTACTGTGTAATGTATATCCGGAAGTTTATGGTTGTGAAAGGCGGGCCAAAGATAACACAAAAAACGGGCCAGAACTTTGGGCCAACATATATTAATTTTAAAAGAACCAAATAAAATATAATGGTTTGAAGGTGGCTTGTGCTATAGTATTATATATAAATTACCACATATAAATAAACACCAACTGCACAACTCGTGAACCCTCGTAACGCTCTCCTTCCTTCGTGCTAATCAGCTAACTTTTGAGATGTTTGGTCACTAGCTTGACAAATATTTTTTAGTATGTTTGTGTTAAAGTATGCTATGTTTGAGTAGTTGATTTGATGATTGATTTGGTAAACGTAGTAAATGTTTGAGTAAATTATGTAATCATGTAGTAATGAAATTTCTGCTGTGTTGTAAATGTTACTTTATCGTCTCTAGGGTTTTTCTCTAAGATATCTTACTTTAATGCTCATCTTGACACACATCATAATCGATCTATCTATCTATCTATTATTTTTGAAAATTGAGTTTGTTGCTATAAATGCGAGTCTTAATCGTTTTAATCTTTATTTAAATTGTAGTAAAAAAACTGATATTCAATTATTTAGTGAACCTATCATTTTTCTTTACGTTTCATGCAATAGTTTTAAAAACAAGAGTAAAATCTATCTATCTATCTATATATCTATACTACTTAAAGATTTAGTGACTTTATTTAATGTGGAAGAGTGAATGTGCACAAAAGAAAGTACGGTACAACATCATTCAAGCATACTCTCAATTATGTATAAACTACATTCGTGTGTTGAACTCATTCAATTCCTACAATTGAATGCAACCACATGGCACATCAAACATGATGTTACAGAAAGCTCAATAGGCTGCAGGAGTTAAACCACATGGCACATCAAAGATGTTGTTTGATCGGTGCAAAACCGTCAAGGTTTCTCACACAAGCCTGCCACTTGTGAATGGCCGACCGTAAGAACCTTAAAACAGTTTGAACACGAACTCAATGAAGATCTGAGGAGTATAGGGTCTCCCCGGGTCGTTATGTCCCAGCGAGCTATGCAATGGATTATCAAACGTATAGTGATCGCGAGATTTGAACGGGAAAAGGATTTGGAATTAATTATAACTACGGAAAAAGGACATAAACTACAAGGGCTTAAATGCAAATTAAAGAGAGTTAAAAAGATTAAAAATATTAAATAAACGCTATCACTATATTTAAAATGATGAACGTTTAAAACTTAAAACTAAAAACTTACGTTTAAAATAAAATTACGTAAACGTGTAAAATAAAAAGTGAAACTTACAAAATATTAAGCCTAAAAATATGAAAAATACATTTTTACAATCCTAATGATAAAAGAAACTATTTAGAAAAAGAAAATTATTTTTATAACTAATTATCTAATTATTATTAATTAAAAACTATTTTTAACTATTTAATAATTACCTAAAATACAAGAAATTAGGAAATAAAGCTAGAAAAATAAAATTATGAATTGGAAAAGTCTAAAATATCAAATTATAATTTTCAAAACTATTTTTGTATTTTTCTGATTATTTTCCTATTTTCTATGAATTTAATACTATTTAAATCTAATTTAAATTATGAAAAATACTAAATAAAAGGAGAAAAATAAGGAAAAATATTTTTTATGCTTTTTATATTTATCTTAAACTATTAAAATTGAAAAATTATTTTTTGGAACTTTTTCTCAATTATTTGCAATAAAAGGTATTTTAAAATGATTAAAAACTGATTTTAATTAAGAAAAATACTAAACAGTGTCTAAAAATTATGAAACTTGCAGGGAAATTCTAAAATTATATTCTAAAGCTATAAAAAATATGAAATCATGGTCTTATGTGGGAAATATGAAGGCTGCTATGTTAATGATCCTAAATAAGCACTTGGAAATAAGCTAACAAGCACTACAGTGAACCAAACTCCTACACAAGCTAAGTGATACCAAAAATACTCTAAAGCAACTAATAGCACCTACTCCTAACAGCTAAAGATCAGATTACCAAGGATTAGGCTAACTGACCACTTAAGCAAAAGCTGATTTGGGACCCTACTTTAAGCAGTTGAAACTGCTTATCCAATAAGCCAAATAGAAAACTAAAAGCATGGATCTTAAGCCCACCTGGCAGAGATCATAAATCCAAAGTTACAGCTAATGAAGACTAGTATTAAGGAAGCTAGAGAGCAAAATAAAATGGCAAAACAAGGACAGTGGCTGCTGATTATGCAGAAACAGTAACAGGTAAGCTAGTTTGAGCTTATCTATAAGCTAATCAGAAAAGCTAAAAAGCAAAACAGATATAGGGGACTAAAAGCAACTTATCAAGCTGCAAATGTGCCAAATATTAGACCCTAATTACTAGCAATGAACACTGCTCGAGGTTGCAAGTTCTGCAAAACCGCTTTAACTCGAGTTCGACTTAAAACAATTAAGCAAGTTGACTTTCTTGAGATTTAAAACCAAATGAAGAACCGAAATGATGTAATATGATGAAATCGACTTTATCAAGCTAGCTTATTCAATCTCTAAACCTATCTAGCAAATTACTAACCACTGATTTCAACAGTAGAGCACACAAGAGCAGTATTAAGCTAAATTTGACTATGAGCTCAAAAACAGCTAAGCAAAGACAGAAATGAAAGCATATGACAATATCAAACAGCAAGCAATTGATATAATCCAAAATTTCAACCTCTAAAATAGTTTAACAAAGCAATCCAAACACTCCTTCAAACTAACAAAACTACACATTAACTATGTAAACTGATGAAATATGATTGCAACTAACTTGAATCCATCATTTAATCCTAAAACTCAACCTCAAAACAGATCAAAACCAGAATTTACTCAGAAACTAATTTGACTTTTGAACTTTGACAATAGTTGACTATTGTTGACTATGTTACAAAACTACTTAAAAACGATTCCAAAGCTTGTAAAAAGCTATAAATGGCTTAAATAACTTATTGTAACTTAAGAACAAACATTAAAGGCTTGAAATAAGCTTTTGAAACCGAACTTCTCAACAAAGGATTATCGAACATGAAATTTAACCAAACTTTGATATTGATTCTAAAAACAGATTACAAAGATAACTAAACTTAAGTTTGCATCATTAAAACAAAGGATTACATGTTTTAAACTAAACTAAGACATTAATTAAAAAAAACGACATTTAAGAAAAAATGAAAAACTAACTACTCTTCAAACTTGCTTCAATCTCTCTCTTTTATACCCCAACAGCTTCCTCTCTCTCTTCTGAATTAATCCCACCATTATTTAGGTCCCTTGGATCATTTAAAATGATCTTGGCCCTTAAAACTGATTTTGGCGGGAAACTTTGTTTTGACAGTGGGGATTGAGTGTGGATGTTGGAGGTGCATTTAATGCTCTTGGCAGGTTGTTGAGGAGGGGGGAACAAGGGGAGAGGAAAGGTGAGGAGGGGATGGGAGGCCGAGTCATGCAGGGCTGGTGTTGGGGGAGAGCAGGAAAAAAGCGGGTAGGTTGGTTTTGACTTTGGGATTTGACCAGTGTTTAATAATCAAGGGGTCACAAGTGGTAAGGGTCCAAATGGTTTGTTGGTGGGGTTCATAATGGAATTGACAAGGGCCAAAAGGTTTAGGGTATTAAATACACAAGGACTTAGTGTGTAATTTCTGAATTTCAAGGGACCATTCCTGCCAATTAAGCAAATTTGTTCCAAGGGACTAATACTGACAAGCTTCAAAAGTACAGGGACCAAATCTGTCATTTTCCAATTTTCCAGGGGCCATTTCTGCCAAATTTCAAACTTGAAGGACCATTCTTGCAATTTTCTCAAACTTTTGACATTTTTCACCAAAGGACTAAATTTGACAAGTTATGATTTAAAAAGGACCTTTGGTGACTTTTCTTTTGAAATTTTGACTCGTGGACTGTTTTTGACAACTTTTGAAACTTGGGGACTAAAACGCAATTTTTGCAAATTTGATATGTTTTTCATCCGATTTTGATATTTTGCATTTAAAACACATAAAACACCGATTTGTGATATTTTCATCATTTTGATGCATTTTTGAGTGTTTTCGGATGATTTTGCAGTTTATATTGTACAAAAATGATGAGTATTTAGACACTCATCATTGTTACAAAAAGCTCAATAGGCTGCAGGAGTTAAACCACATGACACATCAAAGATGCTGTTACAGAACACAAAAGGTCTACACTTCCAACCTTCAATTACATCTCTCTTAAATGTAGGATGTATAAATGAGGCATGAAGCCCATTGCCTGTCCAGAAATTGTGAGTCCAATAGCAGAAAAATTAAAAGGTCCAATAGCAGTAAATTAAAAGACCCATTCAGTATATCATCATGACTGCAGAAGTTGGAAGCGCGACCTCTGAATTGTTCCTGGACGATCTCAAGTTGGATGCAACTGGTACGATCGTGATGATGTTGTGTAGGATGTGGAATGTCAACACTGTTACCGGGCGCTACTTGAGCACCGATTTTTTGGTGTATGATGCTAAGGTATATTCATCTTCCTTTTTTCAAAAATCTGTGTAATACCAATACAGAACATTAGAACATATATTATCCATATAAAGTAGCGGCAAACAGCTTGAACAATCTCCCTTTTTTCGTTATAGCCGTTTTTAACAAGCTTTTGTTGCAGGGTAATGTTATCCATTGTACTTCCAGGGGAACGGTACTGTAAGATTCAATCCCTTGATTTAATGTGAAGTATTAAAGTTAAACTCCTTTATAAGAATCGTTTAGTGTTCCACACAATTAATTGCACACTAAATAAAAAAAAAAAACTTTTAATCTTCATTTCCACCAAAACTTACAAGCGTTATGTCCTTTCATTTGCTCATTCATTTACAACCTATGTTTCTTGATGACTATAAGTACGAAACTCTCATTAGCTTCACCAAACACAATATGCAAACGCACATCATATCAAACACCAACTGCATCTACCCTAATCTCATCCTCCATCTCATACTCTTCTCAAAATTAAAAGGAAAAAGTAAACAAGATCTCAGTTTCGTGTTCGGATTTAACAAAATCTTTTACAGATTTAAGACACGAATATACATCACAGATCTACAAGAAGCATAACTTCTATCATGTATTCGAAAATATCAAGAACACAAACGAAAAAAAGGAAGAAAAGATCTCAGTTTATCTCTTAATATTATAAGCGATTCATCTTTAGAAGAGAACCATACGAGAGTTTTTCATCATATATCTTTTTCGAAGCTTAACTTCTTTTAGCAACCGACTTTCAATATTCATACAAGATTTCACAGCTATCATTGTGGAGTTTCTAATAGGGATGCTCTTACAGTGGTGATTGGCACTAATGGCATTGGCCACACTTCCGATTCTTGCTCTTTCTGCCATTGCTCAGGTATACATCCATCATGAACACATCAGTTATCGTGCAACAGCTTTGCATTCTATCCTATAATAACTTCTTCTGAACACTACACACACAATATAAGTGCGGTTGTATACTTTTTTTCCTTCTATCATTTAAAGACTGCAGATAATAATTTTGCGCAGATTATTGTGTCATGCTACACGACACAAGTACTCAAATATTCTTGCATGAAGAAACTAGTACTTTGATTACCTTCATCACATTAAAGTAGAAACATTCTAAACGTCAACCTTCAATGAATGAAAAGTATTATTCCCATGTGTAAAATTCCTGTGTTATTGATCTAGCAAGAATGAAGAGTTTGTTGTTGCAATTGAAATAAAACATTCCAAGAAATTAGCTAGAGTTTGCAAAATGGATGGGTGTTGTGGGTAGTGGGTAGTCTAACGGGTCAAAACGTGTAATCCTTGTACGGGTGAAAATGAGGTTTGGGTTGGCTGGGTTGACCTAATTTTTGTTCAATCTTCTATATGAAATACCAATATGTGTGTCTAAAGAGTTGGTACCAACTTCGAACGTGCAACAGTTAGGTTTCATTCTCAACATTAAACCATTTGTAACACCCCCAAATCTCGATGCAATGAAGACTTAATCAAATTTTCAAGCACTATTGGATTGGTATCGCACACAAGTATAGCAAAAGATAGTCATTTAACATTCAAAACCAATCCCAAATTTAAGTATTCAAAACATTTAATCCAAAAGTATAATTATTAGGCCCAAAACATGATGTAGAAAACTAGAAGGGGGGTTGAATAGTTTACCAATTAAAAACTTTGTTTTGAAACTTATTGAAAGATCAATTGATATTGATCTTTGATATGTTAATGAAATATGCAAGCAATATGTAAAGAGTAAATAAGGAAAGAAATGATCAAACCACAACAAGTTGTTTATAGTGGTTCGGTCTACAAGGACTCTTTTTCCTTGCCCTACTCCACTCCCCGAGTCTCACACTCGAGAGTTTAACTTCACTAGTCAACAAGCTCCTTTCACCGGCGGAGAAAACCTTTACACTTCGCTTACACTATTTCCGACACTAAGCTAGATTTCGAGTTCTTTCCAAGGCTACAACCACTCCCACACACAATGTATTTTGAGGACTAAAATACTAACCACTCACACTCACAAGATTATGATGGTTTAATATAACAATGAAGTATGAATCAACACTAGATCATACAACACTGAACAAACAAGACTTCCAACTTCTCGTTTGAAGCTTGAATGTGACTTGATCTTCTTTGCTACAAAAGAGATCACTAATATGATATGAAACTGAGTTAGAAAGGTTAGAGAGAAGATATGTATGAGAGTATGATAGAAAGGGATGAAAAACTACTTGGTTTGGCATTGCTATTTATAGCCAAATGGATGTGAGCGTCCACGGACCACGGAACCCTTAAAGGGTTCCGCCTGTACCATTTTGGTACCGTGGGGTCTCGACAACAAGATTACCAAAATCTTACCAAAGTCAACCAAATCCATCTAAGATTGTGTAGCATATGAAGAGTACAACCACACAAAATATCTAATGAAATCTTTCAATGATTTCCATGATGCATTACATGATGTCATATGTTGTATTTCTATTTTTAGAAATATGCAAGTGCTAAGTAGTGTTTGGTTTTAAGAACCTAAACACATTCTAAAACTACTATCATACATAATGATTAGAGTCATATTAAGATATAACTAATCATAAATGTAAATGCTTGAATGATGAAGATATTGTTTGAAAAAGCTTGTTTTAATATCTATTAAACTTGACAAGCTTTAAGCTTTTATACAAATTAAATTTACTTTTGCTTAGGCAAAGATAAAAAATATAAATAACGTTTGATGACGATATTTGTATTAACAATCTCCCCCTTTTTGTTGAGGACAAAATATAAATTTTATTTTTATAAAAGATACAAAGTTTGTGCAAGAGTTATAAAAATATTAGTTTTAGAACTTGAAAAGGAAATGATAATGCAAGTGTATGGTGTTTGACTTTTCGTAAAGTCAAAGTATTCACTAGTTGATGCATGATGTGGACTTTTCGTAAAGTCAGTATGTAGTTGACTTTTAAGAAAAGTCAAGTATTACCAATGAAGTATCCTGTTTGACTTTTCGTAAAGTCAATATATGCGCTTGACTTTTCGGAAAAGTCAAATATAAACAAGTTCAAGTTCTATATTTTCTCCCTTTTGTCTCAACAAAAGAAGAGGCTATCTTGGAATGTAATGAGCCGAGCCATTATCTCCTCTTGATCAAAGCTCCCCTAAATTGGGTGCTTAATGGGAAGATACATGGATTGTGAAAATAAAGCTACAAAAAAATGTTAGTAATAATGATCATTCACAAGCATCTCCAAACACTATGGAATGGCACCAACAATATAATAAACATCATTCATTAGTTAAAATTTTTCATGAATAAAGATCATGAAAAGAGAACACAATGATGTATTTTTAGTACAAGAAAATAAAGATAATCCTAAGAAAAGAAAAACTAGAAGTGCTAGTCTATGACCATCCTAATGAGATGGTGGATGAGAAAGAGCGTTGAGGCGCTCAAGGATGTGATTGAGGATGAACCTCATTTCTTCTTGAAAGTCATGGACCATAACCCGGGTCCTTTCAACGGTTTGGGCCGTTTGCTCACAAATTGAGCAACCATGCCTAGGAGGATAGTATGTTTGGGAAGGTTGTGGTGGTGGAATGGTAGATGTGTTGGTGGTGTTGAGGATATTTGGGGTGGTCATGATGGAGGCTAGCAAAGCATTTTGCATTTGCATAGTCTCACTAAGGTGAGAATCCACCATGCCTTTGAATTGGTGGAGGTTGTGGAGTTTCGCTTGAATCTCCTCTCTAGTGGGATTGGCATCCCACATGCACTCCTCAATGTCCTCAAGATGAGGGGACATTGATGTTGGGAGTGGATGATCCCCATACAAAGGACCATGAATGTCTTTGTGAATGTGGTGGAAGAGAAGAGGTTTAGGCCCTAATGGGGCGTTTGGGTCAAAAGATGACCTTGGTGATTCATGAGCTAATCGCTCAATTGTGCCAAAGGATGGCAATGGTGGTGGATGATTTGGCCTAGGAGGCAAGTCATCCAAGTCCTCCAAGAAAGGATTTGGTGAAGTTGGTGGAGTGGAAAATAACTCCATAGGAATGAGAGTTGGAGACCTTGGTGGTGAAGATGGTGAGGGTGTTTTGGATGTTTGGAAGGGTGCCGGTGGAGGTGAAGTTGGTGTTTTTGTAGGTGGTGGAGTGGTGATCACAATGTGTGATTGAGTAGGTGTAGCCAAGGTAAGGCTTGTATCATCTCGGATGGGAGATGAGATCGTGAGTGAGAAGACTCGGATGAGGAGCTAAGGTTAACAAAGCAACAAGGCCTCATACTAATTCTAGCGGTTTTCTTGCAAGGTTTAGGAGAGGATTTTGTCATTTTGACTTGGGCTTTTCTTTGCTAGATAATGGTAAGAATGAAGAAGGTGTGAGGATGATCATGGTAAAACCTCTCAATTTATAGAAGTGAAAATTATGGAGAAATGTGTTTGATTTGATGTTAAACCATTGAAGAGATGAGGTTCCTAATGATTTGGAAGTGGGTTGAATGCTAGTCATATCACCCAAGTCAATCCATACAAGAGAGATGGAGTGAAGAAGAAAAGATTTGCAATAAATGTGTGCTAATGAGTGGAATTTCCTAACAATCAGATTACCCACGGATTTGAAGGTACCAAAAATTTGGTTCCTTCCTTTATGCCAAAGGGCTCCTTGGGTGGATTTTTCAAATTTTTGAATTTTGGTGGGAAATGGATTTCTTATATACCTAAGTGAATTATACTAGTTCTAATAAGAGTATAAACTAGTTAAGATTGATTTATAAGTGATGGATGGTAATTTGGAATCACGAAAGAGTCGAAATTCAGAAAATTACCTGGAGGATCCACGGCACCAAAAATGTACATGGCCGAAACCCTAAAAAGGGTGCCGTCTGGTCCGCCTGTACAGGTACGGCGGTACCAATTCACATAACAGACAGTACCAAATCGTTGGTGCCGTCGATCCGTGTAGTCGTAAAAGTAGATGCAGTATGTTTTAGGTGTCGGGGACTTTTCCGAAACCTGAAATTTTTCTCAAAAGTTGTTACACTAAACATTTCTAGTTAGGAAAAGTAGATAACACATGTATAAACATAGTGGAGCATATATTTTGAGCAAGGCCTAGTGATTTCCACATTATAGTGAAAATGGGTAAAATTTGATAGCATACTTGTGCTATCCCCCTGCATGAAATTGTTAGCATACAACCTTGTTTCAAGTTATATTATCATCCTACATAATAAAAACAACTAAATAGTATTAAACATTAACGATAATGTCTTGTTCCAAACACTCCTTAAAGTACCCTCATTTGTCAAACTTCTTGTAAATCTTGTTCATCATCCTACCAAGGCATTTGAACATTCCCTTAGTTTGCTTGAATTCACGATTCATTCTCGATCTCGGAAGAGACGATAATACTCATGAGGTGGAAGATGAGAGCTTGGAAGACCATCCTGAGCTATTTGATGATGATGATGATGATGGAGTTGGAGGTTTTGCTCTCTTGCCTTTTGTCTTAGCAACTCGCTCATCACTCAAAGGTACAAAGATGTGAGGATGAGTTCATAGTGAAGGTGCATCCCTTTTGGGGTTGGTGGAATTGGTGCAAAGTTTCTATAGAGACGGGTGAGAAGCATCCGTATGGAAGAGCAACCGATCCTTGAGTTGGAATATCAATCATTCTCCTAGCGATGTAGTAGGCTAAATTGAATGGTTGTCGGTGGACAAGTTGTAGAGCATGTGACAAAGGCAAGCGTTTATGTGGTCCCTATTTACTATGGTGCTAATGACATTGGCTCTAAGTAGCTCCTCCCATTTCTTAAATTCGGGCTTAAGTTCATTTAGCTCCATTCCATATGGATCTCGGTTTACCTATTTTCCTTTTCGGGTAACACGGGTTGTATCACCCTTTGGGTTAAATAGGTGTTCACGGATAACATCCTTATCGGCCAAACGGGTTTGGTAAGGAAGAGTGCGGTCATTGATTGCATCAAGAACGGTGAGTGACCATTTATCCGAGTAGACACAAGTCCCTCGGTTGGGAATTCCTAGCACTCGAGCAAAGTTGGCTAATGTGATGGTGTAGTCGTTTTGATTGATTCTAAACCTAAGACAAAATTCATCATCGTCTTCATCACTAAAGCCGGTCACACTAGCATAAAATTCTAACACAAACCTAGGACAAATTGGTTCATGGATGTCAAGAAGACAATCGAATTGAATGGCGGCTAGTTCTTCACGGAGATTGGTATTTTCATGAAAGGATGAGTGAATGGTTCTACCCTCATGGAAATACCTTGATTCTAGACCCCTAAATATTTCTACTTGTTCCTTGGAAAGTCCTTTGGTTTTGTGATGTTTGGGAATATACCCAAGGGTGTCTTTGTGATCATAGAATCTTGCGGCTACCATGGTTATTCCTAAGGACAAGAATTAATATGTTAAAATGAGAATAAACTTTAACGTTTTGGTTCTAGTGTGTGCCTATATGAAAACAATTTGGAGTTGCGGTTATCTCGACTCATTTTATGCACAAAATGGTTTTAGTGGGGTGTTTGGCAAATACCATGAGATAACCCAAATGCTCCTAATTCAACGTGGCTTCATTTGAATATACCCGGAATGCATATTAGTTATGCAATACCTTTAGTATTCAAGAGCATGCAAGTGATGAAAATCTAACGTTTCTATTTGTATTAATAATGAAAAAATTGTTTTCCTACAAGTGAGAAGCTTTTCAAATTTTTTGACATGGGGTGTTTGGTTATTTGAATAAGGCCTTATATTCATTATCTATCAATTAGTGGGAAGCATGATTTGTTTATGTAATATGATAATGTAGTACCTAATTTCAATGACTAGTTATGCATTTTGCCAATTGAATTCATATTTGGTATAACAACATACATAAAACCCCATGTAATGATTTGTGATAGTTTTGTGCATAAATAAGAATCCTAGACTCAGAATTAAGAGATAAAATGTAGTTAGGATACTTACAATGATGTTATCTTCAGTGATTAGTGAGTGGGAAGGTATCAATAATGAGCTTGGTTTAATGTTTACACGCTTTGGTAAAGTGGGTTTTAGGAAGAGGATGTTTTGTATATAGCGCTTTTGTACAGAGACACCACGGACCGACGGTACCAAAATTTTGGTTCCGTCGTGTTGTCGCTTGTGCCGTGGCTACGATAGTGTACAAGACAAAATTGTTTTGTTTTGACTATTCTAATGTTTTGGGCTATGTTTATCCTACATGTTTGGTTCCATTAACCCTAAACCAAGTCTAAGAAGATTAAAAGGTTCTCGCTAAGAGGCTTAGTTAAGATGTCGGCAATGTTGTCTTCGGAGGATACTTTCTCGATTGAGATGTTTCCTTTTGAACATTGTCGCGAAGAAAGTGATGACGGATTTCAATATGCTTTGTACGAGCATGTTGAACGGGATTCTTGTTGAGATCGATGGCTCCTTTGTTGTCGCAAAGTATCACAATATCGTTGAGATGAATTCGTAATCTAAGAGAGCTTGCTTCATCTAAAGAGCTTGTTGACATGCTTTTCCGTGAGACGTACTCGGCTTCGATGGTTGAGATGGCTAAGGCCGTTTACTTCTTTGCAAACCATGAGGTGAGACAATGTCCAACAAAAGTGCAAATACCACTTGTACTTTTCTATCGACATAATCACCGGCATGATCCGAGTCGGCATACACTATGGTTTCTACACCGTTCCTTTGGGATACCATAATCCTAAACACGTTGTTCCCTTAATGTATCTAAAATCCTTTTAAGGCTTCTAAGTGTGATGCTTTTGGGTTTTCTTGAAAGCGAGCACATAGACAAACACTAAACATAATGTCGGGTCTACTAGCCGTAAGATAGAGTAGGCTACCAATCATTCCTCTATATTTAGTGTTATCTACGGATTCACCTTCTTCGTCCTTGGTGAGTTTGGTGTCCGAGGACATGGGTGTTTTAGTTGGTTTGGAATCTTCAAGACCAAATTTCTTGAGCATGTCTTTTATATATTTAGATTGGTTAAAAAATATGCCATCTTCTAGTTGTTTAATTTGAAGTCCTAGAAAGAAATTTAACTCACCCATCATACTCATTTCAAACTCGTCGTGCATGATTTTAGAGAAATCATCACATAGCTCTTGACAAGTTGATCCGAATATAATGTCATCAACGATATTTGAACAATGATAATATGTGATTCCTTTTCTTGGTAAAAGAGTATTATCTACTAATCCCATAGAGTATTTGTTATCAATAAGAAAAGTCTTAAGTCGGTCGTACCAAGCTTTTGGTGCTTGCTTAAGACCATACAATGCTTTCTTGAGTTTGAAGACATGATGTGGTTTCTCAAAGTCGGTGAAACCGGAGGTTGAGCAACATACACTTCTTCGTTAATAAACCCATTAAGAAAAGCACTTTTAACATCCATTTAAAATAATTTAAAGTCATAAGCACATGCATGTGCAAGTAATATTCTAATAGATTCGAGTCTAGCTACCGAGCATAAGTTTCATCATAATCAATACCTTCTAGTTGATTATAGCCTTGTGCAACAAGCCTAGCTTTGTTTCTAGATACTATACCATTTTCATCCATTTTATTTCGAAAAACCCATTTCGTTCCAATTATGGTTTGATCTTTAGGTTTTGGAACTAATTTCCAAACATCATTTCTAACGAATTGGTTTAATTCTTCTTGCATGGCAATTACCCATGATTCATCTTTTATTGCTTCATTTATGTTTTTCGGTTCTATGGTGGATACAAAGCAAAAATAATTACTTTGATTTTGGGCTTGTGACCTTAAGGTTCTTTGATTAAGTTGTCCTATGACTTTTTCTAAAGGATGACTTTTAGATTCTTTGATGTTGACAATCTCCTTATTTAATGGTTCATCTTCCTTGTTATTATTAATTATTTCTTGACTTTCTATCATTTGACTTTCAACTAAGTCATCATCTACCAAAGGTGATGTCTTAGAGGGAGGTGGACTTTCGTCGAATGTTATGTTCAACGATTCCTCGACTATCATTGTTTCTTTGTTTAGGACAATATAAGCTTTACTAGTTTGAGAATAACCAAGAAATACACCTTCATAAGACTTTGGGTCAAACTTGGTGAGATAATCCTTAGTATTAAGAATAAAGCATTTACAACCAAAGACTCTAAAATATCCTAACGTTGGCTTTTACCTTTATAAAGTTCATATGGTGTTTTGTTTAAGAAAGGACGATAAGACTCTATTCAAAATATATGTAGAAGTGTCAACGCGTTACACCAAAACTTTTGAGGAATGTTTTGTTCATTAAGCATTGTTCTACTCATTTCTTGAATTGTTCTATTTTTACGCTCTACTACTCCATTTGATTGAGGTGTTCGTGGAGCGGAAAAGTTATGTGTTATACCATTTGTATTACAAAAGTTTCCAAATTGAGTTTCGTTGTCAAATTCACGACCATGATCCGCTCGGATCGACACAATTTTAACACCTAGTAGATTTTGAATTTTCTTGCTAAGAATTTCAAATTTATCAAAAGCTTCATTTTAGGTTTTCAAAAACAACGTCCAAGTAAACCTTGAGTAATCATCTACTATGACCAAAGTGTATAAGTTGCCTCCGTAGCTTCTTATAGCGGATGGTCCAAACAAGTCCATATGTAATAATTCTAGACACTTAGATGTGGATACCATATTTTTAGATTTGTGACTACTATGGGTTTGTTTACCAATTTTGCAAGCGTCGCAAAAGTGTTGGTCATATTTTAGTTTTGGTAAATTCCTAACTAGCTCTTTTGAAGATAGGTTTTGTATAAGTATCATATTAGCGTGACCTAAGCGTCTATGCCAAAGAGATGAGCTATCGTCTAACGTTGTTTAGGCAAAGTTTGTCATTAGATGTTTTATCTATTTTCATGACGTATATGTTATTTTTCCTAACTCCTTTAGCTATGGTGATACCATCTTTTAGTATTTTACTATCATTTTCATCAAATAGTACTTTATACTTTTTATCACATAATTGGCTAATACTAAGTAGAATAAATCCTAACCTATCTACATGAGCAACATTTTCAATAGTTAGGGAGTTATGAGCAATCGTACCTTTGCCAATGATTTTGCTTTTGAGATTGCTACCAAAAGTGACATTACCTCCGTCATACTCTTGGTATGATGAGAAGAGACTTTTGTTGCCCGTCATGTGTCATGAGCATCCACTATCTTTTATCCATTCATCAGGTTCCAATCCAACTTTCAAGCATACTTAAGAAGCAAATAACTCAAGCATTTGGTCCCCAATATCTCATGGGTCCGTTTGGGTTAAACATACCATTTATTTGATTCATTTATGGAAACGATGGGTAAGAGTTCCATGACATGTAATCTGGAGTTTGATATGGTCTAGGAAAGTTTTGATTCCAACCGTTGTGTTGGTAGTTGGGTTGTATGTTGTGGTTGCTCTTAGGAATGGGCGTTTGGCAAAAGGTGTTTTATATCGTTGTTGAGTAGTTTTTATCTAAATTCATTTTTGGCAAGTCCTACTCCGATGTAACAATGGTTTTAGTTTAACACTATCATTGGTTTTCTTTGTTACTTTGTGATGAGTGTCTAAATACTCATCATTTTATTCCTTCTACATCGCAAAAACAAATAAAACACTTTGAAAAGTCTTAAAAGACAGAAAAAATATTTAGATCAGATTCTATGCAATAATTGTCAAAATCTAGTCCCGGTTATTCAAAACATGTAATTTTTCATAAAAGGCCCTCGTGGATTTTCAAGTTGTCAAAATTAGCCTTATAAAGTCGGTTTGCAAAATGGCGCTTTGGTCCTGAAGTTTCAAAGTTTGATGAATTTACCCTGGACATTTTAATTTGAAAATTATTATTTTGGTCCTTGGGAAAATTAAACTTGTCAAAAGTGGTCCTTATAATAAACTTTGCAAAATTACATTTTGGTCCTCAAGAATTGGTGAATTGCGCTTTGGTCCTTTTGTATTATTAACCCAAAACAACCTTTGAACCCTTGCTTGAGCCTTGACCCCCGCCAAAGCAACCTTGACCCCCAACTTGAACCCCTCGCTTATTAATAAAACCCGTCAAAGCGGTCAAACCCTTTTCCTCCTTTTTCCTCCAACCCACTGCCTTCTTCACCAACCGCACTGAAACCACTCACCTCACCCATGCCTCCACTCACATACACCACCCTTATCACTCCACCTCAACAACAAAACAAGAAGCATTAATTGCTTTTTCTTCCTCCAAGTTATCGGGCCGGTTGCAAAAGAAGTTTTACGCCAAAAAGCCATCAATGGCTAAAATGACTCTAATGATCCAATGGCTCAAAAGTGGTGGAAATGATCGAGGAGAGAGGAAAGCTTTTGTTGATAAATAGACGAAAAGGAGAAGAGCAAGAGAGTAGTTTTAGTTCTTATTTTTCTTTCATGTCGACTTTAATCTCAATATCTTAAATTAGTTCTAAATGTAATTTCCTTCAGTATTGTACTAAGCTAAACTGTTTTATCGCTTGTAATTTAATTTCAAGTGTTAATTGGAAGTTTGAACCAAAATCTTGTTTTTATGTTCCCTGTTTTAAAATCAGTATCAAGTGTGCTAAATCCAGGCTTCAAATAGCCTATTTAGAACTTAGTTGAGCTTATTACAGCTTCATATAGCTGTGAGTAAGCTAAATTTTTAGTTTTAAGCTAACTCTCATATTGGTCAACAAAAGTCAAACTGGAGCTTCATTTGGAAATGGTGATGACATTGGGTGTTGCAGAGCTTGGATTGGGTTGGATTAGCTTAGGTTAGTGTAGTTTGGTTCTGGTTTAAGCTGCAAATAAGCTGGGGCACTTGTGAGTTTTTGTTTCTCTCTCTATAAACTGATATAGTCTGCATAAATTGTTTGAGTTTGAATCTGTGGGTAGAATTAGTTTTTATCTGTTCATTAAACTGTTATTAGGTTATATTGATTCAGTTTTAGTGTTAGCATAAGCTAGATAATCATTTAGGTAGAGTAATTGCAAAACAGTTATAACTAGTGTTTGGCATAAAGTAGTAATCGAGATTCGTGTTAAGTCGAGGTTAATATTAGTTGCTTTAGTCACTTTTAGGCATATTAGAGTCATATTGGTCATTAATTTGCTTCCACATTTCATTTAAGTCAAAATCAACTTAAATCATTCTAATTTCAAATCATAGGAATTTTAAGATCATAAGCTTGATTTGTGTTTAGAATTCAAGAAAGCGACTTATTTTAGTTTCACTTTAGCTTAATACATCATTCTCGGTTCAAAAATTGGATTCAAATCTCACTTAAGTCAACTTTTCAATTCATCATAAAAAGTCAAAATTTGCTCAAGTCAGTTTTTCCAAAACTTTGTGGATGTATCATTTGTTCATCTTTGGTCAAAAGCTTTTGATATTTTGGGTTTAACAACTTCACCTGGTCAATTGTTTAAAACTGATTTTTGAGAAATTTTTCCAAATCTCTTTAAGCTTCAAATCAGCTCCTCAACTAGGTACCATTTGCCTGCTCACACTCAAGATACACCGAGTGTTTACAGTAACTTCGCACCTTGCGCAGTCTTGTTTTTGATCACTAGGGTCTGAAACTTGGTTTATTGGCTCACTGGCTGGTGGTCTTGAGGTCTACAGTTCTGGTTTTCACTTAAGTCCATTAAATCAGCTTGTGTTTAAGCTTCAAAGTAGCTCATAAGTCCTGTTTGGTTTATTGCTTGAAATTGGTCATTTCACTTGTAGCATGTTATACTGAGGTGTAGGCTAGTTGAATTAAGTTGTTTCCACTTAGATTTAGCCTATTTCAAGTAGTGGTAGGTTCTGGCTCACCATAGTGGCTTATAGCTTAATTTAGATAGCTTATTGATAAGCAGTTTCATTTCAGCCCTTAATTCCAGTACACTATACTTGCTTTTCTCATTTTTCCTTAAATTATAGTAATAATTTAGACTTTTCCGAATTTTTCATAATTTTTCAAGATCGCTTGCTATTTTTCCCTATTTAAATCAATTTTAGGACTTTTAAATAGCTTTTAATCCAAATAAATCGTAAAAGCTTCAAAAAATAAGTTTTCAATTTTCATAGATTAAGATAAATATAAAAAGCAAAAATAATTTTTCCGATTTTCTTAGTTAAATTTGTAATTTTTAGCCATTTAATTAGTTTTAAATAGTTTTTAAATCATAGAAATTAGAATATAAATCGAAAAATACAAAATTAGTTTTGAAAATTCTCTTTAGTTATTTTAGATTTTTGAAAAATAGTTTCACAATTTTCCTCTTTATTTTCATAATTTTTAGTATTTTAATTTAGTTTTAAAAGTTAAAATTAGTTTTTAATTCAAATTTATAAAAGAAAATCAAGAAAATCCAATTTTAAAAATAGTGATAGCGTTTATTTAATATAATTTAGCTTTTAATTTTCTTTCTCGATTTTTCCTTTGTCATCTAGTATTATCATTAACCCCTTTTACGCTCAATATCACCCGATCA
This sequence comes from Chrysanthemum lavandulifolium, assembly GCA_022545495.1. Lineage (NCBI taxonomy): Eukaryota > Viridiplantae > Streptophyta > Magnoliopsida > Asterales > Asteraceae > Chrysanthemum > Chrysanthemum lavandulifolium. Next base: position 259,604,350 of record CM040239.1, read on the forward strand.
CTACACGCTTAGCTATTCAATCGCATACTCGTTGGGACTTAACGACCCGGGAAACACTAAACTCTCCGGACTTAATTGCTTTGGTTTTAGACTGTTTGGCTTTTATTACGGTTGCCCATTCACAAGTGGTTGACTTGTGTAATAAACCCGATCGTTTGGGACCGATCACTTTGACAAATTCAAGACGGTCCGTATTGCGAATATTACATCTCGTCTCAAGTACCCACGGCACCATTTGGTTCAACGGACGGAACCCTTATTTTGGTTCCGTCTTGTCCGTGTTGTCTTCGCAGCAGCTTTGCGTAATGTTCGTCCTTTCGACCGCTTTTGTTTTGACTCTTTGGAATTAATACCTCATTAAATCCTAGCCCATTCATGTCCCCGGTGTTTTATGTATTTTAACTATTTCATCGGCAAGTGCGATGTTTTGTTAAACCTTTTAAATTTAGAATTTTGTTCGATTAGAACATCTTGTGTGAGCTTTAGTTTTCTATTTCAAGATTAAGCTCTTGGCATGATTTACAATCATCGCCATTTGCTTTTCCTTTTCAAGTCGTTTTTCTTTCAACTCATAAATTTCATTTTCCAAAATTCCTTTTGGTTTTAAAAATTTATTTTAGTTATGATTTTTAGACTTAGCTCACACAATTGATTATATTGTTTTTGCAAAGTGTCATCATCTATAGAAGAATAAGAAGAGTCAGAAAGTACCTCGTTTGACTCTTGTGCCATTAGAGCGATCTCTTCCTTTCTTGATTCTTCATCGTCTTCACTATCACTCCAAGCACCACTTACAAAAGCTCGTTGAGTTTTGCTTTTAGGTGGCTTGGGACATTCTCCTATGAGATGACTTTGTTAGGTCACTAGTTTTACAACACAAGCATCAAGAGAAGAGATAGAGAAGAGAAGAGATCGGTTGAACAACTCACACAAACACTATGCGTATAAAACTATAGAAAGGTTAGGCGTAGCACATGTGAAAGAGAATGAATTGAACAACCAACCCTCAAGTGAGGGTTATATAAGAGTATTTATAGGAAGGGGAGCTAGGGCAACACTCCTACTCCCTTCATTTCCTTAATGGACATGGGCCTAAGCTCATGGGCCTTCTACCTAAGCTTAAGCTAATAACAAATATAAAGGCCATAATTAAGCTAACTATTACATATGAATCACTAACACTTGATTTAGGTTTAGGAGTGATTCCAACAATCTCCCTTTAAGTGTTGGTGATGAATGAATATGAACGGTGAAGGCGTTGATGTAATAGAAGCTTTGACGTCTTCTGACATTCTTCTTTCTTGTGAGAAGAATTGCCTTGATTCGAGCAATCTCCCCAATGTAGAGAAATTGTCTTCTTTGAACAGTTCTGCTTTGACGTCATAGTTATCTTTGTTCTTTGTTCTTTGTGATGAAAGTGATAGTATGTTGTAGTCTCGCATCAAGTCCGCCTCAGTTCGCTTCGTTGCTCCGGTTCCGCACGTCATTCTTCAACATGCTCACACGCTCTTTGACGTTGGATTTCAGATCTTGATGAAGTTCTTTAAGTCTTTAACTTTGTAGATTCTTTGGCTTGACGAAGAATCATTCTAACTTTGTGTTGCTTTTAGATAGAACTTCCATTAGTGATGATGTTGGCATGAGCATGTGAAGAATCGCACGATCATTCCACTCCGAGCTTCCATAAGAAGAAAACATGAAAACGGTTAGTAATAAGCGGATTCCGCACTTACAAGTTTGAACTTCGAGTGTTAATGAGATAGTGTGAAAACACAACTCTAATTCTCACAAAGGCCGCTTCTCGAACCGGAGTCCCACAAGTGAGATAACGCGATGTAAAATCAAGTACACCTCTGAGTTCGGATGAGTCGAGGTACACCAAGCATCACCTCACGATCAGAGACCATTTGAGACACACTAAGCGTAATCCACGGGAGTTACCGAGTGACTGCCGCCGTCGTCGCTTTGATGTTGACCACAGCGAGAGTTTCCATTCAATCACCGAGGATCACATTTGTGAACCTCTCATAAATGTTCTCGACAGATTGCTAAGATCCGTGAAGGACTCGATAACGCACCACCGATGTACTTATTGTTGAACACCAAGTGATGAAATGTCAAATGTACCTAAGAGATTTTTGATGAATCTCGTGGCTCTAGACTCAATAGTGCGTTTTGGTTTTCCCGAGCGGAGACTAGGGAGAGGGTCTCTCTTCAATATCAACAATCTCTAAGAGAGCCGATAGATTATGTAGGGTTCCCCTGAGAATGAAACAAGCTTCGTTGAGAGAAACTTGAGTGGCTAAGAAGGTTTAGTGCATGCGCCACCGGGTCCATGACGACTTTTAATCTTCAATACGGTGTCACTAAGTGACAACCAAGAGTATATGAATTGAGCCCGTGTCCGCCTCTAAGTTGAATAATTTGGAGGGCTATTTCTTTTCACCCTTTTCTTTGCATTTCTTTTAATTCTTCAACTCCTTCTTTCTTCGATTCTCATTTTATCCTTTTACAATCATACCTAAGGACTTCTAACTCTAACTATTGGTAATGTCCTTGGTAGATCCCTCCGCTCGCCGGATCATAGGACGGTTATTCCTAACCTTAGTCACCTTATAACTCCATGACTAACCTATGTTGCAAAACCAATTTTCAAGAAAATCTCTACAACGGTTATGATTGAAAACATTTTGTACCAATGTAAGAGTTTGATCTTTTGCGAAATACTCCCCTCCACATGTGCTTAAGAGTTTTACGGAAATCAGACGGTGAGGAAAGAGCGCACTTTATGAATTGATCAACTCAAGATAGACAATCCCGCGAGACACGGTTACGTTGCATAGTTAAAGAGTTACATTGTCGCTTTTAGGTGACAACTAGCTCTAATAACTACCTTGAAGGTGTAGACAAACCTCGAAGGTTGTCAAACCCGTCGAGTTCATGTCTACTAAGAGTTTCTCGAATGGTACATTCTATTCGGACAAATCCTTTGCGAGACACGTTTACATTACTAGCGAACTAGCTTGAAATTATTACCGTCCTGCATAAGTCTTTTCGAGTTACTAACAGTTAAGTATCGTCAATTCGTTGGTTAAGTCTATAGCACAAAGATTCATTTGCATTTACACAACATATTTCTTATCACATAAATTTCTCCCCCTAAAAAATGGCATATAAAATGTTATTTTTGAAAAGTTGATAATAAATATGACCATTTCGAGTGTTGCGGGAAGAGTGACACAAAGAACATTTTGGTGAACAAAGTTTTAACTCAAATACTCCCCCTCAACAAGTGATATAAACGGTTGAGGTTTTGAAAATCATACGGAAGTACTTGTTCTTTGAGTAAAACCTTTGAAAAATGAAAGGTTTGATAAGGTTTACTCAAAAGTAAGAAGCTTTCGCTCCTTATATAAGGATTGTGGCATCAAGCGCACTACGTGGTCCTTTCTTGACAAGAACGGGTTGACACCGAAATGTGTGCACAAGCCATAGTCTTAATTAAATCACACATACAAAATATTATGAAATAGAAGCGCTTCAAGGGTACCGGAAGTCCATCAATGTTTCGTGAATGCGAACTCGGGCGTTGATAGCCGGCGAGAGCAATCTCGGACGACCGCCTACAAAGCTCTCCATAGTTCTAAATCGGTCCCGTCGATACAACCTTTCATCAATCTTTCGATGATCCTCCTCACATCCCGCCTTTCCTTGGAATTCCATCGCTTTTGTGACCCAATACCTTCATGAATATCCTTCAACCTATAAGCCCATCCGTCCCTAACCTTTTTCAATGTGTGATCCCCAAACTTGTGAAGATCTCTACACACCATCAAGCGCTATGGATGTGTTTCACTAATGTAAACCACTCCGAATGGTTGGTCGATGAGTGTGTGTTGTGAAAGTCGGTTAATGTCGGGAAGATCTAGCCGAGGTGGAGTGAAGTTGACACGGTCCGATATGATACAACCGCAAGTCGGAGATCTTCTACACGTTCTTTAATGACTATGCTTCGATGAAGATAAGCAAGGACTTGATGAATTCACGTTGTACTTCAGCTTGAAAATTGTCTCATGCTACCACACTTTGGTAAGGTACATGTCTTCAATGTCGTTGATAGACAAATTCTCAAAGTCCGCTTCATAGAATGCATAATCCCTTTCGTCTTGCCTTTTGACCACAATATTCTTGAGAAAAGTGTAGTCCCATTTAGACGAAAGATCAACATGTTTAATAGCCACGATTGCTTTAGTATCGAACACTTCATGTTGAGACTTCAACTCGGCACACAGTAGTAGATTCGCTCGGCGTTCCGGCCAATGGTGAATCCCATACAAGGCATCACGGTCATATACTTCCACATTGTTGGAGAACATGTGGTTAGCCCTTTCCTCGATGGCTATGCGCTTAGAGTATATGGTCACGGAATGGAAGTGTCGAGATGTAGCGTATTTCCTTGAACCATCGCCACCGTGTAGAAGAAATTCCAAGTCTTTGTTGAAGAAATATCGGAATGGAATCCTAGGCTGATCCGGTTGGCCAATTGTTGGTAGAGGTTTTGACCGGTCGATTGTAATATGGAGGGTTGTCCGCTTTGGTGAAGTCGATGTTTGCTTCGGGTTGATCCAATCCATGTTGTTAGACATAGCTCGTGCTATATTATCAATGTGATACTCAACTTCAATAGCACTTTCCGAATCTTTTACAAGTTGAAATGCTTCATTCTTGATTCGCTTCAACTCGGTTTCGCCATCTTCTTCACACGGAATTTTTCTTGTAGTAGTTTCGCATGCTCCAATGTACTACATTCGAACCTCTTGACCTTCACCGGGTAGGGAGTGGAATCAACAAGCTTTGAGAACCATTCAAATTCAAGATCATCCTCGCCTAGCCATGATAAGACGTCGGTCATAGGCGCCTTCTTCTTCTTCTTCTTTGGCCTAGAGTAGGATTCGGTTTCTTGGCGTGTCGGGAGAGATGGGTTGTTGTTGGGGCTCGTAGACTTCTTCATCGTCACCACCCGTATACTCAAAGTGATCACCGGTTTTCGAGTCCGGGGTGGTAACTCAGAATCGGATAGAGTTGTTTGGTGAACAACTCCTTTGTAACTTTAGGAACAAAGTCAAGAAGGTACTTGTGTGTGTATCCTTTGATCATGTCGTCCATTTTCCTTGAAGATCATCTTTCATGAGCTTCGGACATACTCCTTTCAACTTTCATCTCGCCATTCTCGCCATGAAGGTACTCTACCCGATCAAGAAGAAAATTCAGCTCTTGTAAAGCACGCCTTTCTTTCCGACTTCGCTTGATGCTTTAACGATTCGTGTCTTAGCTTGAGAAATCCAAGAGGCAATGGCTTCTTCACTAATTTGGATGTTGATTTGGTTGAACTTTTGATGGTGGTGGTGCGGGTGAGATGACGAGTCGATGATGATGATACATGAGGATGCTCGGGGTCCTTTGGTGGTTCGTAAGTTTCCTCCTTAGAACGAGTGGGACCGTCTAGAAGAAATTTATCGGAAGCGGTTTCTTCTTCATTTTCAGACATAGTCTTATCATCAGCCTTAGAATCACCAAGACCGTAAGTCTTTTCAGTCTTTTCCTTTTCTGGTTCTTTAAAGTCATACTCAATAGAATTTTCCACGCGCTTGTTGTTGCTCTAAAGTGGTGGCACCAGCCCTTTATCGGGTTGATTAACCGCATCAAGATCCGTGTAGGTTGAACTTCACCACTTGACCTCCGGGCCACCCATTTGATCTTTAGCAAATTATTTCGCAACGTGTTGGAGTCTAACGAATTTGAACTTTCTTCCGTGTCGCCTGCGAGGCTCTTCATCCGATTCTTCTTCTTCTTGTTCAACAACCTGAGTCTTCCTTTCCTTAATCTGCCGGTGGACCGGGAGGTTTCGTCTCGATGGAGTGGCATCCTTTGCGCTTTGAGTAGGTAATCTCTTCATCCGATTCAAGACCCTCAGATTCCTCGTCCGTTAGCTTTCTTTGCGGTTCAGACTTGGGAAAAGGAATAGGAACAACTTCCTTAGACGGAACTTTCCTTTTGCGTGGAGGATTTGTCTTGGGAAACTTCCTCTGACTCTCAGTGCTCGTAGTACTTCCTCTTCTGGTTTTTCTTGTAGGCGTACCAGAAGATTTTTCATCAAGAAAACCAACTTTGTTCTCTTTCACAGCTACCGTATATCTTTTATAAGAGTAGAGTTGTTTGAGTTCATCTGAGAGAAGGAGATCCGGCACACATCACCTTGTTTCTTGGTAGTTGACTCCTTAACCGATCGTTAGAGTGGGTTCGGACAACATGTCAAGATTGTCGGGGTCATTGATTCTTTGGGGATATCGGGTTGTATCCAAGTGCTCTTTGAATCAACAGCTTTGTATATCCGATATAAGGAATCTTTGAGCCAAGATTTTTGAGGAATGTCATCATGTCATCCCATATCGAGCTTCAACTTCGATGTGTTTCATGTTGATCGAGCCCAAAAGATTTGCGCTTCTACGAGCTTGGGATGCTCATAGCCGTTGTCACGACCGTAAATGGATTTTGTGATGATGATATAAAGGGTTCTCCAAGGTCGAGGAATGTTTTAAGATCCACGTGAGAATGCTTATTAATAACCCACAAGCTTCGTCATACCCAATATCAATCAAAATTACGAACAATCTCTTCAAGAGGTGCGAGAGAATTCAGTTGGTATGATGTCGAATGAGGAGAACCGCTCGTAAGTCTGCAGGAGTGATGGTGAGTTGGTTGTGATTGAGCCACCACCACAACATTTTGACCTTTGATCATCCGCATTGTATTCCGTAATTGTCGTATGTAGATCTCCTAATAGTGGCGAGTTGGTGAGCATGTTCGATAGGGATGATTCTTGAATATCCACCGCAATGAGACAAGAAGATTCCGAGCGGTGAGAGTTTCAAAGTCAACTCGAGATTGTTCTTTCCAATCTTCATTGGATAGCCATGCGGAAAATATCAAGAATTGTGAGAACGTTTGGTGCAACCACATTCATTTGAGCTTCCATGTCGTGATCGCAACACATTTAGCCAAAAGAACCAACATATCGAAAGACATAATGTTAGTCAACAGAAGGTTTTATTGACTAATTATTGAATGTGCTATATCTATGATTGTTACGAGTCCAAAGTCACTTGTTTGTCCAATAGTCTTGTTGGAATCACTCCTAAACCTAAATCAAGTGTTAGTAATTCACATGTAATAGTTAGCTTATTTATGGCCTTTATGTTTGTTATTAGCTTAAGCTTATGTAGAAGGCCCATGAGCTTAGGCCCATGTCCATTAAGGAAAGGAAGGAAGTAGGAGTGTTGCCCTAGCTCCCCTTCCTATAAATACTCTTGTACAACCCTCACTTGAGGGTTGGTTGTTCAATTCATTTCTCTTTCACTACTTCACACATAACCGTCCTTATTATCTTACGCGTAGTGTTTGTGTGTGCGTTGTTCAACCAATCTTTCTTCTCTATTTCCTTCATTGGTGCTTGTGTTGTAAAACTAGTGACCTAACAGTGGTATCAATCGCCTACTAGTTGGGTGAATGTATTGTTTCTTGAAGTGGGTTTTGGTCCCACGCGAAACATACGCCGGTATTGATACTTTGGTTCGCTTAAAACACGCTTTTACACTTTTAATCCAAGATTCTTGTCCTTTCAACGTTTTAAGGTGTTAAAATAACTATTTTGGCAAAAAGTTTTAAACTTTACGCGTGGATCTACGTTTTTAAGCTAGTTTTTGTTCAAGGGTTTCGTTCTACGCGTAACCTGTTTAGACGTTTTGGTTTATCAAGTTTCACACTTTTATGTTATTTTGGTGATATTGAAGCTATCTCATCACAAAAATCTGGTTTAGAAACATCTTTGGGCAAAATCATTTTTACGAGTAAAGCTACGCGTATCAAAACCCTAGTTTTATGCGTAACTTTATCCTTGGTTTGATCTTCGCTTTTGTGGTTTACTCCGTGTTTTCTTGCTTGGATAAGCCCGAAAATACGTCGACTTTGGATATCTTTTGCACTTTGTGATAGTGTAAAGATCACTTGGGATAAAACCCAAACTTACGCGATAAGCATAAGCTTACGCGTAGAACATCCCACGCATAAGATTCATCTTACGCCTAAGCCTAGTCTTACGCATAAGGTAATCCTACGCCTAAGTTTTCACGCCTAACTTCATCGCTTTACGCATAACTTTAGTGCTTTTCCCCGCCACGCGTAAGCTAAACCTACGCAGTAACTCTTGTCATTACGCGTAACTTTGGTGTTTTTACGCATAAGTGCTACTTGGTTTATTGTGATTTCTACGCCTAAGGATACTTCATCAACAAAGGTTCATTCGACTACAAAGATCCATTTTACCAACACAAGTTTTCAACATGTCACAACCACCATACTCTAACTATTTCCCTTACACTTATTCTCAACGACAACAACAACTAAGTCCACAACATCAACAATGGAATCAACAACAAGCAATTTATCAACAACAATTTAATCAACAACATACTCCACAACTTGGAGCAATTCCTCCAACACAAATGGTTCAAACACCACCAAGTGTTCAAGTTCAACCCTACACAAACGAATTCAATCAACATCCATCAAGGAACACTATGAAGGAACCCACTTGGTTTGCAAAGATGTGTGAAGCTTTAAGCAGCCAACAATCAATTCATGTCACTCCAGGAAACTACGATGAATGGGTAATTAGGTTCTTTAGGTTTGGTGATCTGAAGAAGCCACATGGAAAGTTCTTAAAGAAGGTTATCTTGAAGGTCCATTTCGGATGCCTCATCGTCATTGTACCGGAGATCCGAATGCTAATCCATCAAGAGATGAATAATCAAACATTGCTACATTGCAGCACTGAATCCGTAAGAACTTCTACACTATGAAGTCGATGATCTTGCAATGCAATATATCCTTTAGGATTACCAAACCCAATTCTTCAAGTGTTGATGCTCAAAAGATCGCAAAGGCAATGTGGAACACATTCATCTACTTATGGAAGGATCGCACTCAATCGGAGGATATGGAATCCAAAATTTACTTGGCTTATGAACACTTCTTGATTGAACCGGAGAGACACTAGAGTCTTATCATCATCGATTCTCGACATCATCAATGATTTGGATAAACACAACATCATCATGCCAAGAATTGCGCTAATACTAAGTTCCCGAGTAGTGTTGGTCCCGAATGGGAGAAGTATGTCATTTTTCTCCGCAAGCGAAGAACATGCATCATTCTACATACGGATTGTTGTACGATTACTTGAAGCCTCATGAAAAGGAAGTTGATAGGGAAAGGATTCTTCGTGCTCAAATTGCTTCACCTTCACATCCGGAAAATCAACAACTTGCCTTGTATGCTCAAAACAGCTTATCCTCCTCAACCAAAGAACTCAACCAACCGCCACTATCACACCAAATGATCCATCACAAGAATCTCAACATAATCAATTGGTTCCTTACAACAAAAACAATGATCGTGAACTTTATAGTCAAGCTAATGAGGAATCGATGCCTTGAAGCATTGCAACAAGGATTTGTTACGATTGCTAATGCTTTTGGCCGTTATACAAACAAATCCAACAATCACATGCTCCTCATCAAACATAAGGAATCAGTCATTGTGAACAATAGATGAGTTGAAGTTCGTAATCGTGGTTATGGTCGTCGGATGGGCGGTGGTCAAAGGTTTAATGCTATGGGTAGGAATAACAACGAGCTCAAGTGGTGGAACAAGGAAATGCTCGAGAATGGGTTGAATGGTCTTGAGGCTACAACCGCAATGAGAAAGGACACTGCTAATGCATGCCCAAAGCCGAGGACTAGGGCGTGCTTATCACAAGGAGGCTTTACTTTTGGCTCTTAGGATGAAGCTAGTGGAACTCTCACGCACAAAGAACACGGTTTCATGGCGGATGCGCACTCGATGATGATATGGAGGACTTGCAGCCAATGCACTGTTATGTTGATGGCTAATATGCATGAGTTACACATGAGTGACACAGCCCAGCAGTATGACACCGATGGCTTGTCTCAGTGCCGAAAAACCATATTTATCTCTCGATCTAATATCTCCACCAACATCTGAACCCGACAAGGCTCAGAATGTTCAAAATGAGTCGTCTACATCTCATTCCGACGAGTTTCAACTTGACACCGTAGTTACATTTGACGATCAAGATGACCTTATGGTTTCCCTTGATAATCAAATTTAACTCCGTGGTTATACTTGAGGATCTAAATAATGATCATGTTGTGACTCATGTTGAACACGCCGAACTTGTGCCTCGTCCAGATGTTGATCTCGTGGCTTAAAACCAACAATCCATAGTGGAAGAATGTCGTGCAAGAAATCGGGACTTGAAAAGTAAAATGCATCATAACCAAGGATTTTGAATGTTTACAAAAGCAACTCAACTTTTCAAAACTCAAGAAAACGTGAAAAAGGTTTTGAAGCCGCCTTTGCTAAATCTCATCAAAGCGAAAAATATTTAGAGAGACGGATCGTGATCTAGCCGCTCAAGAATGCTTTGTTGTGCGAAATAGAACAAGCAAACATGAACATAAAAAGCAAATTAACGCCTCACCTTGGAAAATCAAAAGCTAAGGTGAGTTGTTAACTTGTCAAAACAGTTCTCTGCATACAAAAGCATTCAACGAAACGAATAGATGATCATCTTGAAAATTATCGGCTTGCAAAACAAACTTAAAGAGTTTAAAGCTTGTTTTTACAAACATGGTGAGTCAAGAATCGCTATTGAAAAGTTTACTTTAAAACCCAATCCAAATGGATATGGACCAATCTTGTCGACACAAACCTAAGCTTTCAACCAAAGCATTCAAACCAAATCTCGAAGTTTCCGGTGTAATATAAAATTGATAATTCATTATGAGTGTTTTGAATATCATCTTCAAGAGGAATTAGATGCGTAAGACGAGTCGATCAAAATTAGAAACTGTTGTTTACAACAAACCTTTAATTATTCAAACCGGTCACTTTCGTCACACCAACGGATTCTTCTAACACACCAAGGGTTATCATAAAAACGTCTCGAGTCTTCTAATGTTAATCCCCAACCCGATTATGCACAAATTTATGGTCCCTTACCTTCCATTAGTGAAGTAAACTCAAAACCCGAAAATCGCAAAATTATTAGATATTTTGACCTTTTCATGGTCGACCTCAAAACTTTACAACATGAGATAGAATATCATTCGAAATCAAAGTTCAACATTTTCAATCGCCTCGCGCGAGAACAAAGAGACATTTTTCGAAAAATCTTTTACCAAATGTTAAAATTTGAAAAATTGTGCATTGTCTTGGGAACGGGACTTTCATAAGGAACTTGGAGTGATGAAGGTCATTTTCGAGAAAACGAAACATCTATTTCTAATACTAAACATAAAAAGAAAATGTTGAGAAAAGATGTTGATCGACTCTTGAACGATGTTATCGTGGCCGATATCCATAATGATGTGTTATTGAATTCTTTGTCATATGCATCCGATTATATCTCTGCCATCGTTGACTCGTGGTAATCGCTGAGTATTCGATAATGTGCATCGATCGAGTTTTAAAAGTTGAAAATGAACGATTGACCAACGAGCTTTCAAATGCAAAACGTCGTCTTCAATGGTGTCAAAAGATTGTCATAATCGTGAACTTGCTTTGCAAAACAAAATCAACCAGCTTGCAATCCAAAACGTTTAATCCAAAATTTGAGCAACTGGATGATCAAACGTGTCTTTGAAATGTCAAATCTCAAAATATGAACAAGAACTTGTAAAAGTTAAACAGAATATGGTGTCATATTTGATTTACTTAAAAGACTCGTGATGAAGCGTCAAACGAGCTTGATTATTTTCTTGCACACACTAAGGAAGTCATGAATTTTTCGGAAATCTTCGCTCAAAATCAAGAATTGGTGCACACTATCTTTAAGTTAAGAGAAATGTTAGGAAAGTATGAACAACTTCCGCCTACCGTGATTAAGAGAATAGCACCGTAACACTTAGTAATCGTGAACCTAGAATGCCCACTTGCCAAAACACAAGTTGCTAACGTGCTTCCTTCTCTTCGAAACAGAATAGTTGCTTTTTTCCAAACGTCCGCACTTCACGCCTAGAGCACTACATCAAGAATAGGAAGTTGCGACCTAAGAAAAGATCAATAAGGAATGCTAAAGTAGAAGAACACCCTAGGACTATGAATAAGACTCACGTTGCTTCCACTATAGATATTGCGTCCGCAAATGTAATAGAAATAGTGATGTAACGAATGCTAAACCTTTAAGTACTTTTGATATTCACCGATGCACCTTGTGTTATTTGTCGAAAAGTATGAATTCGATTGTCATGAAAATGTGTTGCTAAAGCTATCATCTCTCGCTTAAGTAATCCTAAGAATCGGAATACCTCTAGGCCCACTAATCATTCTAAGTCTGTGCTTGGTAGACCGCCTCTTTAGATTCTAAGAACCGCATTGATGTCCCTGTAGCTCCAGTTTCACCTCCTAGGAATGTAGTACCACCTAGTGCATTTACTAAGACTAAAGCAAATACTAGTTGGAGATGGCAAAAATGGATATATAACACACTAGGATTTAAATGGATGCCTAAAGTTATTGATGTGTGTATTTCTACTATAACTGCTCCGGAACCCTCTAACATTTCGGGTTCCACATCTATTTCTATTCCATCCGTGTCGTCATGTAATGTCTGTGTGATATGATCATTCTCTGATTGTTGATAGCGGATGTTCCCGACACATGACAGCAACCTTAAACTGTTATCAAACTTTATTGCAAAGTTCATTGGCACCGCCGATTCGGGAATGATCACTCAGATCTATCATGGGCTACTGAGACTATATCAATGGGAACATCGAAATTAGCGGTGGTTTATTATGTGGAAGGCCTCGGTCATAACTGCTTTCGATGGGTCGGCCTGGGATGGAGACTTGAGGTTGCTTTCGGGGAGAAATCTTGTTTCATTCGTGATCTACAAGGAAACGACCTTATGTCCGCTCGCGTAACTCAAGTGTTTACATTATCTCTATGCAAGACATGGTTGCTTCATCTCCCATCTACTTACTTTCAAAGGCAACATCAACAAAATCCTCGCTATGGCACCGTCGTCTCTCACATTTAAACTTTCAAACTATAACCAATCTTGCTCGACACAAACTAGTTGAAGGTCTCCCACGATTCCGGTATTCTAAAGATCACCTTTGCTCAGCTTGTGAACAAGGGAAAAGCACTCGAGCTCATTTTCCTTCAAAGGTGGAACACAACACTCAACATGTGCTTCATCTTCTTTACATGGATTTGTGTGGCCCGATGCGCGTGTAAATGATCAATGGCAAACGCTACATCTTAGTAATTGTTGATGACTATTCACGATGGACTTGGGTCTACTTTCTTCAAGCAAAGACCAAGCACCACAATGATCATCACCTTTCTCACGAAAATTCAAGTTCGACTCCGAACACCGTCCGCCAAATAAGAACAGACAAAGGAACCGAATTTGTTAACCAAACTCTTTGAGAATTTTATGAGAAAGTAGGAATTGAGCATCGACATCTATTGCAAGAACACCAAAACAAAACGGAGTTGTTGAAAGACTAAACCAACGTTAGTGGAAGCTGCAAGAACAATGTTAATCAATGCTAAACTTCCAGATTACTTATGGGCGTAGTCGATTCATCGCATGCTATACTCAAAACCGTTCTATGATTACTAAACGCCACAACAAAACACCGCTTGAGCTTCCACAACCATAAACCGAATCTCAAACACTTTCATGTATTTGGCTCCCTTTGCTATCCGAATAATGATCGTGATGATTTTGGAAAGCTCAAAGCCAAAGTCGACATTGAGTCTTTATTGGATATTGTGAGAATTATAAAGGTTACCGGATCTAGAATTGTCGTACAAAACAGGTTATGGAAACGATTCATGCTCATTTTGATGAACTTACTGAAATGGCTTCGAGCATAACAGACTTGGAACCCGGTCACAACCGCTTAAACTTCCCCAAACCCCATCATCACCGATCAAAGCCCTCACCACTCACAACAAATGGAAAGGTTATTTGCTCACTGCTCGGTGACGATATTGATGAACGTGCTCCGGTGTATCCGCTGTTTTTTTTCAACCCGATAATATTCTTATACCGATACACTGCTACAACAACTATCATTGCGTAAGCACCACCGCTTGACTCCACCACAACAGCTTGAACAAACCGCTTCCAACAATGATGAACCGGTGATGATGTTCTTAATGAAGTACCCCACCGCAGATTTTGATCCAAATCGTTCTTTAAGCCGTTTGCTAATGAAACTGCCGCACCGATGTCGCGGAATCATCAACAAACCATTTAAATCCTTAGAATCGCACAATGTATACCAACATCAACCTCTACACATCGATGGAAAAAGACCATCCTCCGGAAAATATTATTGGCAACCCGAATCAACCGGCCGTTACAAGACAACGTCTTCACACAAATGGTGAACACCGCATTTATGCTCTCACCGCTCGCCAACTGAGCCTAAAAACATTAAAGACGCAATGACAAAAGACAACTAGATTGAATCCATGCGGAAGAACTCAACCAATTCAAACGTCTTGAAGTATGGAACGGTTGAAAGACCATCGGGGTCTACGCCATTGGTCTAAAGTGGATTTGGAAAACAAATTGATGTCAAGGAATGTCATCGAAAACAAGTCACGTCCTGGTGGCTAAGGGTTATAGACAAGAAGAGGTATTGACTTTGAAGAATCATTTGCTCCGGTTGCTCGCCTTGAGGTCGTTCGGATATTTCTTGCGTCATGACTCATATGAATATGACGGTCTTCGGATGGATGTCAAAACTGCGTTTCTCAATGGACAAGCGAAGAAACGGTTTATGTCACCAACCGAAGGATTCGTTGATCCCGAGTTCCCGAACCATGTCTACAACCGAACAAAGCTCGTATGGTCTCAAACAAGCTCCTGGGCATGGTACGATAAGCTATCATCTTTCCTCATTGCTAATAATTTCACCAAAGGTTCGGTCGAATTCGACTCTTTTTATACAATATCACGGGCACATATCTTAATTGTTCAAATTTACGTAGATGACATCATTTTGGGTCTACACATAAAAGTACTCAATCGCTTTTGCAAAACTAATGAAGAAAATTTTGAAATATCCATGATGGGTGAACTTATGTTCTTTCTAGGACCCAAGTTCATCAATCAACCCATGGTATTTTCTTGAGTCACCAAATATGCCTTTGAATTGTTAAACAAATTTGGAATGAAAACTGTGACACTTATGCCACACCAATGGCTCATACCAAGAAGCTAGACGATTTACATGGAAAATTGGTGGACCCTACCAAATACCGTAGTATCATTGGGTCTCTCATGTATCTAACGCCTAGCCGACCGACATTGTCTTTGCCGCTTATCTCGCTCCCGTTATCGATCGCGACCAACCGAAACCCACCTCTCGAGGCTAAAAGAATCTCCGATACATCAAGGGAACCATTAACTTGGGATCCGTATCCAAAGGATTCGGTTTTGAACTAATCGCCTTTTCATATGCCGATCACGCAGGATGTTTAGATTCACGAAAAAGTACTTGAGAGCACTACAATTTCTTGGTGATAAACCGGTGTCCCGGCAATCGAAGAAGCGGATTGTACATCACCGCTATCAACCGAAGGCGTAATATGTAGCCATGTCGGCGTGTTGTGCTCAAGTCATCCGGATGAGAACACAACTCAAAGACTATGGTTACGTGTTGATGTAATCCCGATGTATCATGACAATCGGAGTGCTATTGCGATCTCGTGCAACCTCGGCTCAAAGATTCAAATCAAAGCACATCGATCTTCGTTATCATTTCATCAAGGACCACGTGGACAGGTGCAGTTGAATTATACTGGGTACAGAATACCAATTGGCGATCTACTCACCAAAGCCTTGCCTCCGCTAGGTTTAATGAGTTGGTCCACGGATTGGTATGCGGTGTTTGACTCAAGATGAACTGGATGAACTCTTAAAACAATCTTAAAACCAGTCAAACACCAAAATCTCTTTTGTAAATAATTTTTCAAAAACAAAAATACAAAAATAGAAAATCAGATAAAACAACAAAAATATCCTTCTATCTATGTTTCTTCAAACATGGCAAGTACATTTCTTCCGTCAACACTCAAATCTTTCAAACTTCAGTATTTTTTCGATCAAGTGTTGAGGGGGAGAAAATTAATACTTAACTGTTTCAAAATAACTGTGTACTTGCTTGTTTTACTATCCCGGTTGATTCTTTAATATTGGTGGTCACATTTCTGGTTTCTGACACTCCTCGGACTAAAATTTATAATCTTTCATTATTTCTTGAGTCAAGGAGGAGTGTCGTCAAAGTTATTTCCAAATATTCTTCGTTTGGTAACCAAAATGGAAGTTAAAAGGCTTTGAATGAAAATGGAAAAGGTGGAGGGACTGAAAGTGTCAAAAGCTTAAAGTATTTTCTAATAAAAATCTTCCACCTAACATTATCATTTCACATTTATTACACAAACCAAACTCATCCTACGCCTAAGAATCGTTCAAGAAATTCGTGTTTTGGATCATAATTTCGTAAGTGGTTTAATGTTTCTTACATGATTTCAAACAATGGTTTTGATTTTCACATAAATCCAACGGTCAAAATGTTGTATAAGCTTGATTTTGTGTTCTACATATATGCGTATGAACACATGATCAAAATTGTGTGTTTATGGTTAAAAAGATAGTGTCAAAACGTTTCTATAACATAAATGATATCATTTTTATCCTCAAAACGCACCCAGATACACGAATTGATGGATTTTGGAAATTAGGGTTTATGCGTGGTTTGGGTGTTTTCATATGTGAACGTTTTTGGTAATTAAGATTGTTATAATAGGTTGTTGTCAAGTTGAATTGATCATATCTAGGCCCAGATTTCACCCAGAAACACTAATGATTCATAAATTTAAATTTAGGGTTTATATTCATACGGTTTGGGTATTTTTGATTCATGACTTGTTTGATGTTAAAACTTGGATAAAACAACTCTATAGGCTTCCTAGACTTACCAGAAAAACTTTGGCGCAAATCCTATGGCTAAATTTCATATGCGTAATTCATGAACGTTAGGGTTTAGTCTTACGCGTAAGACTTTTTACGCATAAATTGTTTGATAAGTTTTCATGCCATGATCTGTTTTAGAATGAATGAATGTGTCACTATTGATGTTATGATGATTTTATTTTAGGTTTACATCACGTAATAATCAGAATCAAGGTTATTGAACATCTACGCATAAGGATCACCTTACGCGTAGAAGGTTATGCGTTAGAGCTGGCATAACAGATCCGACACGACACGACACGACACGAACCTGTTAAGACACGAACCTGTTAAGGTCGAACACGAACACGACACGATAACAAATCGTGTCATTTTTTTCGAACACGAACACGACACGAACATTAACAAAGTTACACGACCACCTAACTCGTTAAGGGACCCATAACAAAAACTAAATTTATACCAAATACATAACGAAACAATACATGCACTTTCCATATCTAATGCCCAAAAGGTGAGCCAACACAAAGCGTTAATGACTCTCGTTAATAAGTTACGGTACAAAGCAACATTATTGGATTTTACAAGACAAAACAACATTATTCAAAGACATTTTCTCGGTTCTTCCTTCTCGGGTTGTTCCTTCTTGGATCCCTCTTCAAACGCCTTGTATCATAGTTCACAGACAACGCCCTGTTGGGGCTGCGTTTCAAGAACAAATGCCTCCCATGTTGGGGTGTGCAGCAGACAAACACCCTTGTCGTGCTTCTTTTCCACCGAGACTAAACCAAATGCACCCTAAAACAACCATTCCTCGCCTAAGATCGAACCAAGAAACACGAGATAAAGAATCGTAAAAGGTATACTTATATCTCGCTGTGGCTAAACTTGCATAATAATACCAATAACCTACTATTAGCAACAAAATAAAACTCTCATATACGGAGGAAAACAACAAACATCTCACCTTTATAATCTGAGAAATAAGGCTAAGAACCGGATGAGGTCGCAAATCGAAAACGCAATGCCGTGTTCTCTATTCTAGACTAAAAGCATCACATTATCATTAAAACTTTGATTAAACCGTAAAACTTACTCTTCCTTCGACTGTGTCCCAGTTACCAATATTTACTACCGTACATAAATAACATATATTTTTAATATATGATCTAATTATAGAACATATAGTGTATTATCAAATAAATAACACCCAGCTACATCAATAGGAAAATGTTCAATGATCCACAACATATCTCGAAAAGCCAATCAATTAATACACGAATTTAAATGCGGACTCTAACGGATACCATAAAACTATATGTTAAATCCTCGAAAGCAATATAACTAATGAAAAGCAATAAAATAATCCCGACTACCAAACTAAAATATTCATAAAAAATAACACATCATTATCCAAATAAAAACTACACTTCAACCAAATTCGAAAACAAGTAATCAAGTCATCCTCCAAACTTAAAATAATCAATACCTTTACAAATTACAACTTCACAACAAACTCGTAATAATCCCCAATATTTTTCTCAATCCTTTAATTTAAACAGTTAAACACTCGTCAACAATCATCTATATACCAATCAGAACATCAAACGTAGCTGCATTTCTTCACAATCACTTAGAGAATATAATTAAACTGCCTCATTCAAAAACAAAATCATCAAAACTAACCACATTTTACTAGAAACAGTAACTACAACACGGTCATACCGCAATGATCAGAAACAAGAACACCTTCAAAACTAGACATCTCCTTTCTTCTTCTACTTCTTTTATATAATCACCAACAAATACCTATTATTACAAAAACTTCAAATCAATAAATAAACCAATAATAAAAGAAAGTTAAGATGAACCCATGAAGTAAATACATACGAGATGATTCAATTGAAGGAAGTTGAAGAGCAAATAAAAACTCGAACACCAGCTCAACCCACGAACCACACCCGAGCATCAATAAAAGAAGAAGAAGAGGCAAGGCTTGACCATCCTTTCTTGATGGAAGACTCGTGATATACGGTTTAATCTCACATCATTTTCACCTTTTGATTGCTGGTCTTGGTTAAGAAAGAAGAAAGAAGAAAGAAGAAAAACAGTTTCTTAGAAGGAAGATGAAAAGATAGAAAGAAGAGAGGCGCAGAAAAGAGGAAAGTGTTTTAGGTTTAGGGTTACATATATATATAATCCCTTAACATGTCTCTTAACGTGTCTTAACAGGTCCGGACCTGTTAAGACACGAAACTCGTTAATTTTATTCGTGTCTTAACAGTCCGGACTGTTAAGACACGAAACTCGTTAAGACCGACACGAAACCCGTTAAGAGCGGTCGTAATCGTGTCGTGTTAACAGGTCCGTGTCGGAAATTGCCATTCTATTATGCGTGAGAGAAATCTTACGCGTAGCATTTACGCGTAAGGTTCTACAAAGGGACTACGCATATCCTGTGAAGGATATGCGTGTGAATGACCTCTACGCATAAGGTCTACTCTTACGAGTAAGCCTTACGCATAAGGTTTTTTATACGCCTACGTGTAAGCATTACGCATAAGGTCCCCTTTTCCTACGCATAATATTTCTTACGCGTAAGTAAGGATCCTATGCATAAGCTTGCGTCTACGCGTATATTTCTCCTGTTTACGCATAAGCTACCATTTCTACGCCTAAGCCTTGATCAAACCTTCATTATGAATTGTTACGCGGGCAAACTTGTAAATAAATGAATCATAACGTCACGAAACCAATAATGTCACTAATAAACTTAAATGTGTAATGTGTTGTTAAAATTTTGTGATAACATAAACTTTAAAACTTAAAGTTAAATAACCCACGAAACTTATAACGACTTCATTAGACTATTAACCAAACAAGTGATTTTGGACTCAGAATAATCATTGACACATCTCATTCAATAATTAGACAATAAAACCATCATTAACTAACATTATGTCTTTCGATATGTTGGTTCTTTTGGCTAAATGTGTTTCGATCACGACATGGAAGCTCAAATGAATGTGGATGCACCAAACGTTCTTACCATTGCCGATATTTTCCGCGATGGCTATCCAATGAAGATTGAAAGAACAATCTCGAGTTGACTTTGAAACTCTCACCGCCGGAATCTTCTTGTCTCATTGCAAAGGATATTCAAGAATCATCCCTATCGTAACATGCTCACCAACTCGCCATCGTTCCGAGATCTACATACAACAATTACGGAATACAATGCGAGGGTCAAAGGTCAAAGTGCGATATGATGACACTCAATCACAAACAAGTTACCATCACATGCAGACTTAGGGCGTTCTTCTCATTCCCGACATCGAGCCAACCGAATTCAATGCCACACTTATCAAGAGATGGTTCGCAATTCTTGATTGATATTGGGTACGACGAAGCTTGTGGGTTATTAATAAGCATTCTCACGTGGATCTTAAAACATTCCTCACCTTGGAGAACCCTTTATATCATCATCACAAAATCCATTTCGGTCGAGACAAGTGACATGAGCATCCCAAGCTCGTAGAACGCAAATCTTTTGGGCTCGATCAACATGAAACACATCAAGTTGAAGCTCGATATGGGATGACATGATGACATTCCTCAAAATCTTGGCTCAAAGATTCCTTATATCGATATACAAAACTATTGATCCAAAGAGCACTTGGATACAACCTCGATATCCCCAAAGAATCAATGACCCGACAATCTTGACGTGTTGTCCGAACCCACTCTAACGGTCGATTTAAGGAGTCAACTACCAAGAAACAAGGTGTTGTGTTGCGGATCTCCTTCTCTCGGATGAACTCAAACAACTCTACTCTTATAAAAGATATATGACACCGTGAAAGAGAACAAAGTTGGCTTTCTTGATGAAAAATCTTCGGTACTCCTACAAGAAAAACCGAAGAGAAGTGCAGAAGTGTTGCAAGCATCAGAGTCGAGGAAGTTTCCCAAGAGAAATCCTCCACGCAAAGGAAAGTTCCATCTAAGGAAGTTGTTCTATTCCAATTCCCAAGTCTCGAACCGCAAAGACAACTAACAGACGAGGAATGAGGTCTTGAATCGATGAAGAGATTACCTACTCAAACCGCAAGGATGACACTCCATCGATCAAAACCTCCCACCATTGGCGAGATAAAGGAAAAGGAAAGACTCAATAGTTGAACAAGAAGAAGAAGAATCGATGAAGAGCCTGAAACCGACATGAAGAAAGTTCAAATTGTTAGACTCCAACACGTTGCGAAAGAATTTGCTAAAGATCAAATAGGTGGCCCCGGAGGGTCAAGTGGTGATGTTCAACCTACACCAGATCCTGATGCGGTTAATCGACCCGATAAGCGAACTGGTGCTACCACTTTGTGTCACACCCCCAAAATATCGCAGCGGAACGATAGTGTCATTGGGGTATGATGTCATAGCACAAAGTATGGATAAAGAAAAAGACCTCTATAATGAGACGTTTTGAAAAGTTTACCATTCGATTACATAAGTTAAAGTTTACAAGACAAGAATCCCAAAGTTTGATAATACATAAAGGTTTACTAAACATGTCGAATGGTAATTGTTAAAAGCACAAGACTCCAAAGTATGCCATGTGACTCAAAAGCTCCATGAAATGCTATCACCTTACGACCTGAGATAAACATGCTAAAAAGTGTCAACAAAAGGTTCTTTGAGTTCATAAGTTTGTAATAAAATGATCTCAAATACTTTGAGAAATGTTCACACAACAAAGGCATTGTAAATCCACTCGGTTCCAAGTTCCGCCATACAAAACTTGCAACCAGTGTGTTCACAACCCATTGCCTAAAATAGAATAACAATCATGAATATGCGCATTAAGGTAGTTAAAAATATAAATGTCACCACAAGGGTCTTCCAACAACTCGTGTTGGGATGTTCCTCCAACGACTCACGCTAATGTATCCATAAGAATGGCCTTCCAACATATGAATGTTGGATGTTCCTCCAACGACTCACGCTAATGTATCCAAATAAATGGCCTTCCAACATATAAATGATGGGATGTTTGTTTAAGTCTAGTCACTTCACGCACCAAGTCTAAAGTATAAGTAATGTTGTTTGGCAAAAGAGTTTAAATGTTTTGATAAATAAGCATGTATCTCGCCCCAAATAGTTTATAAGAATTCAAACGAGTAAAAGCGGGGTATGAACTCACCTGGTATGATTGATATGCTAACAAAATGAAGTGCACGAAAATGAGGCTCGGAAACTATCCGCGACCTAAGACAAATGATATGCTCTAATATAAGTCGTGAAACAATGTCGTGCATGCAAAATCATATGATATCCATACCACTTGTACGTTTTGGAAATAATGTTTATCGTCAAAATATATGTTTATGACATCCCGTCGTATAAAAAATACTCTACAAGTAGTTACGTTGAAACAACCTCCTATGATAGTCGTAAAATGGTGCACATCGAGTGTTAAGAAACAAACTCAACAGTTTTGGAAGGCTTGTATCATTATCTCAAAGTTTTAGTGTTTAAGTTTCTATCCTAGAGGTCTCGATCACAAAGAAAAATATAGTTTAAGTATGGTACTTTAGTCCAAAGTATAGTTTAAAGGATGGTTTTCGACAAAGTTTAAGCAACCATAATTAATTCATTACGACTCCGCTAAACAAACGGTCGGACATTTTGGAAAATATACTTGGCGAATTTACTTTTACTAGAAGACATCTCTTTATAAAAAGTTATACATCATTGTTAAAAACGTCCTCCAACATGGTGACTAGTTTGCCGTAATACTTGCCTATTAGAATTAATATAGTTTTTCTTGTATAATAAAGTTACGGCAACTTTGTGAAAACGTGTATAATTTAATCGTTACAAATCCGTTTTCTACGTTTTATATGTCCTTAGCTTTGTATCGAAGTATACTAATATATTTTTGATAAGTCGACATAATTTATAATGCCTAAGTTTCACTTTTGACTCGTACAAAATATACATAACATGCTGAAATTTCCAGGAAATTATAGTTTTCGTCGCCAACTTGAAAAATTCATAACTTCTTCGTTATAGCTCCGTTTTAATCCGTTCATGCGACCACGTTTTCGTTTTAAAGTTTATTTTCTAAATATCCTGGCCAAAAAATTTTACCTACTTTCGGATTTTCCAGATTTTGAAAATAAGGACAGACCCTTTTGCAAACTTGTCGAAATGAGTTTTCTCGCGCCAAACCTATTCTAACCCATTCAAACAACTCAAAGCTATTCTAATCCTACCATACACCTTCTTAGGGTGTCATGGTTTCCTTAACATCACCAAAATAATATATAACAAGGAGTAATTTATAGGATGGATTATATATATATAACACTTAAAAACCTTAAAAAGTGGTATAAACATCACATAACTTGCATGTTTTACTTGTGCATAATAAAAATGAACATAGAAATGAATATGAAAAATAATGATATGTATGAAATGATTACTAGTGATTGATGAGGTTTATGAGAACAATGGATTTTCCTAATCACCCAAGGTTTATATTTCAAAACCTATACAAAGAGTGATACTAGAGTGTTAAATAACTTTGTCTTGAAAATTTTATGATGATCCTCCTATGATCCTTGTGGCGCGGTTTTAGAGAGAAAGAGGAAGAAGAATGCTTTGGTCTTTGCTTTGTGAAATAAATGAATGTGATAAGTGAAGTAAAATGCATTTACTTGAAGAGATATTTTAGGTAAGTATCAGTGACTCACCCCTTGTCGACAAGGGGTTTAGTCATCCACTTAATATCTTTTTTTTTTTTTTTTTTTTTTTTACATGTATAAGTGTAGTGAGATGTAAGTTACTTGAAGACTTGTGGTAAGTTGTGTACACATTTGAGTATTTAGGGTAGCGTTAGATAAAAATAAATTTTAACGGGTCAAGATAAAATATATTGAGGTCATAAAAATTATAAAAATACATTTCTTGCAAAATTTGAGTGAAATAATAATTATCGTGTAGTTTTTAATATAACCGTCGTAATTATAGAAATATAACAATTTATATACAAAATAAATTTAAAACATTGGGTAAACTCATAATATTATTTTTTTTACAATCTTAATATGAGTATACAAATATATCGGAATAATTTTTGGAAGTATCGGATCAATTGTTCAAAATAATTATTTACGCGATAGCGTTTATTTAATAAGTAATTATGCGTTTAACGTGAAATGCAAAACCATGCATGAACTAATATGATGAATATTGAGTTTGAGAAATGACCGGAAATTGAGAATTGTGACATTCTTCCCATGTCAGAGGAATCACGTCCTCGTGATTCAATCGATGATACTTAAAGTTCTATCCTTAGGTTTCGTGAAATCGGGTGTATGGTCAAAGTGCTTATGCCAAAACTTACGCGTCTAGGTTTCTTATCTAATGAGACTCCTTTGAATCAATAATACGGTGGATCACTTAATGGTCTAGGGAAAACGACGCTTATGCATTGCGGTCGCCTCGGTTCCTAAATAAAATGCTCGAGGTCGGGGTGGACCTGATATTGAGTCTGGGGTTTGGGTTATTTCCTTCAATTGCCACGGCTAGATGAGCTTGCATCGGTGTCTTATTCAACCGAGGACAATTATTCCTAAGTGATTCGGGCATTACATTCAAAGCAAGTCCTTTGGTTATTCCTCATGTTGCCCACGTTAACCGTTGTTATCGGTCTTGCACGCCTCTACACTCGGCTTGAAAAATGGCTCGATTGATTGCAAATTGTACATAAGCGGCAAGGCTTGTACTTGGTGATGATAAGCACATTTGGGTTGTGTACCGCATACTCTCTTTGTTCATGCATCAGTTGCCACAAAAACTCTTGCTCTCTTGTTGTACGCTACCACATCCATCTGCTCACTCGATCCACTGATTCTTTCCTCTTGTCATTTGCTCTTCAAAGTTCCATTTGACCATCTCATCCGTTAGGGTTCCCGCCTTAATATTGCACTTTGTATTGTAGACGGTTCAAGAGGTTTTCAGCTCCACGGATTTGAGACAAGACCATATATGTACCTCGAGATTCTCTTGGACTCGGGGTAACTAGATGAGGAACTAGTCCGGCTAATTCATGAAATCGGTGCGTAGGTCGCGTGACCACCCCTATCATGGAGTGGTGATAAAATTCATCTTCCAGTTCACGATTTCATTGTCAAGGCAGTTCTCCTCTTTCAATAACGCCTTAAATTCGTCCCATGTCATACCAGTAACCGCTTCTCCGCCTCAGCTCAGTTGTGTGTTCCACCATGTCAATGCCTTCCCGATAGCAAGCAAGCAAGATACTTTACCCTCCGATGTGTGGCACAATTGTCGATGTCGATCACCGACTCTGCCTTCTCTACCCATCGAGTATACGCCAAAGCACCTCCTATACCATCAAACTCCATGGGTTTGCATGTCAAAAATTCCTTATATGTGCATCCGATTCGTTGTTGTTGTTGTTGTTGTTGTTGTGTTGTTGTTGTTGTTGTTGTTACCGCCAACCACATTGTTGGTGTCGCCATTCCTGCTCCCCAGCGGTTTCCGAGTTATTCATATGGTTTCCAACTTGTGTGACAATAGTGGGAAGCAAGATTTGAAGTTGTTGAGCGATGATGGCGGCAAAATCGTGGTTTCCGCCAAAGTTGTTGTCATTGTTACCCATGTCGCCACCGCCTTCTCTACCTCCACGCCACCGTCCTTCCACCCTTTGCGCCGCACCACCTCGGCCGGTCTTTGCGTGTTACCTCTTTGGTGCCATGATCTCGCAAGGAAAGAACCGTTGAATTCCCAATGTCTATACTTAACGCCCTCAAACATAATACCACGCCACAAATTGGTTCCTAAGGTGCGCCCACACCGATCTACCTATGTGGTCGATATGTCCACGCTGGTTGTGACGATTTATAATTATGTTGGCCACCATAATTATAATTGCCTCCTTTCACACGTGTACATACCACCAAGCATACATGTCTCGACGATTGATGTTACCGAAATAGGTAGCCATTCTATCATCCGATTCTAAACGGTGGAGGAGGAATTTAGGGTAGGTATCTATGGAGAGTCGACTTGGTGTATAGGAAATTCCTTTAGGTGCTAAAGTCACTATGAGGTTTGGTCGCCAATAGCCCCAAAGTATCCTCAAGAGAACTCCCATCCCTGCAAAATCATCAAATCTATCCAAATTTAGAGTAACACTTATTTAGCTCGATCTCGTGTCTCATCAAACAAGAACCGCCACGAGATCAAGTTAGATAAATGCTCACATCGAGCTCCATATTTTTAATGACTTGACTAGATTTTGGGACTCCCTATCGGTACAAGGAAACCACGTTATCCAATGAGGTGGTTCTAGAAGAAATATTTAAGAAAACATATGCGCAT
The DNA here is from genome assembly GCA_022545495.1 of Chrysanthemum lavandulifolium. NCBI lineage: Eukaryota > Viridiplantae > Streptophyta > Magnoliopsida > Asterales > Asteraceae > Chrysanthemum > Chrysanthemum lavandulifolium. The sequence goes on from CM040239.1 coordinate 259,630,895, forward strand.
CGAAAAGTGTGTAAGGCGATAGGAAAAGAGAGGATCAACGTGAAAGCGGTTATAGTCTAGGAACTAAATGCAACCTAGTTCTCTATAACCAAGTCTCGATACCAATCATTACACCCCAAAATATCGCAATGAACGATAGTGTCATTGGGGTATGACGATCATAGCACAAAGTATGGATAAAGAAAACGACCTCTATAATGAGACGCTTTGAAAAGTTTACCATTCGATTACATAAGTTAAAGTTTACAAGACAAGAATCCCAAAGTTTGATAATACATAAAGGTTTACTAAACATGTCGAATGGTAATTGTTAAAAGCACAAGACTCCAAAGTATGCCATGTGACCCAAAAGCTCCATGAAATGCTATCACCTTACGATCTGAGATAAACATGCTAAAAAGTGTCAACACAAAGGTTGCTGAGTTCATAAGTTTGTAATAAAATGATCTGAAATACTTTGAGAAATGTTCACACAACAAAGGCATTGTAAATCCACTAAGTTCCAAGTTCCGCCCATACAAAACTTGCAACGTGTGTGTTCACAACCCATTGCCTAAAATAGAATGACAATCATGAATATGCGCATTAAGGTAGTTAAAAATATAAATGTCACCACAAGGGTCTTCCAACAACTCGTGTTGGGATGTTCCTCCAACGACTCACGCTAATTTGTATCCATAAGAATGGCCTTCCAACATATAAATGTCGGATGTTCCTCCAACGACTCACGCTATTGTATCCAAATAAATGGCCTTCCAACATATAAATATTGGGATGTTTGTTTAAGTCTAGTCACTTCACGCACCAAGTCTAAAGTATAAGTAATGTTGTTTGGCAAAAGAGTTTAAATGTTTTGATAAATAAGCATGTATCTCGCCCCAAATAGTTTATAAGAATTCAAACGAGTAAAAGCGGGGTATGAACTCACCCGGTATGATTGATATGCTAACAAAATGAAGTGCACGAAAATGAGGCTCTGAAACTATCCGCGACCTAAGACAAATGATATGCTCTAATATAAGTCGTGAAACAATGTCGCATGCAAACTCATATGATATCCATACCACTTGTACGCGTTTGGAAATAATGTTTATCGTCAAAATATATGTTTATGACATCCCGTCAGATAAAAATACTCTAAAAGTAGTTACGTTGAAACAACCTCCTATGATAGTCGCAAAATGGTGCACATCGAAAAGTTAAGAAACGAACTCAACAGCTTTGGAAGGCTTGTATCATTATCTCAAAGTTTTAGTGTTTAAGTTTCTATCCTAGACGCCTCGATCACAAAGAAAAATATAGTTTAAGTATGGTACTTTAGTCCAAAGTATAGTTTAAAGGATGGTTTTCGCAAAGTTTAAGCAACCATAATTAATTCATTACGACCCGCTAAACAAACGGTTGGACATTTTGGAAAATATACTTGGCTTAATTTACTTTTACTAGAAGACATCTCTTTATAAAAAGTTCTACATCATTGTTAAAAACGCCTCCAACATGGTGACTAGTTTGACGTAATACTTGCCTATTAGAATTAATATAGTTTTTCTTGTATAATAAAGTTACGGCAACTTTGTGAAAACGTGTATAATTTAATCGTTACAAATCCGTTTTCTACGTTTTATATGTCCTTAGCTTTGTATCAAGTATACTAAAATATTTTTGATAAGTCGACATAATTTATAACGCCTAAGTTTCATTTTTGACTCGTATAAAATATACATAACATGTCTGAAATTTCAGAAATTATAGTTTTCGCCGCCAACTTGAAAAATTCATAACTTCTTCATTATAGCTCCGCTTTAATCCGCCAAGCGACCACGTTTCGTTTTAAAGTGTATTTTCTAAATATCTAGGCCAAAAATTTTACCCACTCGTCGGATTTTCCAGATTTTGAAAATAAGGACAGACCCTTTTGCAAACTTGTCGAAATGAGTTTTTCATGCCAAACCTATTCTAACCCATTCAAAACAACTCCGGTTATTCTAATCCTACCATACACCTTCTTAGGGTGTCATGGTTTCTAGGCATCACCAAAATAATATATAACAAGGAGTAATTTATAGGATGGATTATATATATATAACACTTAAAAACCTTAAAAGTGGTATAAACATCACATAACTTGCATGTTTTACTTGTGCATAATAAAATGAACATAGAAATGAATATGAAAAATAATGATATGTATGAAATGCTTACTAGTGATTGACGAGGTTTATGAGAACAATGGATTTTCCTAATCACCCAAGGTTTATATTTCAAAACCTATACAAAGAGTGATACTAGAGTGTTAAATAACTTTGTCTTGAAAATTTTATGATGATCCTCCTATGATCCTTGTGGCTGCCGGTTTTAGAGAGAAAAGAGGAAGAAGAATGCTTTGGTCTTTGCTTTGTGAAATAAATGAATGTGATAAGTGAAGTAAAAATGCATTTACTTGAAGAGATATTTTAGGCAAGTATCAAGTGACTCACCCCCTTGTCGACAAGGGGGTTTAGTCATCCACTTAATATCTTTTTTTTTTTTTTTTTACATGTATAAGTTGTGTACACATTTGAGTATTTAGGGTAGCGTTAGATAAAAATAAATTTTAACGGGTCAAGATAAAATATATTGAGGTCATAAAAATTATAAAAATACATTTTTTGCAAAATTTGAGTGAAATAATAATTATCGTGTAGTTTTTAATATAACCGTCGTAATTATAGAAATTAGGGGTGAGCACAAAAACCGAAAAACCGAATCGAAACCGAAAACCGAAAAGCCGAACCGAAAAAACCGCCCCATTTGACAAACCGATGGCGGTGGTTTTGAATTTTATAAAACCGAATGTTTAGGGCGGTTTTGGTTTCATAAGAAAACCGAACCGAGCAAACCGCCTCGCCCCACCTTTTATATGTTTTATATAATTTTATCTATATAAAGATTTGCTATTTAATTTTAAAGATTTAAGTATAAAACATTATCTATTAAAAAAAATGTGTTTATTTACTATATATACATTAAAATTTGTTTTATTTATCGATATTATATCTTTGTTTTCGAACAATAGTGTTCTTTGAAAATTTCCCCTCTTCTCGTAAGCGAACGAAAAGTGCAAAACCGCAAAGACGTGCATTTTATATTTTAGATTGATGTTTGGTTGTTTTGTACGTTTTTTCGACGCTTTGGATTGCTAGATAATATGCTATTATTGATATTTGATTAAATATTTTGCTTGAAAACTTAGAATTGTAAACTTCATATAAGATTAAACTTGCTTGTTTTCAAGTCGAAAACCGAATAAAACCGAAACCGAACCGATTCAATGTCGAAAGCCAAAAACCAAAACCGAAAAACCGAAACCAAACGGTTTGTAGTTTCCAAAACGAATATACGGTTCGGTTTTTGGTTTTACCATAAAACCGCCCCACCCCGCCCCATGCTCACCCCTAATAGAAATATAACAATTTATATACAAAATAAATTTAAAACATTGGGTAAACTCATAATATTATTTTTTTTACAATCTTAATATGAGTATAAAAATATATCGGAATAATTTTTGGAAGTATCGGATCAATTGTTCAAAATAATTATTTACGCGATAGCGTTTATTTAATAAGTAATTATGCGTTTAACGTGAAATGTAAAACCATGCATGAACTAATATGATGAATATTGAGTTTGAGAAATGACCGGAAATTGAGAATTGTGACACTTTGGAGCAACAACAAAAGCGCGTGGAAGATTCTACTGAGTATCACATTGAAGAACCAGAAACTGAAAAGTCCGAGAAAGATAAAGATGTTGATTATGATAAGTTTCTTCTGGATAGTCCTACACGTTCAAAGGAGAAAACTTCTGAACCACCAAAGGACCCGGAGTCTCCTCACATCTCATCATCATCGGATTTAACTTCTCAATCATCACCACCACCATCAAAAAGATCAACCAAATCAACATCCAAATCAGTGAAGAAGCCAACGGCATCTTGGATCTCTCAAGCTAAGACGCGAATCGTTAAAGTCATCAAACAGTCGAAAAGAAAGATGTGCTCTTCAAGAAAATGAATTTCTTCACGATCGACATGATTACCTTCATGACGAGAATGACGAGATGAAAGTTGAAAGGAGTATGTCCGTAAGCTCATGAAAGATGATCTTCAAAGGAAAATGGACGAGATGATCAAAGGATACACTCACAAGTTCCTTCTTGACGTAGTTCCTAAACCGACAAAGGAGATGTACACCGCACAACTTTATCCAATCTTTTGCATTTGGCCAAGCAAACCATGAAATCAACTCCAATGAATGTAAACATCAATCTGTTGAACCCACAATCTTCTCGGATGATGAATTGGTGAATCGGTTGGTAGTTCAAATGTCGAAACGCCTGCAACATTTGCCTCCCATGAAGGTAAATTGTTTGAAGCATTGCCGGAATACCAACTCAGTCATCATTCGTAGAAGAAGTGAAGGCCTAAACGCCCAAGAGACGACGAAGACAAAGATAAGGATAAGGATAACGAGCCCAAACGCCAAGAAGTCCGGTGAATCATCTTCTATGCAACCTCCACCCCAACGGACTCCAACTCAACAAAGGTCTCCTCCTCGCTCTTCTCTTCGAAAAACCTCGATTCTTCCGAGTTACCACCCTGCACTCGAAAACCGGTGATCACTTTGAGTATACGGGTGGTGACGAAGAGGAATTCCATGAGCCCCAACAACAACCCATCTCTCCCGACACGCCTAAGAAACCGTAATCCTCCTCAGGCCAAAGAAGAAGAAGAAGGCTCCTATGACCGACGCCTTATCATGGCTAGACGAGGATGATAATGAATTGAATGGTTCTCGAAGCTTGTTGATTCCACTCCCTACCCAAATTGAAGGCCAAGAGGTTCTGAATGTAGTACATTGGAGCATGCGAAACTACTACAAGAAAAATTACGTGTGAAGAAGATGACGAAATCCGAGTTGAAGCGAATCAAGAATGAAGCATTTCAACTTCATAAAGACAGTTCGAAAGTGCTATTGAAGTTGAGTATCACCTTGATAATATAGCACGAGCTATGTCTAACAACATGGATTGGCTCAACCTGAGCGTACATCGACTTCACCAAACAGACAACCTCCATATTACACGATCGGTCAAAACCTCTACCAACAATTGGCCAACCAGATCGACCTAGGATTCCATTCGATATTTCTTCAACAAAGACTTGGAATTTCTTCTACACGGTGGCGATGGTTCAAGGAAATACGCTACATCTCCGACACTTCCATTCCCTGCCCATATACTCTAACCGCATAGCCATCGAGGAAAGGGCTAACCACATGTTCTCCAACAATGTGGAAGTATATGATCGTGATGCAATGTATGGGATTCACCATTGGCGGAAAGTCAAGAATCTACTCATGAAGTCGCCAGTTGAAGTCTCAACATGAAGTGTTGAGTACTAAAGTATCGTTGCCATCAAACATGTTGATCTTTCGTCCAAATGGGACTACACTTTTCTTAAGAATATTGTGGTCAAAAGGCAAGACAAAGGGAATATGCATTCTCCAAGCGGACTTTGAGAATTTGTCTATCAACGATATTGAAGACATGTACCTTGCCAAAGTACTGGTCGCATGAGACAGCTTTTCAAGCAAGTACAACGTGAATTCATCAAGTCCTTGCTTATCTTCATCGAAGCATAGTCATCAAAGAACGTGTAGAAGATCTCCACTTGTAGTTGAATCATATCGCACCGTGTCAACTTACTCCACCTCGCCTAGATCTTCCCGACATTAACCGGCTTTCACAACACACACTCATCACCCAACCATTCGAGTGGTTACATTAGTGAAACACATCGCAATTGCTTGATGGCGTGTAGAGATCTTCACAAGTTTGGGGATCACACATTGAAGAAGGTTAGGGACGGATTGGCTTATAGGTTGAAGGATATTCATGAAGGCATTGGGTCACAAAGCGATGGAATTCCAAGGAAAGACGGGATGTGAGAAGGATCATCGAAAAGATTGATGAAAGGTTGTATCGACAGGACCGCCTGTAACTCGGAGAGCTTTGTAGGCGGTCGTCCGAGGATTGCTCTCGCCGGCTATCAACGCCCGGTTGCATTCACGGAAACATTGATGGACTTCACGGTACCCTTTGAACTCGCTTCTATTTCATAATATTTTGGATGTATGATTATTTATGACCATGGCTTGTGCACATAATAACAGTGTACAACCCAGAATCGTCAAGAAAGGACCACGTAGTGCGCTTGATGCTACAATCCTTATAAAAGGAGCGAAGCTTCTTAGTTTTGAGTAAAACCTATCTAACCTTTCATTTTCAAGGTTTTGCTCAAAAGAACAAGTACTTCCGTATGTTTTCAAAACCTCAACCGTTTATATCACTTGTTGAGGGGAGTATTTGAATTAAAACTTTGTTCACAAATTGTTTACAAGTGGTCATCTTCCCAACACTTTCGAAATGGTCATATTTATTCTCAACTTTTCAAAAATAACATTTTATATGCCATTTTTAGGGGAGAAAATTATGTGATAAGAAATATGTTGTGTAAATGCAAATGAATCTTTGTGCTATAGACTTAACCAACGAATTGACGATACTTAATGTTAGTAACTCGAAAAGACTTGTCCGGACGGGTAATAATTTCAAGCTAGTTCGCTAGTGATGTAAACGTGTCTCGCAAAGGACTTGTCCGAATAGAATGTACCATTCGAGAAACTCTTGGTAGACATGAACTCGACGGGTTTGACAACCTTTCGAGGTTTGTCTACACCTTCGAGGTAGTTATTAGAGCTAGTTGTCACCTAAAAGTCGACAATTATGTAACTTTTAACTATGCAACGAACCGTGTCTCATGGGGATTGTCTATCTTGAGTTGATCAATTCATAAAGTGCACGCTCTTTCCTCACCGTGCGATTTCCATAAAACTCTTAAGCACATGTGGAGGGGGAGTATTCGCAAAATATCAAACTCTTACAAAGGGTACAATGTTTTACAATCATAACGTTGTGAGAGATTTTCTTGAAAATTGGTTTTATGGCAACATAGGTTAGTCATGGAGTTATAAGGTGACTAAGGTTAGGAATAACTGTCCTATGATCCGCCAGAGCCGGAGGGATCTACCCAAGGATATCACAAATAGTTAGTACTTAAAACTCCTTAGGTACGATTATAAAAGGAGAAATGAGAATCGGAGAAAGAAGGAGTTGAAGAATTAAAGGAATGCAAAGAAAGGGTGAAAAGAAATAGCCCTCCAAATTATTCAACTTAGGGCGATACATCGGTTCAATTCATATGCTCTTGGTTGTCACTTAGTGACGCCGGTATTGAAGATTAAAAGTCGTCATGGACCCGATGACGCATGCACTAAACCTTCTTAGCCACTCAAGTTTCTCAAAAGAAGCTTGTTTCATTCTCACAGGAACCCTACGTAAACTATTGGCTTTCTCTTAGAGATCGGTGGTATTGAAGAAGGAGACCCTCTCCCTAGTCTCCGCCGGGAAAACCAAAATGCACTATTGAGTCTAGAACCACGAGATTCATCAAAAGATCTCTTAGGTACACTTGACATTTCATCACTTGGTGTTCAACAATAAGAACATCGGTGATACGTTATCGAGTCCTTCACGAACTTAGCAATCGTCGAGAACATTTATGAGAGGTTCACAACCGTGATCCTCGGTGATTGAATAGAAACTCTGCCAGGTCAACATCAAACGACCGACAAAGCAGTCACTTCGTTAACTCCCGCGGATTATGCTTAGTGTGTCTCAAACGGTCTACAATCGTGAGGTGATGCTTGGTGTACCTCGAGACTCATCTCGAATCTGTAGGTGTACTTTGGTACATCGCGTTATCTCACTTGTGGGACTCCGGTTCAGAACGGCCTTTGTGAGAATTAGAGATGTGTTTTCACACTATGTTAACACTCTCGAAGTTCAAACTTGTAAGTGCGGAATCCGCTTATTACTAACCGTTTTCATGTTTTATTCTTATGGATGCTCGAGCGGAATGATCGTGCAAATTCTTCACATGCTCATGCCAACATCATCACTAATGGAAGTTCGATCTAAAAGCAACACAAAGTCGAATGATTCTTCGTCAAACCAAAGAATCTACAAAGTTAAAGACTTAAAGAACTTCATCAAGATTGAAATCCAACGTCAAAGAGCGTGTGAGCATGTTGAAGAATGACGTGGAGACACTGGAGCAAACAAGGCACTGAGGCGACTTGATGCGACAACAACAACATACTATCACTACCATCACAAAGAACAATGATCAAAGAACAAAGTTAAAGATGACGTCAAAGCAAAATTGTTCACGGAAGACAATTTCTCTACACTGGGGAGATTGTTCGAATCAAGGCAATTCTTCTCACAAGAAAGAAGAATGTCAAAAGACGTCAAAGCTACTATTACATCAACGCCTTCACCGTTCATAATCATTCATCACCAACACTTAGGGGGAGATTGTTGGAATCACTCCTAAACCTAAATCAAGTGTTAGTAATTTACATGTAATAGTTAGCTTAATTATGGCCTTTATGTTTGTTATTAGCTTAAGCTTATGTAGAAGGCCCATGAGCTTAGACCCATGTCCATTAAGGAAAGGAAGGGAGTAGGAGTGTTGCCCTAGCTCCCCTTCCTATAAATACTCTTGTGTAACCCTCACTTGAGGGTTGGTTGTTCAATTCATTTCTCTTTCACTACTTCACGCATAACCGTCCTTATTATCTTACGCGTAGTGTTTATGTGTGCGTTGTTCAACCAATCTTTCTTCTCTATTTCCTTCATTGATGCTTGTGTTGTAAAACTAGTGACCTAACAAGTCTAATGACGTCGTGATAAGTTTCGTGAGTTAGTTAACTTTAAGTTTTAAAGTTTATGTTATCACATATTTTTCACAACACATTACACAATTAAGCTTATTAGTGACAGTATTGGTTTCGTGACGTTATGATTTATTTATTTACAAGTTTGCACGCGTAACAATTCATAATGAAGGTTTGATCAAGGCTTAGGCGTAGAAATGGTTGCTTATGCGTAAACAAGATAAGTATACGGCGTGACGCAAGCTTATGCGTAGGAACCTTACTTACGCGTGAAATATTACGCGAGGAAAAGAGGATCTTATGCGTAAAGCTTATGCGTGGCGATATAAAACCTTACGCGTAAGGCTTACTCGTGAGAGTAGTCCTTATGCGTAGATGTCACCGTTCCACGATATCCTTCACATGATACGCATAGTCCCTTTGTAGAACCTTACGCAGAACGCCACGCCGTAAGATTTCTCTTACGATAACCTTCTACGCCGCAAGGTAATCCTTATGCGTAGATGTTCAATAACCTTGATTCTGATTATTATGTGATGTAAACCTGAAATAAAATCATCATAGCATCAATATAAACACCTTCATTCATTCTATAACAGATCATGGCATGAGTGCTTATCAAACAGTTTATGCGTAGCAACCTTATGCGTAGAACTTAAACCCTAGTTTCAAGAATTACGCGTAAGAAATCTAGCCATGAAAATTGCACCAAACTTTTTCTGGTAAGTCTAAGATGTTATGTGAGTGTAATGACCAAGTTTTAACACCAAATTCTCAGTGAATCAAAAGTACCCAAATGTGAAGAACATTAAACCCTAAAGTTCAATTCTTAATCAGTTAGTGTTTCTGGGTATTTTCTGGGTTAAAACATGATCAATTCATATTGAAAACAACTTCATCCAACAATCTTTATGACCAAAAACATTCACATTTGAAAATACCCAAACCCACGCATAAACCCTAGTTTTTCAAATTCAATCAATAGGTGATTCTGGGTGTGTTTTGAGTGTAAGAATGGTATTAGTGATGTTAAAGAAACGTTTTGACACAATTATCTTAACCTCAAACACAAAAACACGATTAAGTGTTCATACGCTTATGCGTAGAACACTAAAATCATTAAATCTTCAATTTTAACCGTTGGATTCGCATGAAATTCAAAACCATTGTTTAAAAACTTGTTAAGAACACAAAATCACTTACAAATTGAAGATCAGAACACCGGATTTGAAGATTGATTTGTATGCGTAGGATTAGTTAGGTGATGATAATAAATGTGAAGTGTAAGTTAGGTGAGGGAGTTTTATTAAAAGAGAGTTTGTGCTTTTGGCAGTTTTAGTCCCTCCACCTTTTCCATTTTCATCTAAAGCCTTTTAACTTCCATTTTGGTTACCAAACGAAGAATATTTGGAAATAACTTTGACGACACTCCCTCACGACTTAAGAGATAATGAAAGGTTATAAATTTTAGTCCGAGGAGTGTTAGTAAACCAGAAATGTGACCACCATTATTAAAGAAACAACCAGGATAAGGTAACATGCAAGTACACGGTTATTTTGAAACAATTAAGTATTACATTTTCTCCCCCTCAACACTTGATCGAAAAAATACTGAATTTTGAAAGATTAGAGTGTTGACGGAAGAAATGTACTTGCCATGTTAAAGGAAAAATAGATAGAAGAATATTTTTGTTGTTTTATCTGATTTTATACTTTTATATTTTGTTTTTGAAAAATATTTACAAAAGAGATTTTGGTGTTTGACTGGTTTTTAAGACTGTTTTAAGAGTTCATCCAGTTCATCTTGAGTCAAACACCGCATACCAATCCGGTGGACCAACTCATTAAACCTAGCGGGAGGCAAGGCTTTGGTGAGTAGATCTGCCAATTGGTATTCTGTACCCACGAAGTATAATTCAACTGCACTGCTCCATGTGGTCCTTGATGAAATGATAACGAAGATCGATGTGCTTTGATTTGAATGCCGAATCGAGTTGCGAGATCGCAATAGCACTCCTATTGTCACAAGACATCGATTCATCCAAATACGTAACCATAGTCTTTGAGTTGTGTTCTCATCCGATGACTTGAGCACAACACGCCGACATGGCTACATATTCTCGCTTGTTGATGACAACATGTACAATCTCGCTTCTTTGACCGCCAAGACACCGCTTTATCACCAAGAAATTGTAGTGCTCCTGAAGTACTTTTCCGTGAATCCAAACATCCTGCGTGATCAGCATCATGCTCGAGGAGCTTGTTTGAGACCATACAGAGCTTTGTTCAGTTTGTAGACATGGTTCGAGAACTCGGGATCAACGAATCCTTCTGGTTGGCTGACATAAACCGTTTCTTTTAGTTGTCCATTGAGAAACGCAGTTTTGACATCCATCTGAAAGACCGTCATATTCATATGAGCCGCGAACGTAAGAAATATCCGAACAGTCTCAAGACGAGCAACCGGAGCAAATGATTCTTCAAAGTCAATACCCTCTTCATGTCTATAACCCTTAGCCACCAGACTTGACTTGTTTATGATGACATTCCCATCAACATCCAATTTGTTTTTCCAAATCCACTTTAGACCAATGACGTAGACCCCTGATGGTCTTTCAACCAAGTCCCATACTTCAAGACGTTTGAATTGGTTGAGTTCTTCCTGCATGGATTCTATCCGGTTGTCTTTTTCATTGCGTCTTTAATGTTTTAGGCTCGATTAGCGGATAGTGAGTGCATAAATGCAATGTTCACCATCCGTGTGAAGACGTTGTCTCGTAACGACCGGTTGATTCGGGTTGCCAATAATATTTTCGGAGGATGGTCTTTTGTCCGTCGATGTGTAGAGGGTTGATGTTGGTATACATTGTGCAGTCTCGAGGATTCAAATGGTTTGTTGATGATTCCACGACATCGGTGCAGCGGTTTCATTAGCAAACGAGTTAAAGAACGCATTTGGATCAAAATCTGCGGTGGGGTACTACATTAAGAACATCATCAACGGTTCATCATTGTTGGAGCGGTTTGTTCAACTGTTGTGGTGGAGTCAATCGGTGGTGCTTCTTCAATAGTAGTTGTTGTAGCGGTGTATCGGTATAAGAGTAGTATCGGGTTGAGCGGTGAAGCAATGGATACACCGAGCACGTTCATCAATATCGTCAGCGAGCGATGGAGCAAATAACCTTTCCATTTGTTGACGAGTGAGTCGGGGCTTTGATCGACCAAATGATGGGGTTTGAGGAAGTTTAAGTGGTTGTGACCGGTTCCAAGTCGTTATACTCGTGGCCATATCCGTAAGTTCATCAAAATGAGCATGAATCATTTCCATAACTTTGTTTTGTCTGACGATTCCGATCCGGTAACCTTTAGAATTCTCACAATATCCAATATAGACTTCAATGTCGCTTTGGCTTTGAGCTTTCCAAAATCATCACGATCATTATTCGGATAGCAAAGGGAGCCAAATACATGAAAGTGTTTGAGATTCGGTTTATGGTTGTGGAAGCTCAAACGGTGTTTTGTTGTGGCGTTTAGTAATCATAGATCGGTTTGAGTATAGCATGCGATGAATCGACACGCCCATAAGTAATGTCTGGAAGTTTAGCATTGATTAACATTGTTCTTGCAGCTTCCACTAACGCTCGATTTGCGTCTTTCAACAACTCCGCTTTGTTACGGTGTACGTGCAATAGATGTCGATCTTTGAATTCCCACTTTCTCATAAAATTCATGAAGGTTTGGTTAACAAATTCGGTTCCTTTGTCTGCATTACGATTTGTCGGCGGTGTTTGAGTGAACACAGTATTTTTGTGAGAAAGGTGATGATTTGGAGCTTGGTCTTTGCTTCAAGAAAGTAGACCTAAGTCCAGCGTGAGTAGTCATCAACAATTACCAAGATGTAGCGTTTGCCATTAATCGTTTGGACGCATCGGGCCACACAAGTCCATGTAAAGAAGATGAAGCACATCTTTGAGAGTCATGTTCCACCTTTGAAGGAAAATGAGCACGAGTGCTTTTCCCTTGTTCACAGTCGTGAGCAAAGGTGATCTTTAGAATACCGAATCGTGGAGTCCTTCAACTAGTTTGTGTCGAGCAAGATTGGTTATAGTTTGAAAGTTTAAATGTGAGAGACGACGGTGCCATAGCCGTGATTTTGTTGATGTTGCCTTTGAAAGTAAGCGAGATGGGAGATGACGCGACCATGTCTTGCATAGAGATAGTGTAAAGACTTGAGTTACGCGAGCGGACATAAGATCGCTTCCTTGTAGATCACGAATGAAACAAGATTTCTCCACAAGCAACCTCCAAATCTCCATCACGAATCGACCTCTCGAAAGCAGTTGTGACCGAGGCCTTCCACATAATAAACCACGCTAATTTCGATGTTCCCATTGATATAGTCTCCGTAGCCATGATATCTCGCGAAGTGATCATTCCGAATCACACAGTACCAATGAACTTTGCAATAAAGTTTGATAATGATTTAAGATTGCCTCGTCATGTGTCGGGAACATCCGCTATCAACAATCCGAGAATGATCTCGTATCACCGCATTACACATACGCATCGACACGGATGGAATAGAAGTAGATGTGGAACCCAAAATGTTAGAGGTTCCGGAGCGATTATAGTGAGACATACATACATCAATAACTTTAGGCATCCATTTAAATCCTAGTGTGTTATATATCCATTTCTGCCATCTCCAACTAGTATTTGCTTTAGTCTTAGTGAATGCACTAGGTGGTACTACTTGCTTAGGAGGTGAAACTTGAGCTACATGTACAGCAGTGTGTTTCTTAGAATCTAAAGAGGGCGGTTTACCAAGCACAGACTTAGAAAGATTTGTGGACCTAGAGGTATTCCGATTCTTAGGATTCCGTAACCGAGAAATGATAGCTTTAGCAACACATTTGTCATGACAATCAGAATTCATACTTTTACGACAAATAACACAAGGTGCATCAGACTGAATATCAAAAGTACTTAAAGGTTTAACATTCGTTACATCACTATTTCTATTACATTTGCCGACGCAATATCTCTAGTGGAAGCAACGTGAGTCTTATTCATAGTCCTAGGGTGTTCTTCTACTTTAGCATTCCTTATTGATCTTTTCTTAGGTCGCAACTTCCTATTCTTCGATGTAGTGCTCCTAGGTCGTGAAGTGCGGACGTTTGGAAAAGAGGCAACTATTCTGTTTCGAAGAGAAGGAAGCACGTTAGCAACTTGTGTTTTGGCGTGGGCATTCTAGGTTCACGATTACTAAGTGTTACTTGTGCTATTCTCTTAATCACGATGAGGCGGAAGTAGTTTATACTTTCCTAACATTTCTCTTAACTTAAAGATAGTGTGAATCAAATCTTGATTTTCGAACGAATATTACCAAAGAAAATTCATTACTTCTAGTGTGTGCAAGATAATGATCAAGTTCGTTTGATGCTTCATGACGAGTCTTATTGAGTAAATCAAATATGACACCATATTCCTGTTTAACTTTTACAAGTTCTTGTTCATATTTTGAGATTTGACTTTTCAAAGACACGTTTTGACCATCTAGTTGCTCAAATTTTGGATTAAAATTGTTTGATTGCAACTGGTGGATTTTGTTTTGCAAAGCAAGTTCACGATTTTGACAATCTTTTTGACACCATTGAAGACGACGTTTTGCATTTGAAAACGTTCGTTTTCAACTTTCAAAGACTCGATCCGAAGCACATTATCGTATTTTCAACAGCCACAACATTATCAACAATATCGTGAGAGATATAATCGATGCATATGACAAAGAATTCAATAACACAACATTATGGATATCAACCTGATAATATCTTTCAAGAGTCGATCAACATCTTTTCGCAATATTTTCTTTTACGTTTAGCATTAGAAATGGATGTTTCGCTTTCTCGAAAATGACCTTCATCACTCCAAGTTCCTTATGAAAGTCCCGTTCCCAAGACAATGCACAATTTTTCAAATTTTTAACATTTGGTAAAAGATTTTTCCGAAAATGTCTCTTTGTTCTCGCGCCAGGCGATTGAAAATGTTGAACTTTGATTTGAATGATATTCTCTCTCATGTTGTAAAGTTTTGAGGTCGACCATGAAAAGGTCAAAATATCTAAGAATTTTGCAATTTTAGGTTTTGAGTTTACTTCACTAATGGAAGGTAAAGGACCATAAATTTGTGCATAATCGGTTGGGGATTAACATTAGAAGACTCAGACGTTTTATGATAACCCTTGGTGTGTTAGAAGAAGCCGTTGGTGTGTGAAAGTGACCGGTTTTGAATACTTAAAAGGTTTGTTGTAAACAATGCTTAATTTTGATCGACTCTCGTCTTACGCATCTAATTCCTCTTGACGATGATATTCAACAACACTCATAATATAATTATCAATTTTATATTACTGACCGAAACTTGTGGATTTGGTTTGAATGCTTTGGTTGAAAGCTTAGGTTTGTAATCGGCAAGATTCGGTCCATATCCATTTGGATTGGGTTTAAAGTAAACTTTTCAATAACGCATCGACTCACCATGTTTGTAAACAACAGCTTTAAACTCTTTAAGTTTGTTTTGCAAGTCGATAATTTCTTCAAGATGATCATCTATTCGCTTTAGTTGAATGCTTTTTGTATGCGAGAACTGTTTTGACAAGTTAACAACTTCAGCCTTAGCTTTTTGATTTTCCAAGGTGAGCGTTAATTTGCTTTTTATGTTCATGTTTCAGTTGTTCTATTTCGCATAACAAAGCATTATTCAAGCGGCTAGATCACGATCTGTCTCTAAATATTTTTCGTTTTGATGAGATTTAGCAAAGGCGGCTTCAAAACCTTTTCACGCTTTTCTTGAGTTTTGAAAAGTTGAGTTGCTTTTGTAAACATTCAAAATCCTTGGTTAACAGTGCATTTTTACTTTTCAAGTCCCGATTTATTGCACGACATTCTTCCACTATGGATTGTTGGTTTTAAGCCACGGATCAACATCCGGACGAGGCACAAGTTCGGCGTGTTCAACGTGAGTCACCACATGATCATTATTTAGATCCTCAAGTATAACCACGAGTCAATTTGATTATCAATGTAAACCATAAGGTCATCTTGATCGTCAAATGTAACTACGGGTCTAATTGAAAATCGCTTGAATGAGATGTGGATGACTCATTTTGAACATTCGAGCTCATGGATTCGATGTTGGCGGAGATATTAGATCGAGATAAATATGGTTTGTTCGGGTGCACCGAGACAAGCCATCGGTTTCCACTGGGGGCTGTGTCACTCATGTGTAACTCATGCATATTAGCCATCAACATAATAAATGCATTGGCTGCAAGTCCTCCATATCATCATCGAGTCTGCATCCGCCATAAAATCGTGTTCTTTATCCGTGAGAGTTCCACCACTTCATCCTTAAGAGCCAAAAGTAAAGCCTCCTTGTGATAAGCATCGCCCTAGTCCTCGGCTTTGGGCATGCATTAGCCAGTGTCCCTTCTCATTGCAATTGTAGCATCGAAGACCATTCAACCCATTCGAGCATTTCTGCTCCACCACTGGAGCTCTGTTGTTATTCCTACCCATAGCATTAAACCCTTGACCACCGCCCATCCGACGACCATAACCACGATTCGAACTTCAACTCGTCCATTGTTCACAACAACTGATTCACGGTGTTTGATGAGGAACGAATGATTGTTGGATTTGTTTGTATAACGCCAAAAGCATTAGCAATCATAAAATCCTTGTTGCAATGCTTCAAACGGATCGGATTCCTCATTAGCTTGACTATAAAGTGCATGATCATTGTTGTTGTTGTAAGGAACCAATTGATTTTGTTGAGATTGCCGTGATTGATCATTTGGTGTGATTGTGGCGGTTGGTTGAGTTCTTTGGTTGAGGAGGATAACTGCTTTGAGCATACAAGGCAAGTTGTTGATTTTCCTAGATGTGAAGATGAAGCAATTTGAGCACGAAGAATCCTTTCCTTATCAACTTCCTTTTGATGAGGCTTCAAGTAATCGTACAACAATCCGTATGTAGAATGATGCATGTTCTTCGCAGACGGAGAAAAATGACATACTTCTCCCATTCGTGACCAAGACTACTCAGAACTTAGTATTAACGCAATTCTTGGCATGATGATGTTGTGTTTATCCAAATCATTTATGATGTCCGAGAATCGATGATGATAAGACTCTAGTGTCTTTCCGTGTTCAATCATGAAGTGTTCATAAGCCAAGTAAATTTTGGATTCCATATCCTCCTGATTGAGTGCAGATCCTTCCATAAGAAGATGAATATGTTCCACATTTCCTTTGCGTCTTTTGAGCATCAAAACTTTGAAGAATTGGGTTTGGTAATCCTAAAAGGGTATATTGCATTGCAAGCTCATCACTTCATAGTGTAGAAGTTCTTACGGATTCAGTCCGCAATAGTAGCAATGTTTGATTGTTCATCTCTTGGTGGATTAGCACTTGGATCTCCGGTACAATGACAAGGCATCCAAATGGACCTTCCAAGATAACCTTCTTTAAGAACTTTCCATGTGGCTTCTTTAGATCACAAAACCTAAAGAACCTAATTACCTATTGATCGTAGTTTCGGAGTGAGCATTGGAGGTCTATCAGTGATCCGACCTCATGAATTGATTGTTGGTTGCTTAAAGCTTCACACATCTTTGCAAACCAAGTGGGTTCCTTCATAGTGTTCCTTGATGGATGTTGATTGAAATCGTTTGTGTAGGGTTGAACTTGAAGACTTGGTGGTGGTTGAACCATTTGTGGTGGTGGAATTGCTCCCGGTTGTGAGTATGTTGTTGATTAAATTGTTGTTGATAAATTGCTTGTTGTTGATTCCATTGTTGATGTTGTGGACTTAGTTGTTGTTGTCGTTGAGTATAAGTGTAAGGAAATAGTTAGAGTATGGTGGTTGTGACATGTTGAAAAACTTGTGTTATAAAATGGATCTTTGTAGTCGAATGAACCTTTGTTGATGAAGTATCCTTAGGCATAGAAATCACAATAAACCAAGTAGCACTTAAGCGTAAAACACCAAAGTTACGCGTGTGACAAGAGTTACTGCGTGGTTTAGCTTACGCGTGGCGGAAAAAGCACTAAAGTTATGCGTAAAATGAAGTTAGGCGAGAAAACTTAGGCGTGGGATTACCTTATCGTAAGACTAGGCTTAGGCGTAGATGAATCTTATCGTGGGATGTTCTACGTGTAAGCTTATGCTTATGCGTAAGTTTAGGTTTTAGCCCAAGTGTTCTTTTACACTATCACAATGCAAAGATATCCCAAGTCGACGTATTTTCGTGCTTATCCAAGCAAGAAAACACGGAGTAAACCCTGAAAATCGAAGATCAAACTACGGAATTCTTAAGCGTAAGATTAGGGTTTCATTATCGTAGAACTACTCGTAAAAATGACTTTTGCCCAAAGATGTTTCTAAACCAGATTTTTGTGATGAAATAGCTTCAATATCACCAAGATAACACAAAAGTGTGAAATTTGATGATCCAAAGTGTCTAAAAGCAGTTATCGTGAGCAGCGACCTCGTTAAAACCAAGCTCAAAACGTGTATCCACGCGTAAAATTTGAAACTTTTTCCAAAAGCAGTTATTTTAACACCTTAAAACGTTGAAAGGACAAGAATCTTGGATTAAAAAGTGTAAAAAACGTGTTTTTAAATGAACCAAAGTATCTCGTATTCTTTACGCGTAGGACCAAAACCCACTTCAAAAGCAATACGATTCACCCAACTAGTAGGCGATTGATACCACTGTTAGGTCACTAGTTTTACAATACAAGCATCAAGAGAAGAGATAGAGAAGATAAGAGATCGGTTGAACAACTCACACAAACACTATGCGTATAAAACTATAGAAAGGTTAGGCGTAGCACATGTGAAAGAGAATGAATTGAACAACCAACCCTCAAGTGAGGGTTATACAAGAGTATTTATAGGAAGGGAGCTAGGCAACACTCCTACTCCTTCCTTTCCTTAATGGACATGGGCCTAGCTCATGGGCCTTCTACATAAGCTTAAGCTAATAACAAACATAAAGGCCATAATTAATCTAACTATTACATATGAATCACTAACACTTGATTTAGGTTTAGGAGTGATTCCAATGACTTGCATCACCACATCTAAAACACTTTCTTTCACCTTTACCCTTTTTGTCATCCCGATCTTTTCGGAAAGACTTCTTTTCTTCTCGAGGTTGTCTTACAAACTTTCCTCTTCTTCTAAAGAACTTAAAATCTCTAACGGCCATGGCATACTCCTCATCTTTACTACTGAGCAAGATTCGTCGTCATCGCTGATTCCGCCTTTGCTTTTAGAGCAACAGATTTGATCTTCTCCCTTCTTCCTTTGATGATCTCCGAATCTTTCTCCATTACCATTTCATGAACTTTGAGGTTGCCAATTAGCTCGTCTAGTGACATTTTTGAGAGATCTTTTGATTCTTCAATAGCGGTCACTTTAGCTCTCCATTTGGGATGAAGTGCTCTAAGAAATTTCTTGACAAAGTTCTTACTACGAAAAGATTCATCAAGTGCTTTAAGTGATGTAATAATAGTATTGAAGCGAGCAAAGCCACAATCAATGGTTTCATCTTCAGGGATAACAAATTGTTCATATTGTTGAACAAGAAGATCAATTTTGTTATCCTTGACTTGTGAATTACCTTGACGTGTAATAATTAAAGATTCCCAAATATCTTTGCGGTTTCACATATAAAAATTCTTTCATATTCTTTTCTAGGTAAAGCATTATAAAGCATCATTTTAGCTTCATTATTTTTAGCAATTAATTTCTTTTGTTCATCAACAGAAATATCCTTTGTTGTAGAGCTAAAATCCCCTTTAACAATAATGAACCAAAGATCTATATCTTTTGATTTTACATATGTTTCAAAACGGTTTTTCCAATAGAAAAATCCATTGGTTTCAAAGAGTGGTGGTCTTTGCATAGATTGCCCTTCTTTAAAGTTTTCAGAATCCATGGATCATTTCAAGTTTATAAAATACAAGTTATTTTAGAAAATCTTGAGCAAAGAGGCTCTGGTACCAATTGTAGAAAACTAGAGGGGGGTTGAATAGTTTACCAATTAAAAACTTTGTTTTGAAACTTATTGAAAGATCAATTGATATTGATCTTTGATATGTTAATGAAATATGCAAGCAATATGTAAAGAGTAAATAAGGAAAGAAATGATCAAACCACAACAAGTTGTTTATAGTGGTTCGGTCTACAAGGACTCTTTTTCCTTGCCCTACTCCACTCCCCGAGTCTCACACTCGAGAGTTTAACTTCACTAGTCAACAAGCTCCTTTCACCGGCGGAGAAAACCTTTACACTTCGCTTACACTATTTCGACACTAAGCTAGATGTCGAGTTCTTTCCAAGGGTACAACCACTCCCACACACAATGTATTTTGAGGACTAAAATACTAACCACTCACACTCACAAGATTATGATGGTTTAATACAACAATGAAGTATGAATCAACACTAGATCATACAACATCGAACAAACAAGACTTCCAACTTCGTTTGAAGCTTGAATGTGACTTGATCTTCTTTGCTACAAAGAGATCACTAATATGATATGAAACCGAGTTAGAAAGGTTAGAGAGAAGATATGTATGAGAGTATGATAGAAAGGGATGAAAAACTACTTGGTTTGGCATTGCTATTTATAGCCAAAATGGATAGGAGCGATCCACGGACCACGGAACCCTTAAAGGGTTCCGCCTGTACCATTTTGGTACCGTGGGGTCCGACGACAAGATTACCAAAATCTTACCAAAGTCAACCAAATCCATCTAAGATTGTGTAGGATATGAAGAGTACAAATCCACAAAAATATCTAATGAAATCTTTCAATGATTTCCATGATGCATTACATGATGTCATATGTTGTATTTCTATTTTAGAAATATGCAAGTGCTTAAGTAGTGTTTGGTTTTAAGAACCTAAACACATTCTAAAAACTACTATCATACATAATGATTAGAGTCATATTAAGATATAACTAATCATAAATGTAAATGCTTGAATGATGAAGATATTGTTTGAAAAAGCTTGTTTTAATATCTATTAAACTTGACAAGCTTTAAGCTTTTATACAAATTAAATTTACTTTTGTCGTTAACAAAACTTAGGCAAAGATCAAAAATATAAATAACATTTGATGACGATATTTGTATTAACAATCTCCCCCTTTTTGTATTAACAAGTATAAGTGATTCTATGATATAGATATATATGTACAACAACTAGTGTTTACATATTGAGTTAACACATACTTAAGCTAAGTATACTAAAATGGGTAAAAACAAGTATATACTAAAATGGGTAAAAACAAGTATATACTAAATAGATAAAAACTAGCAAATGGTTTTGACCCATTACCCATGGTTTTATATATACCACTTAACCAAGTTCAAAGTATCCTTAAGGTACATTGTATCTAGAAAGAAAACCATGGATCAACCCATAACCCATGACCCATGACCCATGACCCATGACCCATAACCAAAAATACCCATGGGCAAAGAGGAGCGGACCACGGATCCCCTGCTTTGTGCTAGCGGATCCCTTGTGGTAGGATCCGGGAAACGATGAGGATTTTCCTCTATAAATAGTGAGCCATTTCTTCATTGTATCACACCCTCTCTAACATACTTTCTCCTCTCGAGTTAAATCTCACTAACCTTAGATCCAAGAGATCTATGTTTGTAGTCTTGTTTTGTGTGATCTTTTAGGTTCCTCTTAAAGGCAAGATCACCACCTTTGAAGTCGAGCAAGCTCAAGTCCATGAGTTGCCATGCTTCTTCATCATCAAGGCTATTGAAGTCCTCTTGTTGATGATCTCTTTCTTTCTTCAAAGAAGTGTAGTGTTGAAGACATAAGTGAAAGATGTCTCAAGTGTCAAGACGAAGATATTAGTGAAAGGTATCCATCGTCTATAGGATAAGCACTTGTGGTAGGTGCTTAGAAGTCAAGACAAGAAGCATTAGTGAAAGGTGCTTAGAAGTGAAGACACAAGACATTAGTGAAAGGTGTCTTGTAGATCTAATCGAAGGCATTAGTGAAAGGTGCCTTAGATGTACATTCGATATGGTGTGTCTCGATGTACTAGATAGACTAGCATTAGATCCAAGGATATTGATATCCTTGATGGTGTTGTAACAAGGAGTAGATCTCCTTGATAATAGGTGTTGTGTCGTGAAGGGTAGTAGTTCCTCCACAATGGATCTAGGTGCTTATCCTAGTACTTAATAAAGGGTAGGCGACGTTGTGAAGGATTAGTTCTCCTAAGGTGTGAAAGAACTCGGTGGTTAGCCTAGCACCGTATAAAGGGTAGGCGACGTTGTGAAGGATTAGTTCTCCTAAGGTGTGAAAGAACTCGGTGGTTTGCCTAGCACCGTATAAAGGGTAGGCGACGTTGTGTTAGGTGTGGTTCGCCTTGGTGTGAAAGAACTCGGTATTTAGCTTTGTACCGGAAAAGGTTAAGCGACGTTGTGAAGGCTTCTCCGCCATAAGGAACCTTGGTGTAGTGATACTGAACTCTCGACTAGGTGACTCGGGAGTGGAGTAGGGCAAGGAAGGTGACCTTGTGGCGAACCACTATAAATACTCGCGTTGTGGTTTTGTGCTTCTTACTCTTTTCTTTCATTACATATCTTCTATATGCTTGTTTATCAACATCCAACACACACAACCAAATAGATTGATATAAGTCAATCTAAATAGTTTAAAAGGAAGTTTTAATTGGTAAAACTATTCAACCCCCCTTCTAGTTTTTCACAATTGGCATCAGAGATTCGTTACCAAGTTTCTTGAAGTATATTGTACTTTAAAAAACTTGATACGATCCATAGTTAATTGAAAACTACAAAGAAGGTTTTTCATAAAAACAAGCACCATGTTTTTCAAAAAGGATATGTTTGGATGTTGATTTGATAACAACATTTTTTTTACTTAAATTGCACTAATCTTCTTTGTGTTGTTGATTAGTCAAAGCTCATACCCACCAAGCTTTAGGAGCTGCTTGGTAACAAGAATACCTTCCTTAAGAAGGTATCTTAGACGCAAAGGAGCGGGAATCGTCTAAGTGACATTTGTCATTTGTAAAGACATTCCTAAGTGCATTCGAGGTATGAATTTCTACTTATATCTAAATGATATTTGTTTAGTATATAAGTGTTATTTGCTAGGCTTTTATTTGAGTAGATTTTGTGTTTACATGATTTACATGTAGCTTCGTTAGGAAGCATGTTTCTCATACGTGTTATTTTCTCGTCTATAGTCATAGTATATAGAGCTTATGTTTTATTTCTTCTAATAAAACAAAACACAATTTCAAAATTCCTCCTTCCCTATTAATAAACCCACTCGACGCCCACTTTTCAATCCTCACTTTTTCAAATTTTCCAATTTCAAAATTCCCTCTCATTCAAAACTTCATCTTCCTCCTCATTCCATCTCTTCCTAAACCAAGAAGATCCGTCATCAACATGGTTTACATCGCACTCGTGCTCATCGCCCTAACACTCATCGCACTTGTGTTCCCTATGATGAAGTTCACATACGGAGACATTTACTTTGTGTTGTTAATCTATATTGGGGTCATATACCCAATCCTTTGTATCATCCTTAGCATTGAAATGCAATATTATTGATAATCTATGTTATCTAGGATGTTTGTGTTATTATGTGTGTTTCATTTCTTTTGATCTATATGTGTTATATTCTTTCGTGATACATTTGATGTCATGTATGCATGCTAAAAGAAAATGTAGGATAAAACATACTTCGTGGTACAATAACCGTAAAACCTATGTTTTTATTAAACCGGTTCACTACTACGCATCCACGGATCCCAGTTACACTATCCGGATCCCTTTGAAAGGAACCATGGGATCCGTCCCTTCGAAAAAACAGTTTTCATGCAAAATTAAAACCACTATCTTTCTAAAAGTAATAATCCACTAGAGTTTCAAAACCATGAGTTAGCTAAATACTAAAAACCATTGTTAATAGAATATCTAGTAAAAACGTTAGATTATTATAGGTTGACCATAAACGTCTTCCCTTATTAACCCATCACTTCTATAGGTTCAACTATGACGCATGAATACGAGTTTGATTTTTCACTCACTAGCGTCTACACCCCGAACATTTCCCTTGAGCCCAACACACGGAAATCATGTTCGTGGGTTCAATAATCTCAAACTGTCACTTCCATGAAGGACGATGTAGACACCTCTCTACAATTCAAGAAGGTATCAATACCTCCTTCCGAGCCATAGGACTAGAATGTCTTCTTGAAATCAACGAGAAGATATGTCCAAGGTTCATAATGGAATTCTTCCGTCAAGTCGAACTCGTTCGTAACGAGGATCCCTCTCTATCTCTTTGGTTTTATATCAAAACCAAAATTCACTTTAAGCCTTGGGCATCTTGCTCACATCCTCCGAATTCCAAACCATGGACAATGTGCCTTCACCAAGATTGGTCTCTTGATTCTCTCTTCAACTTTCGTGAAGAAAATAGTCCATATTGTTCACACATACCCTCCGAAGATTTAACGCGCATGATATGCAAACCTCGACCATATTACTCCAATCCAAACATTATCCATACACGGGATATCCGAGAAGAGTACAAGCTGTTGTTTCATTCTACGTGAAAATGTTTGGAGTCTTAGGGAAATCGAGATATTCTTCCCGCTTGTTGTGCTCACATGTTGTCTTGTTTGCTAACACAACAACCATACAATCTCGCCTACTTCTTCGCAAGGCGATTGCTAATATTCAAGGCTCCAAGAATAAACTCATCCCTTATGGAATGTTCTTGACACGCCTCTATCACAATGTTATGCACTTCCATCCTCAATTTCAAAGTCCGTTGTACGTACTTGTGAACAAGATGATGGAACCGCTAAACATATCTCTCATGAAGACTTTCTTCATTCCTGATTCCGCCAATACCCATCAATCACACAATGATCCTCCTAGCGAAGACACTCAAGGAACCTAGAATATTCAAATAGGATCAATTCTACTCTACTCATTATTTATCAATGTAATCCTATTTCTTTCATGAAATAAAACATCTTACACTTGATATCTTAGTTTTAGAACTCCTTTAAACAAAACTTGGAATATAATGCATTGTCAAAGATCATTGCATACCTTTAGTAAAGGTTCATCTAGCGATAGACGGATCCCAAATGTTGTACTAAGCGGATTCCCACATCTAGGGAACCGTGGGATCCAAGAAAAGCAAAAATGCAATTGCAAGCATCATATGTCAAACACATCCTTTAGAACACCTCACACTAAGCTAAACATAGTGTCTTAAGATTGATTAAGACTTTATCAAGATAGGTTGACCTTTCCTACACTTTTCAACTCACATAGATCACATTCTAAGACTTTGTTAGATCTACCATTTCAATCCATCACTCTTCCGCTCTCAAAACACACACTTCATTTTTTACTTGATCCCTCACAACTAGGTTAGAAATCCTTCGATTATGAAAATATTGATCATTAATCAACCTCACCTCAAAATTGATCAAAGTTGATCAAATCCTAGTTTTTCCCATCTCAAAACCATTAGGATATTTTCCAAAACACAATCCTAAAACACAACCGATTTCTAGGATCATTTAGTTTCATTTAACTTCAATTGACATCTTTAATGTCATCTTTGCTCATCCATTGGTACTTTTGAAAGTTCCAAATCCTTCCATAAATAACAATCATTAGCTACACCACTCATTGCCTTCAAACACTTAAGCACCCCTTCATTTAAAACACTTGGGTGGTGAAACACTCAAGGTGATGTAGCTCTAGGATCCTAGAAACATCATTTCACTCTTTCATAAAGCTACGAACGCGGATCCTAGAACTAGCCTAGACGGATCCTCTCGAGAAGGGAACCGTGGGATCCGGATGACGCCTATGACAAATCTTGGTAAAACAATCATTTCAACTCATCTTCCTAACTCAAACACTCCATCTCATCTTAAATGAGTTCCTAGAACAAAGACAACCTCATAGTTGACTCTTGTGCATGCTAATCATCACATTCCAATGAATCTTAGTGGCTTAAGGCTTAAATGCACTTTCCAAATCTCTTGGTTTATAAACCACCTTGTTAGATCTCCATAGTCATCACTCTCATCCTAACTTTCAGCTTTTGCAATCCCTTCAAAACATCTCATCATGAGAAAAACCCCAAGTAGCAACCTATCCACCAAAGAACCACCCATCAAAAGGGCTCGTGTTGTACACGAAATCTCTTCAACCGAATCATCTCCGGTCAAACCAACAAACCTTCATCATCCAATCAAACCAATTCCTAGAAGGATAGTACCCACAAAATTACCTATACCAAACACAACAATACCTCCTAGGCCAAACAATATCATTTCCACTAAACCATCACCTTTGATTCCTAGAGCTATCTCTTTACATCCCCAAAATCATCACCTCACCTCTACAATTTAGAGGACTTGCCACCTAGGCCGTCCTCATCCGCTTCACGACAACATTCTCCTCATTAGGAGGAACAATGATTCAAAATCAAGGTGTTGAGTCAACACTTGCTCCGCTTCCTTTTCGCGCTTCCATCATATAATCCCATTTGGATTATAAGAAATCATCAAAGTCAACCACCCGACCTTATGGAAGTTGACACATCTTTACCACCATCATCATTCTTGAGCGAACCATTCCTAAATGGACCTCCACCAATCCCTCCATCATTCAAGGCTCTCAAACCACTTCAATTGATCCTTTGAATCAAGCCACTTCATTTCATCCACCACCACTACCTAGCCATGACAAAGATTGCTATCATTGTCAACATGTTGAAAGTTTGATACATGAAGTACGAGAAGACCAACGTTTCATGTTCTATCATCTCCTTGAACGTTTCGACGAGATTAAACCTAAACATAACTTGAGCTAGAAGATTATAGTGGTGTCTAAGCTTCAAGAGTTAGTTGGTCTAAGAAATTCCTAGTTATGTATTGTCTATTTTCTTATTTTTGAGTCATGTGTATCATAACTCTTGTTTTATTAAATGGAATTACATGCTACGTGTTATTTTTCTGAGAATATATATTCATATCTCATTTATGTGATAACATTACTTGTTATATCACCTTTGCTGATTTTAGTCATCGGCCGACGGATCCTCAAGATATTGCCTAGACGGATCCCTACTAGAAGGGAACCGTGGGATCCGTGAAGTCGAATGTTTTTCTTTATCACATTTGCGGAAATTGTGAATTATACTTGCTTTCTAACCTTTGTTTTGTAGTATTTTAATTCACATGAAGACTTTGACATCCTAAAGCTGGGGAGCTTTATGTCAAAGCAATACATTGCAAATTACTTGCAATACTAGATTTACTTTTCATAACTTCCCATTGAAAAGTTGCAATCATCTAGGGGGAGCACACTCATTTTTTTAGACGAAATCCTTTGCAAACTTAGATGCAAATGATCTAGATTAAATTACTTTCTTGACGCCTTACATAGGGATGGACTCGTCAAGGGGAGTAAGACGAGATCTATTCCGTTACTTGCTCTTTATTTTTTTTCTTTCACATGTTTTCTTTAAAACAATGTGTTGCTTTTCTTCAAATACTTTTGTTTCGACAAAAGGGGAGAAGAAAGTAAAAACTACAAATTCAAACGTTTACAATTTTAGTTTTTCTTAAAATAATTTTATGTTTTGTCATCAACAAAAGGGAGATGTTAATACAAATAAGTCAGAAAAGCGTTTATTTATATTTTACGATCTTCAATGTTTTGTCGATAACAAAAGTAAAATCATATTAACGAAACAAATAAAATATGTAAATGGTTTGAACTAATAGTTTTCTAACACACTTACGCTTTCACATAAAACACTAAAACAAGTATAAGTGATTTTATGATCTAGATATATATATATATATATATATATATATATATATATATATATATATATATATATATATATATATATATATATATATATATATATATATATATATATATATATATATATATATATATATATGTACAACAACTAGTGTTTACATATTGGCTTAACAAGTATAAGTGATTCTATGATATAGATATATATGTACAACAACTAGTGTTTACATATTGAGTTAACACATACTTAAGCTAAGTATACTAAAATGGGTAAAAACAAGTATATACTAAAATGGGTAAAAACAAGTATATACTAAATAGATAAAAACTAGCAAATGGTTTTGACCCATTACCCATGGTTTTATATATACCACTTAACCAAGTTCAAAGTATCCTTAAGGTACATTGTATCTAGAAAGAAAACTATGGATCAACCCATAACCCATGACCCATGACCCATAACCAAAAATACCCATGGGCAAAGAGGAGCGGACCACGGATCCCTGGCTTTGTGCTAGCCGGATCCCTTGTGGTAGGGATCCGTGGGATCCGGGGAAACAGTAGGATTTTTCCTCTATAAATAGTGAGCCATTTCTTCATTGTATCACACCCCTCTCTAACATACTTTCTCCTCTGAGTTAAATCTCACTAACCTTAGATCCAAGAGATCTATGTTTGTAGTCTTGTTTTTGTGTGATCTTTTAGGTTCCTCTTAAAGGCAAGATCACCACCTTTGAAGTCGAGCAAGCTCAAGTCCATGAGTTGCCATGCTTCTTCATCATCAAGGCTATTGAAGTCCTCTTGTTGATGATCTCTTTCTTTCTTCAAAGAAGTGTAGTGTTGAAGACATAAGTGAAAGATGTCTCAGTGTCAAGGCGAAGATATTAGTGAAAGGTATCCATCGTCTATAGGATAAGCACTTGTGGTAGGTGCTTAGAAGTCAAGACAAGAAGCATTAGTGAAAGGTGCTTAGAAGTGAAGACACAAGACATTAGTGAAAGGTGTCTTGTAGATCTAATCGAAGGCATTAGTGAAAGGTGCCTTAGATGTACATTCGATATGGTGTGTCTCGATGTACTAGATAGACTAGCATTAGATCCAAGGATATTGATATCCTTGATGGTGTTGTAACAAGGAGTAGATCTCCTTGATAATAGGTGTTGTGTCGTGAAGGGTAGTAGTTCCTCCACAATGGATCTAGGTGCTTAGCCTAGTACCTAATAAAGGGTAGGCGACGTTGTGAAGGATTAGTTCTCCTAAGGTGTGAAAGAACTCGGTGGTTAGCTTAGCACCGTATAAAAGGTAGGCGACGTTGTGAAGGATTAGTTCTCCTAAGGTGTGAAAGAACTCGGTGGTTAGCCTAGCACCGTATAAAGGGTAGGCGACGTTGTGTTAGGTGTGGTTCGCCTTGGTGTGAAAGAACTCGGTATTTAGCTTTGTACTGGGAAAAAGGTTAGCGGCGTTGTGAAGGCTTCTCCGCCATAAGGAGCTTGGTGTAGTGATTACGAACTCTCGAGTAGGTGACTCGGGGGTGGAGTAGGCAAGGAAGGTGACCTTGTAGCGAACCTCAGAAACCCGAAAATCTAAAACATAAATAAAGACTAAAATACCCTTGAAATCGAAATTTATAAAATACGTAAAATACGTTTATAATCATTTAACGAAGTTAAAAGTTAACTTATGAATAGATAAAACTTAACTAATATGTGTACGTGATCGACATGGTACGACGGATGATTTAACGTCTCGCGTAAACAACTTGGGCCGTGTTTGTTTTGTTCGGATGGACTCAAGCCGAGAGCCCTATGGGCGTGGGTTTGTGTGTTCGGTTTGACCCCAGGCCGAAGCCCACACCACCTCAAGACTAACCTATTTGTTTCCCTATAAATACAATACATTTACACAAAATTGAAACCCTAGTTTTGTTTGCCTCTTCTTTTCTTTCCTTGTTCCATTCAATAGAACCCTAACCTTTGGTGTCAAGACTTTTGTTTCAACGAGCTAAGGTATAACATGTTTTCTCGTCTTCCTTTGTTACACCTTACGTTAATATATATTGTATCATGTTGTTTTGGTCGAGCTTGTGTTTTTCTTTTGTGGCCGAACCGTATGAAACCAACAAACACAAACCATATGAATTGAACCTTGTAATATTAAGAGAACATGTTATGTAATACGTATTATTTGAATCGGATCATAGGTATGTCGAGATAAAAGAACCGAACCACAAATATATATAACCGAACCATGTATATGTAATTCGGCCAAGGTATAAACATGTAAACTTGAATATGTAAAGTACGTAGAGAGTTAAGGTTTGCGTAAAACATGGAGGCCGAACCCTATAATACAAGCCAAACCATGTGAGGGTTTTGAGCGTGTGTTTAATAAGAAAAGGTCATGTAAAACCTAAACCCTAGATTGAGATGTGAACCGAACCATGCATGCGAACCCTAATTGGTTTGTGAACCGTGTATCATCGTGTGTTTTATAAGTCAAGTGAGCTTGTCGATATGTAAACGTAGTGCGTGGTCATATCTAGTCTAAACTATTGTGCATGTGTGTGTCGATGTGTCTAATCCGGATAATAAGTAACTTTGGTTGTCACAAGAAATCATAAGCGTGCATGGGTATAAAAGTTGACGTATAATATGTGTATAAGTAGCGTATGGTTAAGACATGAATGTGTTGAGTAAATAAACAAGAGTAATGAGTCATTAAATGACGTAACATATAAAGTAAATGCACATTGATGTGATATTAAAAGAATGAGAAAACCCTAGAACATAAATGAGAGTCGATTAGGGTTTGAAGCTAAGGGTATTAATTCATTATTTCATGTGTGAGTTATGACTTTTAAACTATTTTCACATTTAACCCTAAACTTTAATAAATGACATAATGAACCTTAATCTACGATATTGTTTATAAAACACTTAAGTCTCATTTAATTATAAAACTCTAAAGTATTAAGATCACTGAATACACTAAGTATAAACACCAAATATTAAAAGATCATTTCGACAATTATGGAATCATAAATAACATGTACGACCGTTAATGTGTATAGGTTACGTGAAGAAGGAGTAATCCTTTGCTTTCCGTATTTACGCTTTTGGTCATTTGCTTTGGAATAAGGTAGATATTCGACCTTTTCAAGAAGGTTCCTATAACGTTTTCTTTTCGTTAGCTTTTATATTAGGGTTTCCTAAGCCTTTGCTATGAACCGCATTACATTTGTTTGAGTTTGCTTATTTGAACTACGATTTTGAGTTATGAAACATCGATTTTGAACTATATGATATGAAAACTTTGATTTTGAAAATATGATTAATCTTCCGATAAAGTATGATGCGTGTCGGTTTGACATTCGATTTGACCTAAGATAGTTTGACACCGAGCCAAATATTAACTAGTCATGGGGTTCCATGTCCGTGTCGATGATGCACCTCGACATGACTACAGGGCGATGAGTGATGTTCGCCACGTCCCTTATTTGTTATCTCATTATGAGATCAAGTTATATTATATGACCAATATCATACGTGGGGCGTATGGATGCATCCTAGATCATTATTTGTTATTTGTTATATGTTATATGTTATATGATGATTGATCTTTGCGTGCATGCACGTCCTTCATAACTCGGTAGGTCTCCCTACAAATGTTGCCTTGTGTGAATATGAATATGAATATGATTATGATCGATATTTGTTTACGGGCTCGAGGTAGTTAACTATAAAACTTATTCGATAATTCGATTTATACTTTGAAAATGATTATGATTTTGCTATCTTCGTTCACTATATTTCGTATTCGATATCGTTTCGTATTCGCTTTGCTTGTATATCTGCTCACCGAGCTTTTGAGCTCGGCCGCATTTCTTTTCTTCCACGGTGGTATCTAAGCATTGAGTGGGTTTTGCTTTGGGATGAGTCTTGAGTGGACTTACCTTAGAGATATTTAGCTTTGATCTTATGATGCCATTTAAGACTTACTATTTCGTATATTTTATTGGGTTTATTTTTCCTTTGGGACCTATGTATTTTAAGTCATGTTGACTTACTTTATTTCAGTATTTATGCTAAGACTTCTTTTGGATATTTATGTTTGCTTTGATATGACACCATTGCTTGTGATTCCTTTACCCTTGTCGGGTCGGGGCGTTACAATTTATGGTTTCAGAGCCTAGGTTTTGAGACTGATTGGTGCAAAACCGTCAAGTTTTCTCACGCAGGCTAGCCACTTGTGAATGACCAGCCGTAAGGAACTTAAAACAGCTCACACACCAATTGCAATTTAGATCAGGAGAATACGGTGGATTCCGGGTCGTTAAGTCCCACGGAGGATGACCGGTGTTTTAACACAATCGATTGTCGAATAACCACCAAGGATAGTGGTCGGTAGGGATTTTGAGTTTATTTATAAACTACAAGGGCTTAAATGCAAATTAAAGGAGATTAAAAGATTAACTATATTAAATAAATGCTATCACTAATTTTAAAGCGATGTTTTTGGTTTTATGTTTTATAAAAGCGAATTTAAAAACTACGTGACGTCTGAATAAAAACGTGAAACTTACACAATATTAATCCTAAAAATATGAAAATGATATTTTTACAAACCTAATGATATAAGAAAATTTTTAGAAAAGAAAATTATTTTATAACTATTTAATTATTTATTATTAATTAAAAACTATTTTAACTAATTAATAATAACCTAAATTACAAGAAAATAGGAAATAAAGCTAGAAAAATAAAATTATGACTTGGAAAATCTAAAATAACAAAAAAAATTTTCAAAACTATTTTTATATTTTTACGGTTATTTTTCTATTTTTATGAATTTTAAACTATTAAAAACTAGTTAAATTATTAAAAATTACAAAATAAACTATGAAAAATCTGAAAATAACTTTTTTACTTTTATATTTATCTAAACCTAAGAAAATGAAAATTATTTTTAGAACCTTTTCTTAATTATTTGTATTTAAAGCTAATTAAAAATGCTTAAAACTAATTAAAATCAAGAAAAATAGCAAACCGACTTGGAAAAATCTGAAAATTTCAAGAAAAGTCTAATTTAATCTCTTGAATCTAGGAAAATAGAAAAACATGGGCTTGTGTGTGAAATTGCAAGCGCTATGGAATGTGCTTATGAATAAGCACTTTCAATAAGCCAAAGACCACAAAAGCTTCCAACTTATCACGAAGCTCTAATGTACTATAAGAACTAAAATGTAACAAAAAACAACTGACCTAAACCTCTTGATAGCAATCTACACAGATTTGGATTATTTGATTTAAGTACTAAAAACAGTTTCTGAGGTGCTATTTGCAGCCACAAAATAAGCACTCAAATAAGCTAGAAATCAAAGACCAAGTATTAAGACCTAAACTAGACCTAAGTAGCTACTTATAACCCAAAGACCAGACTTTGGGAAGCTCTTATGAGCCTTGTGCAGTCCTGCACAAAACTGAGAAATACTCAGTTTAAGCCAATGCTTGTGAGCAGGGCAACTAGGTCCTAATCCACAAGCTTATTTGAAGCTTATAAAAATTTGACAAAAATCAGTAAAAATGCTAATGAGATTTTAGACCAGCTGAAGTTTATGAAATACCAAGTCTCACTGAGTAAGTCCCAGAAATGAACTCAAGATAATTCTTCCTAAATGAGCCCAAAATGACTTTTTACACTTTTGACTTTTGAAGCAGTTGAGAAAATTTGACTTAAATGAACTTTGATTCCAATTTTATGACTGATATTGATGTAATATGTTAAACTGAAACTACTGCAAGCAATTTTTAATGATTCTTAACACAAAACAAGGATCTGCTTATCCAAATTTTCAACAGTGAAGCAGTTGAGACATATTTTGTTGATGTTTGACTTTTTGAACTAGAAGGCTCAATTTATAGACTGATATTAGCTCAAATATGCTTAACAAACATAAACCAATAGAGATTAACCACTGCATATACCTTTAAGACAGATTTGGCAGTAAATCCAAACACACCCTTTTTAAGCATTTAGCAAATTTAAACAAACTAACTATTAATCCAACTAGTTTCAATGATCAAACTATGTTGAGACAACCTAAATACACCTATTTGAACAGGTTTTAACAGATTATGACTACAAAAACAGGTTATGCATTAAGACTTGAAAAATCACTTACAAAGGGTCCTAAGCCACAATGGCTTGAAACAACACCAAAGGAACCTCTAACCTAAACAGATCAACCCATTAACTCAAAATCAACCCAATTCCAATGCTCTGCAACACCAAATTCCATTTCATACCCATTTCCATGCTCAGTTGACTTTCATTGACCAGAATCCAAAATGGTTTGAAACTTAAGTGCAAGCTTGCAAAAAGCTATAATTAGCTTATGTAAGCTTGTTTTAGCTTATAGATAAGCTTATAAGACCTTGTACATAAGAACTTGAAGTGGAAATTTTTAACAGTAAGCATAAAATATGTGATGTGAATAATAACTTGAATTACTGCTTGAAAATGGTTTATAATGATAAATTAACTTGAAGTGAGTACATAAAACAGAAAGAATTACAATTTCATACTTAAATTAAGACATTGCTACCAAATCGACATACATGGGAAAATAAAATTAACTACTACTTTGTCTCTGTCTTCCTCCTCTTTTATACTTCAAAATGCCTTACACGTGTCTTACGAGCCAATCCCACCTCATTTGAGAGCCAATGGGAGAGTTTTGAGTGATTTTAGCTACTTGATCATTTTGGCGGGAAAATTGGATTTGACTTGTTGGCCTGTGGTATAGCAGCTAGGGGGGTGGCATTTATTGTGGGGGGTTAGTGATGATGAGGGGTGGTGGGAAGGAGAAAGGTGATGGGAAGTGGCTGTGTTGTTGCAGGCAACAAGTGGAGAAGACAAGCAGGTGGTGGCGGGTTTTTCTGTTTTTTGACTTTCTTTGACCAAAGGGGGTCCAAAATAGGAAAAGACAGGGGTCAAAAGGGGTTAAGTGGCAGGGGTCTAAAAGGTTTTGACAAGGCTAAGTTTAATATTGACAAGGACTTATTTGCACTTTCTGAATTCTTGAAGGACC
Source organism: Chrysanthemum lavandulifolium (assembly GCA_022545495.1). Taxonomy (NCBI): domain Eukaryota; kingdom Viridiplantae; phylum Streptophyta; class Magnoliopsida; order Asterales; family Asteraceae; genus Chrysanthemum; species Chrysanthemum lavandulifolium. The sequence continues at coordinate 259,665,780 of CM040239.1, forward strand.
AAACTGCCAATACTCCAAAGTTAACATAAGGACTGATTTTGACAAACTTTAATAGTACAAGTACCATTTTTGACATTTTCAAATTCTCAAAGGACTAAACTTGCCAAATTTCAAAGTTCAGGGACTAAAGTTGTAATTTTGTAAATTTGAATCTCAAGGACCAATTTTGACAACTTAGGAATCCCTAGGGGCTTAAAATGATATTTTTCTTTATTTAGATTTACCAGGACTGTTTTGACAACTTTTGAAACTTGGGGACTAAAGCGCCAATTATGCAAACTTGATCGTTTTCACCGATTTTGATATTTTTGCATTTAAAACACATAAAACACTTATTTGTGATATTTTATCATTTGGTGCATTTAAAGTGTTTTCGGATGTTTTTGCGATCTAATTTGTACAAAAATGATGAGTATTTACACACTCATCAATCCCCACACTAAGATATTGCTAGTCCTAGCAATGATTTGAGAAAAATTAATGGATTTCATCTCTTTACCAAAAGCCATTACTTACGGAGTAGCCAAATGTTTCATTCAAGTAAGAACCTTGGTACACCGATAACCAATGATTTTGAGCAAATCATCGACTTCCAACGGATTTGATTTGTCTTTACCGAAGCCGTTTATACGGACTAGCCAACTCTTAGATAAAATATCTTTGGTGAGTGATTACCAATTATGGTTTTTCAACCGCCTTTACCACAAGCCATAAACTTGCGGGCTAGCCAACTCTTCACTTTTAAGGATATGGTGGTGAATACCATACAATTTTGGGCAAATTGCAAGCCGTCAACGGGTTTGAGATATCTTTACCAAGAGCCGTTTGCTCTGGATTAGCCAATCCTTTTGTTTATTAGACAAAGCGGATGATAACCATAAGATGAGTAAGTGTAAAACACTTACTCCAAAAAAAAAAATTTGGCCAAAATGGGGAATTAAGCGGTATAATTACATGATAAAATTCGTGAGAATTCCCCACACTTAGAAATGAATATTGCCCTCAATATTCAAAGTACCGCGGTTATGCGAAACATAGAACGTAAAGGGAAATACTAAGGCCATTATTTAGCAAGAGATTTTTTTTTTTTTTTTTTTTTTTTTGAATACGATTATGTATACACAACATGTGGAAACTCCCCACACTAGGGTGGTAGAAAGTAGAAAGAAGAGCTAAGCATCAAGTTTTATCACACAAGCTAGCCACTTGTGAATGGCTAACCGTAACAAACTTGACATTTCGAAATATGGGTGAAAACCCATATGGCATGCTCTTATTTTTGATTACCGAGTCGCTAGCTTGACTCGATCCCGCATTCATTGGTTCATGGGGAAAGTTTGAAGATCCGGGACAATCACAGGAGGAATGTCCTCTCCAAAGTAATGCTTCAATCGATGACCATTCACTTTAAAGTTTGGACCATCGGGTTGAGATAACTCAATGGTGCCATAAGGATAAACCTTAGTGATGGTGAATGGACCAGACCAACGGGATTAAGGTTTTTCCGAGAAAATCTTCAATCTAGAATTGAAAAGAAGGACTCGATCACCAACGTTGAAAACGCGGTTTTTGATTTTAGAGTCATGAATCTTCTTTGTCTTTTCTTTGTAGATCAAAGAGTTCTCGTATGCTTGATCACGGAGTTCATTTAATTCATTCATTTGAACTTTCCGGTGATCACCAACTGTCTGAATATCGAAGTTGGCATGCTTCAAGGCCCAGTATGCCTTGTGCTCTAGCTCAACAGTAGATGACATGCCTTCCGTATACAAGCTTGTATGGAGTACACCCGATGGGTGTTTTATAAAATTACGGAAGGCCCGTGAGTCGTCATCTAGCTTATCCGACCAAGAGGCACGGTTTTCACCAACCGTCCTCTCCGAATTCTTTAATCCCGGTTGAAACTTCCACTTGCCCACTAGTTTGGGGTGGTGCGTAGTAGAGGCGGTGAGTTACACCATACTTATGCATGACTCTTTCAAACGGTCATTGCAAATCGTACCACGATCACCGATTATGGCTCGTGGAGTTCCAAACCTAGCAAAGAGAGATTTCAAGAATTTCACAACAACTCGGGCATCATTGGTATGCAAAGCCTTAGCTTCAACCCATTTTGACGAGATAGTCAACGGCCACAGTATGTACTTATTACCGCGAGAAGAAGGAAATGGCCCCATAAAGTCAATGCCCGGATGTCAAAATCTCACACACTTGAATGGCGTTTTGCGGCATTTCATTTCTTTATGAGATATTCACGTGACGTTGACAAGCGTCACGAGTTTTGACAAATTCGTGGGCATCCTTGTAGATAGTGGGCCAATAGAATCCGGAATCAAACACCTTCTTGGCGGTGTAGTTGGGGCTATGATGTCCCCAGTAGGTCCGAATGGCAAGCTTTGAGAATGTCAATAGCTTCGACCATACACATCTCTCGATGACTTGATCCGCGCAAATTTTGAACAAGTAGGGTCGTCCCGAGTAATGTTTCACATCCTTAAAGAATTTATTTTTCCGTTGGGACGACATCCCTTTCACTATGAAGTTACCCGCATGGTAATTTGCGGTCGAGAAACCATGGGGTAGAAGAGTCTCCACGAAAAGAAACCGCATTGAGTGTTTCGAGAGGAAATGTTTCATTTATTTCCTTTTCTCGAAATCATCTTGGTGAGGGTTTCTAATCGGACAGATGATCGTGACCAGGTTCTCGGCTCCTTTTTATCACGTATAATGATATCAAATTCACGGAGAAGGAGAACCCAACGGAGCAATCTCGGCTTTGCATCTTGTTTTGCAAAGAGATATTTGAGAGCCGAGTGATCCGTATACACCACGCATTTGGTCAAGATGAGGTGGGGCGAAATTTCTCAAACGCATACACCACAGACTAATAGTTCTTTTACGTAGTGGTGTAATAGGTTTGAGCTTGATCATAGTCTTACTTGCGTGGTGGATAGGTGAAAATGCTTGGTTTTCGTTGCCCCAAGACCGCACCGATAGCAAAATCACTTGCATCGCACATGAGCTCAAAGGGTAAATCGATCGGGGCAACTAGAATGGGTGCTTCCGTAGCTTTTCTTTAGTGTTTCAAAAGCTTCAACGCACTCGGAGAGAAGATAAAATGAGCTTCTTTTCAAGAAGATGGGTCATAGGCCGAGCGATTTTAGAAAAATCTTGTATGAATCTGATAAAACCCGGCATGACCAAGAAAACTCCTAATACCTTTGACGGTAGTAGGATGAGGCGGTTAGCAATCACATCAACTTTTGCTCTATCGACCTCAATCCGTTTTTAAATCTTATGGCCAAGGACTATGCCTTCTTTGACCATAAAGTGGCTCTTCTCCCAATTTAGACATAGATTGGTGTCTTCACACCTTTTAAGCATTTTGTCTAAATGGGAGAGACATGTCTAAACGAATCCCCAATGACCGAGAAGTCATCCATAAACACCTCCATTGTTTCCCCGATCATGTCGTGGAATATGGCCATCATACATCGTTAGAGCGTGCGGGAGCATTACATAAGCCAAAAGGCATACGTTTGTAGGCAAAAGTTCCGTATGGGCGGGTGAATGTGGTCTTCTTGATCATGTGGATCAATGGGGATCAAAAAGTAACCCGAGAAACCATCAAGGAAACAATAGTATTCGTTTCGCTAATCTCTCAAGCATCCGGTCCATGAAGGGTGAGGAAAATGGTCTTTCGGTGGCGTCATTCAACTTACGATAGTCAATACACACGCCATCCGTAACCAATCGAGTTGGAATTAACTCGTTTTCTTCATTCGTGACAACAGTTATGCCACCCTTTTTGGAACACGGTGAATTGGGCTAACCCAAGGACTATCTCGAGATAGGGTAAATCAATCCGCATCAAGTTTGATAACCTCTGTTTGATAACATCATGGATTTTGGATTCACTCTTCTCGATGTTGAACTGCTTGGTTTGAAGTCATCCTCCATCAAGATTTTGTGAGTACAAAATTCGAGGGTTAATACCACGAATGTCGGAGAGTTTCAAGCAATTGCTTGCTTGTGTGACTTCAAGACCTTTATGAGAGCGATCTTTTCATCTTTACTCAAATCTCGAGCAATAATGACGGGCAATTTATCATTGCCTTCAAGAAATGCATACTCGAGATGAGGCGGTAAGTCATAAGTTCGACTTGAAATTCTTGATTTTCTCAAGCGACTTGACTTCCTTGTTATGAAGGTTGACGGGAGGAGTGGAGGAGAAGTGTCTGATTTAACAACTTCTCAAGAATAAGAATATCTCCTGGATTAATCTCATGGTGATTAATCTCTTCCGAATTGCATCACTAGTGTGAGGGGTTGATGAGTGATCATCTTTAAGCAACTTCTCAATGAGAAGTATGTCCCCTCGATGTCAATTGGGCGTGATCAATTTCCCATGGAGCAGAATCACTAGCCAAGTATGCTTCAATCTCTTCCAAGATGAAGTCGCTTCCCTCAAGCGGAGTGAGAGAAGGAGTAGAATTGGCTATGATAGGTTGAGAAGATGTGGTGGGATCCCACTCACGTAATTATGAGAATAACCAAGAACTTCTTGAGAGTACTCTTGAAGCAACATCAATGATATCTATTCGGTTAACCGACTCGGAATCATAGTTTGCGGAGTACCTCGAAGTTTGATCAAGGTTAAAGGTGACGACTTCATAACCAACAAGTAATGTGATTTCTTGCTCAAATACATCAATGAGAGCACGGCCCGTTCTCGTGAATCCTCTTCCAACAATGAGAGGAACCCGTGGATTGGCATCGAAATCAACAACTACAAAGTCACCGGAAAATGGAACTTTCCTACTTTCACAAATCGTCCTCGGCAATTCCAAGAGGACGGGATATTGTACGATCCGCAAGCTCGAGAGTCATGCATGTAGGAGTAAGATCCGGAAGAGAGTTTCTTCCATCTTGAGTGAGGCATCGGGTTTATGCTTGCACCAAGATCGGCTAAGGCAAAGCATTCAACCATTCACGGAAATACACAAGGTAAGAGGAACTTTCCGGGATCTCAAGCTTTTCGAAGCTTCTTCAAGATAATCGCAGCGAGTTCTCATTGAGAGGAGTTTTAGCCATTTCAAACGACTTTTCCTTATTGCTTAACATGTGTTTGAGAGTTGATGCAAACTTGGGCATCAACATGATAGCATCCATGAAGCTTATGTCAAAATGAAGTTCTTGGAAAATTTGAAAGAATTTTTCCATTTGTTGATTAGCTTTCTCGTGGAGCTTTTGCTCATGTAAGCGTGATGGGTAAGGAATAGAAGATTTGGATTGGGGTTACCAAGCTGGAGGTTCAAAACAACTCTGTGTTTGGTATTGGGTTTCGGACAACACGAGGATGGGCGATCTTTGGTACCTCCGTTATTAGTAGGAAGTTCCTTGTCCTTTGTCGCCTGAGTTCACTTTCCACTACCTTTGGGGAGAAGAAGAAGAGGTAGTAGGAATAGCGGGTCCATCATATGAAGTACCACTTGGTTGTGATCGCCTTTGCATCGCCCCTCGGATTAGCGATCGTGTTGCTAGGTAAAGTACACGAGCCCGAGGGTCGATCATTTAAAGACTTCTTTAATTCGATCGACTAACCAACACCTGTTTGTCTCCTCTTGAGTCTTCATGAATTGCCTTAAAAGCTCATCGGATGTTGACACGGGGAGGAGGTGGAGGGACAATTTGAGGCCGTATGTTACGGTTATAGCGAATTCCCTTGATTAGGGTTCATATTCCCCGAAATTGATTCCCTCGATTGTAAGTGTTTTGATTAAGATTTCCTTGATGTTGGAAACCTTGATTGGGTCCGAATAGAAATTACCTTGGTTTTGATAACCTTGGTTCATTCTTGGTTGGTTACGATTCGGTTAGGATTCTCGTTAAAACCGGGTGGTGCACGATAAGTGTTAGCACGGTAGTTTGGTTCATTATGAGGACGGTATTGATTACCTCCTTGATTTGAAGTACCGGCTATAGCATTAGCTTCAAACGGACTACCATCGGTGGCGATCAGATTGTAGTATGCATGAGGACCACCACAAGTAACACAAACTTCAACTTTCTTCACTTCACCATATGATGGTGTGCGTGTGAAAGTGACTTTCTTTGGTTAGCAAGAACAAAGCTCGAACAATATCCGTGAGTTTGTCAATCTTAGCATCGGTGCTAGATGTACTCGCGGGATATGAAGTAGAAGGTCCAACATTAGACTCGGTATGATATGTCTTTGTGCGAAAGGACGGACACGGGACTTGTTTTCAATTATTTGCAAGGCTTCTTTGTGGTCTTGCTCAAGAAATTACCTCCGCGGAGGCATTCAAAGAGTCTTGATTGGTGCAGTTCGGACCATTGTAGAAAGTATCCATTTGCATTAACTCGGTAAAACCATGATACGGACACTTGCGGACAAGTCTTTATAACGATCCCATGCCTCCCGAATGATTCATCAAATCTTTGAGAGAATTTCATTATCTCATTCTTAAGACTTGTAGTTCGGGATGGAGGATAGAATTCGTTCACAAACTTTGTGACTAGATCTTCCCATGTCTCAATGGAGCGAGGGGTTGTTTCTCAAGCCAATTCGGGCTTGTCCTCAGAGAAAATGGGAGCAGGAAGAAGCTTGATAGCTTCATGTGGGACATTCTTGTATTTGATGGTAGATGCAATCTTGTTAAACCATCGAATGTGTGCATGAGGATCATCCGCTCAAAACCATAGAATTGGCTTTGGGTTGCAGTTAAGTAACCGGTTTTGAGCTCAAAAGTGTCGACCACGATGGTGGGACAACAATAGCATCTCCGTAACCCTCGATGGGTGCTTGGAGAAGCTCATTCATCGGCTTGTCTTACGCCATTACGGCGGTGGTGGTGGTGGTAGGCGTTCCTCGATCACGGTGAAGGAGTGAGCGTCCTCTCGTCTCGAGGAATCTTTCCAAGTTCGACAATGGACTTGTAGAACGGAAGAACGAGTGCGCATGCACTAAGTATAAAAATCGGTTTTCAAAACAAATGCGAGGCAAAGCGACAAGTGAACTTAACCAATAATCACAAGTGAAATGGCTTCTTTGAAAAAGGTACACCAAATCACAAGGACACAAAGGCAAGTTTTAAATCGATGTTCGGGAACTTATTATTGTCGCACCCCAGTTAGGTAGTGCCTTGCCTTGATTCTTGTGGTTGATTTTATGTATATATTAAGTATCACTGAAAAGAGCGTGGGTATAGATTTGTCTTGATGGGTTTAAAAATTTTGGACAATATTTTTGGTATCGTCTCGTTTAACCAAATCGTATTTCTTTAAGAATCACCTTAAAAGAAACACAAGCTAGAAAACGTTACGATTGTTTTGTTGTTTTATCTTGTTTGGTGTTTCTAACACTTTAGGAAAAGTGTTAATGAACTTTTTGATTTTGTTATAACTTTACAAAAACTTTTTACAAACGTGGTATATGTGCAAGTGCAGGTGCGAAAATGCTTAGAACACGCTTCTGACCTCCCGTGGCGCCTAAAATTTGATTGGTGCAAAACCGTCAAGTTTTCTCACGAGCTAGCCACTTGTGAATGACCAGCCGTAAGGAACTTAAAACAACTCACACACCAATTGCAATTTAGATCGAGAATCTGGTGGATTCCGGGTTGTTAAGTCCACGGAGGATGACCGGTGTTTTAACACATCAGTTGTCGAATAACCACTAAGGATAGTGGTCGGTGGGGATTTGAGTTTATTTATAAACTACAAGGGCTTAAATGCAAATTAAAGGAGATTAAAAAGATTAACTATATTAAATAAACGCTATCACTAATTTTAAAGCGATGTTTTGGTTTTATGTTTTATAAAGCGAATTTAAAAACTACTGTGACGTCTGAATAAAGCGTGAAACTTACACAATATTAATCCTAAAAATATGAAAATGATATTTTACAAACCTAATGATATAAGAAAATTTTTAGAAAAAGAAAATTATTTTTATAACTATTTAATTATTTATTATTAATTAAAAACTATTTTAACTAATTAATAATAACCTAAATTACAAGAAAATAGGAAATAAAGCTAGAAAAATAAAATTATGACTTGGAAAAATCTAAAATAACAAAAAAAGAATTTTCAAAACTATTTTTATATTTTTCTGGTTATTTTTCTATTTTTTATGAATTTTAAACTATTAAAAACTAGTTAAATTATTAAAAATTACAAAATAAACTATGAAAAATCTGGAAAATAACTTTTTTTACTTTTTATATTTATCTAAACCTAAGAAAAATGAAAAATTATTTTTTAGAACCTTTTCTTAATTATTTGTATTTAAAGCTAATTAAAAATGCTTAAAAACTAATTAAAATCAAGAAAAATAGCAAACTGACTTGGAAAAATCTGAAAATTTCAAGAAAAGTCTAATTTAATCTACTGAATCTAGGAAAAATAGAAAAACATGGGCTTGTGTGTGAGAAATTGCAACTGCTATGGAATGTGCTTATGAATAAGCACTTTCAATAAGCCAAAGACCACAAAAAGCTTCCAACTTATCACAGAAGCTCTAATGTACTATAAGAACTAAAATGTAACAAAAAACAACTGACCTAAACCTCTTGATAGCAATCTACACAGATTTGGATTATTTGATTTAAGTACTAAAAACAGTTTCTGAGGTGCTATTTGCAGCCACAAAATAAGCACTCAAATAAGCTAGAAATCAAAGACCAAGTATTAAGACCTAAACTAGACCTAAGTAGCTACTTATAACCCAAAGACCAGACTTTGGGAAGCTCTTATGAGCCTTGTGCGATCTGCACAAAAGCGAAAATACTCGGTTTAAGCGATGCTTGTGAGCAGGGCAACTAGGTCCTAATCCACAAGCTTATTTGAAGCTTATAAAAATTTGACAAAAATCGGTAAAAATGGTAATGAGATTTTAGACCAGCTGAAGTTTATGAAATACCAAGTCTCACTGAGTAAGTCCCAGAAATGAACTCAAGATAATTCTTCCTAAATGAGCCCAAAATGACTTTTTACACTTTTGACTTTTGAAGCAGTTGAGAAAATTTGACTTAAATGAACTTTGATTCCAATTTTATGACTGATATTGATGTAATATGTTAAACTGAAACTACTGCAAGCAATGTTTAATGATTCTTAACACAAAACAAGGATCTGCTTATCCAAATTTTCAACAGTGAAGCAGTTGAGACATATTTTGTTGATGTTTGACTTTTTGAACTAGCAGGCTCAATTTATAGACTGATATTAGCTCAAATATGCTTAACAAACATAAACCAATAAAGATTAACCACTGCATATACCTTTAAGACAGATTTGGCAGTAAATCCAAACACACCCTTTTTTAACTGTTTAGCAAATTTAAACAAACTAACTATTAATCCAACTAGTTTCAATGATCAAACTATGTTGAGACAACCTAAATACACCTATTTGAACAGGTTTTAACAGATTATGACTACAAAAACAGGTTATGCATTAAGACTTGAAAAATCACTTACAAAGGGTCCTAAGCCACAATGGCTTGAAACAACACCAAAGGAACCTCTAACCTAAACAGATCAACCCATTAACTCATAATCAACCCAATTCCAATGCTCTGCAACACCAAATTCCATTTCATACCCATTTCCATGCTCAGTTGACTTTCATTGACGAAATCCAAAATGGTTTGAAACTTAAGTGCAAGCTTGCAAAAGCTATAATTAGCTTATGTAAGCTTGTTTTAGCTATAGATAAGCTTATAAGACCTTGTACATAAGAACTTGAAGTGGAAATTTTTAACAGTAAGCATAAAATATGTGATGTGAATAATAACTTGAATTACTGCTTGAAAATGGTTTATAATGATAAATTAACTTGAAGTGAGTACATAAAAACAGAGAATTACAATTTCATACTTAAATTAAGACATTGCTACCAAATACGACATACATGGGAAAATAAAAATTAACTACTACTTTGTCTCTGTGTCTTCCTCCTCTTTTATACTTCAAAATGCCTTACACGTGTCTTCTGAGCCAATCCCACCTCATTTGAGAGCCAATGGGAGAGTTTTGAGTGATTTTAGCTACTTGATCATTTTGGCGGGAAAATTGGATTTGACTTGTAGGCACGTGAAATAGCGACTAGGGGTGGCATTTATTGTGGGGTTAGTGATGATGAGGGTGGTGGGAAGGAGAAAGGTGATGGGAAGTGGGCATGTTGTTGCGAGGCAACAAGTGGAGAAGACAAGCGGTGGTGGCGGGTTTTTCATTTTTTGACTTTCTTTGACCAAAGGGGTCCAAAATAGGAAAAGACAGTCAAAAGGGGTTAAGTGGCGGGGTCTAAAGGTTTTGACAAGGCTAAGTTTAATATTGACAAGGACTTATTTGCACTTTCGAATTCTTGAAGGACCAAGCGCCAATACTCAAAGTTAACATAAGGACTGATTTTGACAAACTCTAATAGTACAAGTACCATTTTGACATTTCAAATTCTCAAAGGACTAAACTTGCCAAATTTCAAAGTTCGGGGACTAAAGTTGTAATTTTGTAAATTTGAATCTCAAGGACCAATTTTGACAACTTAGGAATCCCTAGGGCTTAAAATGATATTTTTCTTTATTTAGATTTACCGGGGATGTTTTGACAACTTTTGAAACTTGGGGACTAAAGCGCCAATTATGCAAACTTGATACGTTTTTCACCGTTTTGATATTTTGCATTTAAAACACATAAAACACTTATTTGTGATATTTTTATCATTTGGTGCATTTCGAGTGTTTTCGGATGTTTTGCGATCTAATTTGTACAAAATGATGAGTATTTACACACTCATCGAGACCATAGAGCTTAGGCTATGACACGTGAGGATTGGGTAGACTTTAGGATTCCTTCGCGTACTTCCATTTCGTATCTCACCTTTGTTCATTTTGCTAATCGTTTGAATATCGTTCGGATGGTTCGAACTTCGTACTAACTTGAGTAACGGGATGGAGCGATGATGCTCCCAACATTGATCTGCGATTGCTAATGCTCTCAGCAGATCTTTTCCACGGTCTTACTACACGAGATGATGGCACGGTGATCAACAACATTCGTGTCGGTGGTGCTTGGGTAGTGGTGGAGGAAATCAACCAGCGGCATTCGCACTTGGCTCGGCGTTTGATGGCTCAAGCCTCTTTCTTTTAGCTTCTTTTCTACTCCCAGCGAGGCCGAGGACCGGATCACTCATATTGAGAAGTTGTTTGAAGTATTGGGTTGTGGAGGCGAGTTTAAGACTCGTTTGGGCGCATTTAAGTTGGAAGGTGATGCTTTGAATTGGTGGAAGGCACTCAAACAAGCAAGAGGAGAGATGCTTTTCTTTGTTACTTGTACTGACCGAGTTTGAGACTATCTTCTATAACCGTTACTTCCACGATCTTTGACGACAAAGGTATGAGAGGGACTATCGGGCAATCTACCGGTTTGATCATGAGAACTCAATGAGTACATGAGTAGGTTTATGAAATTTGGTAAGTTTTGTGGGAGCGATTCTTTGGAGATGGTAGGCGTAAGCTAAGCACTTCAATTGGGGATGAAGAAGTGGGTGTTGGACCGGCCGCTTAATATTGAGTATGAGAATGTCGACTGCAATGGCGCACTCGTAACATTGAGATCTTTCATGAGGTTTCGGGTTCCAACAAGCGTAACCTCGATGGTGATCAGATTCAAGGTAGGACTCAAAGTAATGATTATAAGGAAATTCGGTAGGAGTTATGATTCGAGGGTCAGTGGATAGGAGTTATGATCGGTGAGTCGGTCGAGGAAGGAATGTGGACTCTAGGCGCCACGAGGCGAGGAGTCAAGATAATAGAGCTGCTTGGTAGGAATGGAAATGATCGTCGGAATCAAGGTAACAACAACGGTGTTACAACAAAGATCAATCGGCTCGAGGATCATATCGGGTCGTGCTTGAGGATCTTACCGTCGACAAAGGACATCGAAGTTTGCCTCCCCACTATCTATACTACTTGTGGAAAGGCTCATCCGGGACCGTGTTTCAAGGCCACCGGTGGATGTTTCTCTTGTGGTTCCACTACTCACAAGATCAAGGATTGCCCTAAGAAGAACCGGTGATTCACGGAAACTACATCAAGCCGCCACCTACTCTTGGGCGTGTTTATGCTACTACTCGGAATCGAGTGGAGCGCACTTGAGTACCATTACGGGCACTCTTTTCATTGATGATTATTCTGTCTTCGCTTTATTTGATACGGTGCCACACACTCCATTATATCATCACATTTGCTAAGAAACTTAATATGAAGCCCAAACCATTAACAAATCACTTATCGATTTCTCGCCTATGAAAAACCACATGATCATTGATCATAAATCGTTAAGTGCCCTCTTCGTTTTGATGATCGTATTAAGCTCTGCAAATCTGTATCCTCTCGATATGGTCGACTTTGATATCATTCTAGGCATGGATTGGTTGGCTTATCATAGAGCTTCCATCATTGCTATGCTAGAGCTGTGATCTTTGGAGACATAAAACATCTGAATTTGTTTATTTTGGTTCTCAACCTCTCAAATCATTAAGCTCACTTACGCTATGAAGGCGGGACCATGATTGCTCATGGGTGCCAAGGTTTTCTGCATCTGTTGGGACACATCTTTAGAGAGTCCTAACATTGAAATCTTTCATTGTTTGTGAATTCACCGACTTTTTCTCGATGAACTCTGGTCTTCCCCGCTAGAAGTTGAGTTTAGCATTGAGTTAATTCTGAAATGAACCGATTTGAAGGCTTCGTATCGTATGGCACCTATAGAGCTGAAGGAGTTGAAGGAGCGGTGCAGAGATGATAGAAAATGGATTTATTAGACCTAGTGTTTCTCCATAGGGTGCACTGTTTTGTTTGTGAAGAAGAAGGATGGAAGCATGCGTCTATGTATCGACTACCGTGAACTCAACCGTATTACCATTGAAACCGTTATCCTCGCCACGTATTGATGATTTATTTGATCAGCGCAGGAGATAAGTTCTTTTCTAAGATTGATCGAGATCGGTTATCACCGACTACGTGTGAGGGAGCAAGATGTTCCTAAGACCGCGTTTCGTACGGATATGGTCACTACGAATTCCTCGTTATGCCTTTTGGTTTGACAAATGCGCTGCGGTGTTTATGGACCTAATGAATCGTGTTTTCCATGAGTTCCTCGATAAGTTCGTTATCATTTTCATCGGCGACATTTTGGTTTACTCTAAGTCGAAGAAGAGCATGAAGAACATCTCAGGATAGTTTCGAGATTACGAGGAAGAAAAAGTTGTCGCCAAATTTTGAAGTCGAGTTTTGGTTAAGACAAGTCGCTTTCCTTGGTCATATTGTGTCTGTGATGGTATCACCATGGATCCGTCTAAAGTTGAGGCTATCACTAAATGGCCAAGACCTACGACGATGTTGAGGTTAGGAGTTTTCTAGGACTTCTTGGTTATTACCGGCGTTTTGTTGAAGGTTTCTCTCGCTAGCTTTGCCCCTAACAGCCGATGAGAAAAGGTGAAAAGTTTGTATGGACGGATGAGCGAGAAAAGAGTTTTGAAGAGTTGAAAGCGGAGATTGGTGTCCGCTCTATTTTGTCTCTTCCATCCGGTTCGGAGGATTTCAAATTCTGATGATGCATCTAAGAAAGGATTGGTGTGTTTTGATGCAACATGGAAAGGTAATAGCTTATGCTTCAAGGCGGCTAAAACCTTATGAAGAGAATTACCCAACTCATGACCTTGAGTTAGGCTGCGGTGGTGTTCGCGTTGAAGATCACGGAGACATTACTTGTATGGAGGCGTGTGATATATTCATCGATCATAAGAGTCTCAGTATATTTTCACTCGAAAGGAACTTAACATGAGACAAAGAAGATGGTTAGAACTTAAGGATTTTGACACCAACATTCGATTACCATCCGGTAAGGCTAATGTAGTTCTTGACACACTTAGCCGAAAATCGAGCATTCTTGCAAGTATTGAGATTGAACCTAGGATTATTCGTGACTTAGGCGTTTGGATGTTGAGCTATGCGTCTGAGGTTTGATGGATCTTGGGCTAGTATGAAGGTGGAGTCGAACCTTATCTTGCAAATTAAAGCTCGAAAGATGATGGCGAGTTGTGGGCGTGGCGCAAAATGTTGAAGAAGGTAGCGAGACGGAGTTTAAGGTTGATAATGACGGAATTGTATGGTATGAAGATAGGCTTTGTGTTCCCAATGATGCGGTACTGCGAGAAAGTTATGGTGAAGCTCATAGTTCTCCTTTCACTATCCATCCACGGTTCTACCAAGATGTATAGGGATTTGAAACGATATACGGTGGAATGGCATGAAGCAAGATGTGGCGGCGTTTGTGTCGAAATGTATGATTTGTCGGCAGGTTAAGATTGAACATCAAAGGGCTAGTGGTTATTCTGACCATTGGATATTCCAACATGGAAGTGGGATAAGATATCTATGGATTTTGTGGTGGACTACCTCTTACCGGAAGAAACATGATGCGATTTGGGTGGCGTTGATCGACTAACCAAATCGCTCATTTCTTACTGTCGAGAAAGGATTATGGTATTGGTAGATTGGCGGAAATTTTTGACAAGAGATCGTTAGACTTCATGGTACTCCGGCATCTATTGTGTCGATAGGGATCCGCGTTTTACTTCTCGTTTGGAAGGTTTGCAAAAAGCTTGGGTACTGACTTAATTTTAGTACGGCATTTCATCCTCAAACGGATGGTCGGTCGGAGAGGACTATTCGGACCTTAGAGGACATGCTAAGGGCTTGTGCTTTAGAATGGACGAGCATTGGGATGAATATTTGTGTTTAGTAGAGTTTGCATACAACAACAGTTGGCATGCTAGCATTAAAAGCGACACCGTTTGAACTTCTTTATGGGAGGAAATGTAGAACACCTACTTGTTGGGATGAAGTAGGTGAGCAACTTAATTGAAGGTCAGGAAATGATTGAGATCACTAATGAGAAAGTAGCATTGCTAGAGAAAAGTTGAAGGAGGCTAGGTCTCGTCGAGAAAAGTTATGCCGACAAGCATCGTCGTGATTTAGAATTTCGGGTTGGAGATCGTGTATTTTGAAAGTTTCGCCGTTTAGAGGTGTGAAATGTTTTGGAATCAAGGGCAAGCTCGGTCCTCGATTTATCGGTCGGTTTGAAATTTTGGAGCGTATAGGAGAAGTTTCGTGTCGATTAGCACTTCCGCCTCGGTTATCGCATGTTCATGGCGTTTTCCATGTATCACTCCTAAGGGATACAACTATCATCCGTTACACGTTGCTTCTTATCCGTTTGATCAAATTCGGTCCGATATGTCTTTATCGAAGAACACGAAGCTATTTTAGAAAGGCAAGATAGAGTCATGAAACAAAGTCATTCCGTTCGTTAAGATTCTTTGAAAAAATCACCGGGCGAGGCTACTTGGGAAACCGAGGAGTCGATGCGAGCTAGTTATCCTCATTTCTTTGAATAGTTTGGTATGTTCTCATTTCGTTTCGTTTCGTTTCATTTCAATTTTCGAGACGAAAATTCTTCTTTAGAGGGAAGAGTTGTAAAACACGAAAATCTAAAACATAAATAAAGACTAAAATACCCTTGAAATTGAAATTTATAAAATCGTAAAATCGTTTATAATCATTTAACGAAGTTAAAAGTTAACTTATGAATAATTAAAACTTAACTAATATGTATGCGTGATCGACATGAGTACGACGAATGATTTAACATCTCGCGTAAACAACTTGGGCCGTGTTTGTTTTGTTCGGATGGACTCAAGCGAGAGCCCTATGGGCGTGGGTTTGTGTGTTCGGTTAGACCCAGGGCGAAGCCCACCACCTCAAGACTAACCTATTTGTTTCCTATAAATACAATACATTTACACAAAATTGAAACCCTAGTTTTGTTTGCCTCTTCTTTTCTTTCCTTGTTCCATTCGGCGAACCCTAACCTTTGGTGTCGAGACTTTTGTTTCAACGAGCTAAGGTATAACATGTTTCTCGTCTTCCTTTGTTACACCTTACGTTAATATATATTGTATCATGTTTGTTTTAGTCGAGCTTGTGTTTTCTTTTGTGTCGAGCAGTATGAAACCAACAAAGGCAAACCATATGAATTGAACCTTGTAATGTTAAGAGAACATGTAATGTAATACGTATATTTGAATCGGATCATAGGTATGTCGAGATAAAGAACCGAACCACATATATAACCGAACCATGTATATGTAGTTCGGCCAAGGTATAAACATGTAAACTTGAATATGTAAAGTACGTAGAGAGTTAAGGTTTGCGTAAAAACATGGAGGCGAACCCTATAATACAAGCCGAACCATGTGAGGGTTTTGAGCGTGTGTTTAATAAGAAAAGGTCATGTAAAACCTAAACCCTAGATTGAGATGTGAACCGAACCATGCATCTTGAACCCTAATTGGTTTGTGAACCGTGTATCATCGTGTGTTTTATAAGTCAAGTGAGCTTGTCGATATGTAAATGTAGTACGTGGTCATATCTAGTCTAAACTATTGTGCATGTGTGTGTCGATGTGTCTAATCCGGATAATAAGTAACTTTGGTTGTCACAAGAAATCATAAGCGTGCATGGGTATAAAAGTTGACGTATAATATGTGTATAAGTAGCATTATGGTTAAGACATGAATGTGTTGAGTAAATAAACAAGAGTAATGAGTCATTAAATGGCGTAACATATAAAGTAAATGCACATTGATGTGATATTAAAAGAATGAAAACCCTAGAACATATATGAGAGTCGATTAGGGTTTGAAGCTAAGGGTATTAATTAGTTATTTCATGTGTGAGTTATGACTTTTAAACTATTTTCACATTTAACCCTAAACTTTAATAAATGACATAATGAACCTTAATCTACGATATTGTTTATAAAACACTTAAGTCTCATTTAATTATAAAACTCTAAAGTATTAAGATCATTGAATACACTAAGTATAAACACCAAATATTAAAAGATCATTTCGACAATTATGGAATCATAAATAACATATACGACCGTTAATGTGTATAGGTTACGTGAAGAAGGAGTAATCCTTTGCTTTCCGTATTCGCTTTTGGTCATTTGCTTTGGAATAAGGTACATATATTACGACCTTTTCGATAAAGGTTCCTATAACGTTTTCTTTTCGTTAGCTTTTATATTAGGGTTTCCTAAGCCTTTGCTATGAACCCCATTACATTTGTTTGAGTGTTGCTTATTTGAACTACGATTTTGAGTTATGAAACATCGATTTTGAACTATATGATATGAAAACTTTGATTTTGAAAATATGATTAATCTTCGATAAAGTATGATGCGTGTGGGTTTGACATTACGATTTGACCTAAGATAGTTTGACACCCGAGGCAAATATTAACTAGTCATGGGGTTCCATGTCCGTGTCGATGATGCACCTCGACATGACTCTAGAGGCGATGAGTGATGTTACGCCCGTCCCTTATTTGTTATCTGTTATGAGCTCAAGTTATATTATATGACCAATATCACATCGTAGGTATGGATGCATCCTAGATCATTATTTGTTATTTGTTATATGTTATATGTTGTCGATGATTGATCTTTGCGTGCATGCACGTCCTTCATAACTCGGTAGGTCTCCCTACAAATGTTGCCTTGTGTGAATATGAATATGAATATGATTATGATCGATATTTGTTTACGGCCTCGGGTAGTTAACTATAAAACTTATTCGATAATTCGATTTATACTTTGAAAATGATTATGATTTTGCTATCTTTCGTTCACTATATTTACGTATTCGATATCGTTTCGTATTCGCTTTGCTTGTATATCATTCATTGAGCTTTTGAAGCTCGGCATTTCTTTTCTTCCGGCGGTATCTAAGCATTGGATGGTTTTGCTTTGGGATGAGTCTTGAGTGGACTTACCTTAGAGATATTTAGCTTTGATCTTATGATGCCATTTAAGACTTACTATTTCGGATATTTTATTGGGTTTATTTTTCCTTTGGGACCTATGTATTTTAAGTCATGTTGACTTACTTTATTTCGATATTTATGCTAAGACTTCTTTTGGATATTTATGTTTGCTTTGATATGACACCATTGCTTGTGATTCCTTTACCCTTGTCGGGTCGAGAGCGTTCTGAACCACTATAAATACTCGCGTTGTGGTTTTGTGCTTCCTCTTTTCTTTCATTACATATCTTCTATATGCTTGTTTATCAACATCAACACACACAACCAAATAGATTGATATAAGTCAATCTAAATAGTTTAAAAGGAAGTTTTAATTGGTAAAACTATTCAACCCCCCTTCTAGTTTTTCACACTTTGTGTTCACAACCCATTGCACAAAATATAGTGTGTCTAGAAGTCAAGTATCTGTTGTCATAATAGTTCGCGATGGCACCACGTATATAATAATTCGGGGATGCTCCGAACATGGGAGACTTTGCCTTTGCTCCAACAAGGGAGACTCCTTTGTCACTCGACCACCTAGGCGAGAATTATTGAGCACGCTCCACCAATAAGGCGAGACTTTGCACACTCCACCGATAAGGCGGGAATTATTGAGAGCAGCTCCACCAATCAGTGAGACTTTGCACACTCCACCGATAAGGCGAGGTGTGAGAGCGCTCCACCAATAAGGCGGGGCGTTGCACACTCCACCGATAAGGCGAGAATTATTGAGAACGCTCCACCAATAAGGCGAGAATTTATAGTGATACTCCGAATATGGGAGACTTTAGGTCAAGGTCATAACACGTATGGTTCAATAAGTTCAAACAAGTCATGAGTTTGTATTTAAGTTCAAGAGTTCCGTTCAAAAGTTCGTAATTAAGTTCAAAGATTTAAGTTAAGTTCAAAATTTCAGAACATTCAAAGAGCTCGAATAATATCAAAAGGTTCAAGATAGTCGAATCGTTCAAAATCACGTCAAACAAGTTTAAAATATATCAAAAGGGTCCTTTACAGGTTAAAAGAGTTCAACTATATGTCAAAAAGTTCAAATCAAGTCCAAAGTCTTCACTTATATGTTAAAGGGTCCAAATCAATTTAAAAGAGCTCAATTATACATGTCGAAGGGTTCAAAATCAAGGAAAGTGTTTCAACTAATAGCGTTCATAACATAGTGATCAATTTAGTTTGGGCATAATCTGCTTACAGCACATAGAGTGAAACAAAAGATATTTAAGTTCATATAAATGCAAAGTAAAAGCAAGTAGTTGAGCATGTATCTCCCCAAAGAGTTTATAAAACAATTAAGCGAGTAAAAGTGGGGCTCGAACTCACACGATGCAATGATTATGATGACAAAAGTAGCTACACGGAAATGAGGCACGATCTCAACATGCAACCTAATATGAATGATATGATCTAATGTAAGCAATGAAGTGATGCTACACATGCAAATACGTATGTTATCGATACCACTCGCGAATTTTGAAAATAATGTTTATCGTCGAAATATATGATTATGACATGTCGTCATTTTATAAAATACTTTACAAGTATTTACGTTGAAACAACCTCCTCGATAGTCGTTTAGTGATTTATTAAGAAATTATAGTTTTAGATAGCAAAACAATATAATCGAGAATTCATGAAAGTGACTAAATGGCCTCGAAAAGCTAGTCGTAAAATAGTGAATATCGAGTGTTAGGAAACAAACTCAATGGTTTGGAAAGCTTGTGTATTATCTAAAAGTCTTAGCTTTTAAATTTTCATCATAGAGGTCTCGATCATGGAGATAAACATGGGTAAAGTAGGGTACTTGTACAAAAATATAGTTTAAGGTAGTTTTAACAAAGTTTGAGTGGCCGTATTTTATTCGTTACAACTCCGTTTGACGAACGGTTGGACATTTTGGAAAATAGGCTAGGCGAAATTACTTTTACTAGAAGACATCTTTTATAAAAAGTATTCTATCGATGTTAAAAGCGACCCTCAACATGGTCATTCGTGGCCGATATTTTTGGCTATTAGAAAATATATTAATTATGCTTATATGAAATAGTTACGACAACCTTGTTTAAGCGTGTAATTTAATCGTTACAAGTCCGTTTCTATGTTTTATATATCCTTAGCTTCAGACAAAGTATACTAGTATATTTTTGATAAATCGACTCCTTTAATAACGCTTAAGACTCATTTTTGACTCGTAAAAGTTTGGGATGACATGCTAAATTTTACGAAAATATAGTTTTAAATCGTTAAACTTGAAAATAGCATAACTTCGTTATAACTCCGTTTTAACCCATTCAAGCGACCACGTTTTCGTTTTAATCTATATTTTCTAAATATCTAGCCCAAAAATTTTTACCAACTGCCGAAATTTCCAGAATTCACAGAAATGATCAGACCTTTATATATAGTTGTCGAAATGAGTTTTTCTCGCGTAAAACTTATTCTAACCACTTCAAACCAACGCCGAAGCTATTCTAAACCTACCATACACCTTCTTAGGGTGTCATGGGTTCCTAGACATCATCAAAAATGATATGTTTCAAGGGATAATTATAGGATGATTATAATTCATAATAAGTAATAAAAACACTAAAAGTGGTATAGACACACATGATACTTGCATATTTTCTTGCAAAATGATGAAATAACATAAATACAAATATGAAAAGTTATGAAGATCATGAAATGCTTACTTGAATGATTATATGAAAAGATGATGGAAACCTTATTAATCTATAGGTTTTTATTTCAAAACCTTAACATAGATTACTAAATGAGTTTGATAAACACATGTTCATGAAAAATCTTTGATTTCATCTTGGTTCCTTGTGATGGCCGATTATGGTGTTGAAGTAGAGAGAGTTTTTTTTTTTTTTTTACACCTTTGTAATATCTCATGTATGTGTAGTGTAATTTAATATAATAGGTAAGCAAGTATATGAGGTGTACATAAGATATTTTGGACATAAAATGTGTGTGTCACACTTGTATGTGTCGACATACATGTAAGAAAGAAAAAGAAACATTTACTTGTATAACATAATATATAAGTATATTAGTAATGTGTAGTTATTTAAGGATAGATGGTAACTTGTGTACATATTTAAGTATTTAGGGTAGCGTTAGCTATAAATAAATCTTAACGGAACAAAATAAAATATATCAATGTCATAAAAATTATAAAAATACATTTCTTACAAAAATTGAGTGAAATAATAATTATCAAGTTGCATTTACGAAAACCGTCGTAAATTTTTATACATAACAATTTATATACAAAATAAATTGAAAACATTGGGTAAACTAATAATATAATTTTTATAGTCTAAAAATGAGTATAAAAATATATTAGGACAATTTTTGGAAGTGTCGGATCAATTATTCAAAATAAATGATTATGCGATAGCGTTTATTTAATAGGAAAATGTCGTTAATGAACTATGCAAACCCATGCATGAACTAATATCTGAGATAATGGTCGTAAATATAAATTTTTCTGACGGGATGAATAGTAAATTTGAAAAATGACGGAAATGAGAATTGTGACAATGGGAGGAGGCGTGGCCGGCCAAGGTGAAAAAGGAGGGGCCGTGGTAGTCATTTTTCGTAAACTATCCCGTTTACCCATTCCCGAGTTCATATATTGTCCCCCGAGTATCCCACAACGTTCATTCGACTTTCTAACATCGTTATTTACGTTTTCCACGAGTTTTGACTATTTATTTGTCAATTTTCGAGTTATGGTCTAAAAGTTACAATATTTCTCGTTTTAGGCTTTTCTAGTGTCGAATCGAATAGTGCCTACCAAATGGAGTTAAAACTCATACGATAACTCATTTAATAATGAAATAAACCGTAAAAACCAATAGACGATATAAAATCAAGTCATGGTTTATAAAAGTAGTGATAAAGGCAAAGCTCGTTTAGTTTAACGTAATGCGGTTACCTAAAATAGACTCCCTAAATTGCCAGTAGTCACACCAATGGACTACACAAGATTGGTGATAGAAAATCGTATTTTATATATTAATACCATAATATCCATGCTATTAAGAATCTTATTGAGAATACTCTATGTTAACCTTATAAAATATACAACTCGATTAATCAACTTTTATAACTAGATGATGTTTATAACTAGATGTTACTTCATATACTGATTAGGTGACACAAACGTCTCAGTGTACACTATGAGTAATGACAAAGAACTACTGGACAAGAAAATTATGGGAGTGAATCCATTTTAAGATAAAAAATATAGGTAGTTTTTCTTGAGAAATGCTCCCAAAGCTATTAGTTTTGGTCTAACTTGTCTAATTTTTTGGTACAGATTCAACATTAGCAACGTCATTGAGGCGAAGTTGCAGCTTGAGAAGGAAAAACTGGAGTTGGAGAGAACGTTTGCTTGAGGTTGGTCATTATTCTTAGCTCGTGCGTACCTAGATAATCATTTGTATGACGCAATTAAAATTGCTATATGCGGTATCTAGCTAAACTACTTTGAAGACCTTTCAGTAATCATTTGTCTGATGCAATTAAAATGGTAAGAAGAGAAACCAAAGCAAAATGATGGTGAGAACCAGATAGTTTGTAATAGGTGACTGTATGATTGATGCTAAAGAGAACATAACGAATGAAGAATGGTGGCGCTAGTGAGCATCTTATTATCTATACTACGTATAATGGGTGTATGGTCGAACTTGAAAAGCGAAATCTTGAAAGTCGAAAGGTGAGAGAAATCGTAGTATAATTAATCTCTTATTAAAACACCCATTCTTAAAATTACAATAATTTATTCACATTGTATAAACCAAATAAAAGCATATCTACCAAATTAAAAACAATGAATTAAAACACCCTTCTTAAAAGTACCATAAAATTTTCATAATGTACAATTTAAACAAGCTACAACATAATCCAAAATATAAAATAATTAAACACTTGATTAATATTATTTTTAAAAGCGACAAAATGAAAATACGTGTTATTATACACATTATACAAATTAATAAAACACACAAAGCTTCATACAAGCTAACAAGTTGATGGTATATGTAGTTTTAAAAACGGACAGGACCAAATGGTTCAACGAGAACCGGGGTTGCCACGGTTCGGCTAACCAATAAAAGCCATCCGAAACGAACAGGAGAGGACCGTTGAAACCGATACAAAGCTGGTGGAATTAGGTCTCATCGAAATCTATTTATCAGGTTAATCTTCACGAGGTACTGCCGCCGCAACGTCTTTGGTACCTGCTATACTATATAAAGGAAAAACCGAAAGTAAAAGTGAAAAGTTGAAACTAAAAAGAAATGTTAAAAATATATATTTCAAAACGAAACTATTAATAAACATCAAAAATCAGGTTGACCCGGGACGCTTCAAACCCGGCGGGTTGACTCAGTTTAATTTGAACCGTTTTCGACTCAACCAATCGTGTTGACTCGGTTTAAATCGACCAGTTTTTTGACCGGAACGGTTCAACCGGTTGAACCACCCGGGTCGAACCGGGTTTCAAAACATTATGTTTAATCCCCAAATCTTCAAACTTTTATTATTTTTCGTTTATAACCCATAAACTTTGTTTTATCACTAAACGATCTTTCGCTATAAAATTCCGTTGCAATGCACGGGTACTCGTCTAGTATATGTTTATTTGTTATTAGAATGAATATGTAAAAACAAAAAACTTATATCGTCCTATTTTCGAAGTTCCTTTTAACGCTAATGTATGATTCTTTGTATTTGGCTTTTGTTGAGTGGAATGAGCAATCCTAAACAGCTTTTTATAAGTAGATTTAATAAGCATTCCAAACCAGCCTATCTTATAAGTATTTTGTATTTGAACAATGCTTACAAAGACCGTTGTTTGGTACTGCTTACTGATACTACATATAAATGGGTTGTTTGGGAATGCTTTTTTTTTCATTTATAAAAATGGTCTTTTAGACCGGTTAGAATGTAAATAACCGGTCTATATACGAATCTTTTAGACCTCCCTTCTCTAAGACCGGTCTGAAAGCCCCTATGAACCGAAAGGTGCTTTTTGTAGTAGTGACTTCTCTTATCGAAAGCTACATACACCGTCAGCCACTCTTCACCAATCTTTATTTTTTGGAGCTGACCAAGGAGGCCCATCTCTAACGAATTTGAAATGGACAAATTTGTATCTCTTGTCAATATGCAGCTGCGTCTACACACCATAAACATATTAAAACCGTCTTGTATTTTTTAAAAATCATCCACAGATTTCCCATTCCCCAATCCTTCGAAAATTTGAAAAACATGAACAATACCATCGAATTGCATTTCCCATAGGTATAATTAGTCCCTAGTTGCTTGCCATTGTATTTCCATCTATTTCTTATGTGCCTCGATCTCCCATTCTCTCCATCTCTCGTTAAATTTCCCTTACCTCTCTCTCTCCTCACCAGAAAGTTAATAGCCTTAACTTTATCGTTATCTCTCGTGATTTTTGTATACTCTTATAAATAAATAAAAAAATGTAACACAGTCATTATCATTTTAACTTACGTTGTTTTTCAGGGATGAAAATGGGACCGGGTGAGGCAGTTTAATGCTAAAACCAAAAATGGAACCGTATGTTTCGGTTTTTGAAAGCTACAAACCGTTCGGTTTTTGTTTTTATTTTTTTATTTCATTTTTTTATTTCGGTTTTTTGGTTTTTTGCATTCAATTAGTTCGATTTCGGGTTATTTTTTGATTTTTCGTATTTAGCAACGAGCAAGTTTTCATCTTATATAAAGTATACTATTCCAAGTTTTCAAGAAGCAATATTTAAACAAAGATCAACAATAGCATATCATGAGCAAGTGAATGAACGAGCCATGTTCCTAAAAGGAGTGACCATCTTTCTTTTCTTCCATTTCCCTATCACTTCAAAGCCCGGTTGGGCTCTAGCAATATCTAACAATCTAAATACAATACAAAGTACGAAATAACCAATCAAAAATAAAAATAATAAAAGACAACTCTTTATGTTTTTCCTCTACGAAGACATCCAAAGATCGTCATATTTTGAAACAAATATATAATAGCGAAAATTACTAAAATAAACCAGTCGCCCTACGACTTATCACTTTCTAGGCCTAAAATTTTCAAAAGTTCAAAATAGACCGGACGACTAGACAAATTGTACAACGCAACCACAAACCAACAAGTTTCCAAGTTTTGTAGGTAGATTAATCTTTATTCGAATTTTTAAGGACACATGTTAAACATAGACACGAGTTGCCAAAAAAGTGAGTCCTCTTTGGTCTCTTTTGGACTTTTAAAAATTTTAGGCCTGGATAGTGATAAGCCGTAAGACGACTAGTATATTTTGGTAATTTTCCCTATATAATATAAAAACATGGATCAAGTTTGAATCTATAGATAATATACAACACTATCGCTTTCAATTTAAAATTAAATATCAAATCTCTTGTAATATCTAAAATTAGACTAAAATACACCGTTGGTCCCTAAAGTTGGCACGACGCATCGCGATGGGACAAAACTCGGTCTTTTCATCATTGGGGGTCCCTATTTCAAGGTTTATACTCGCTACAAGTCCTTTGACCATATTGCCGTTAGTCAAGGACATCTTATGGCGTTAGATTTGTCTTTAGTCCAAGGGCACTTTTGTCATTTCTATATTTCAATTAAAAATTTCCTAATTATTGCCACATGTAATGTAACCCTCTTCCATGAATAAACACATAGTCTATATTATCATTAGTCCCAAAACTTTCGTTACAAGAATAATCGAAATTCACAAACCACAATTGAAAGTCACAAAACCCTGTTTATCAATCATAAAACCGAAACATGGACTTTACTCATGGAAAGTAAGAAGGCAGTCGGGTTATCCAGGTTGATGATACCGTCTATCGACTACTGCTAAGAAGAAATACAGTCTTGTTTTTTATTACGATTATTGGAATTTGTAATTGTGGTATTTATTGTTTCCCAATTAAGTTTTAGAATGCTTTAAACATATATTGACATGTTTTCGGTGGTAGATCTAATATGTTTAGTATGAGGGTTCATCACAATGGTGTCTTTAAATCTTGATGCGGTAGAATATCGTTGGAGGTATGGAAAGTTTAGTTGATTTGGTTGATGTTGATAGTGTGTCGGTTGAAGAGTTGGATGTTCTTATGTATGAATTGGGTTATGAGCTCGGTTCAAAAATTACTATTACTTTGTTAAGTGCGGTAATAATTTAGATGATGGTTTGTATAGCTTAAGTGAGTGCTAATTTAGAAATATTGAAAGATCTTGTTGATGACCATAAGATGATAGAGGTTTATGTTGAAAATGGTAAGACAACATTGGACGTTGATCAAATGTCACCAAAGTCAATTAGGACGATTATTCTTGATGTGGATGCAACAAAGAAAAAGCGACTCTTGCTATTGTTCCATATTGCTCAAAGAAATTGTTCTTAGAAAACATTGTTACTAAATATGTGGTAGAGGATATATGTGAGGTTACATCAACCTTTGAAGTCAATACTTTGGTACAATCTAGTCGGATGCAGAAAGCAGAACCCTTGTTTCCATCTCAGAGGTCTGTCATCTTGAAGATGTTGTAGGTGATGTCAACCGGCATATAGATAAACATGTTGAGCA
Organism: Chrysanthemum lavandulifolium; assembly: GCA_022545495.1. NCBI lineage: Eukaryota > Viridiplantae > Streptophyta > Magnoliopsida > Asterales > Asteraceae > Chrysanthemum > Chrysanthemum lavandulifolium. Next base: position 259,692,390 of record CM040239.1, read on the forward strand.
TATCCAAATAGATAGTCTGAAGAGGTATCTCAAGCGGATCAAGAGTTAGGTCATCATGAGGAGGAAACATGTAATCATGGGATCAAATCCAAAAGGTAAATGCATGCAGAGTTAGTGAAATCGATGAAGGCGTAAGTGATGACAATGTAAGTGAGACAGACACTTACATGAGTGGCGATGATGATATTGAGAACAATGGTGATGGAAACACGGTTGTCGATGAGGCTAATACTTTTGAGGGCGATTTTGATGTTAATCTATTCAAAGTGACCGAGACTACAGATTTACCATCTATAGGTACCACCGACCGGCTACCACATGATTTTTAAGAAAATGAGTTGGATCTATTGGATGATAATGATTTTGCAAGTGGTTACGAGAATGAGGATGACTATGTTATTAGGAGGAACAAATTGAGGGCATACAAGAAACATAAGTTAAGTGAGGCGACACAAACGGAGGACGAAATCTTTTTTACGTGGTCAAAGTTTTGTAAGTGCAAAGAAGTGAAAGATAGGATCTACACTTTCAATAAAGACTAGGTGGAAATTGCAACTAATTAAGAATGACAAACATAGAATTAGGGTTAGGTGTCTTAGACAAATACTGTTTGTGGAATAACAGAAGGTTGGTGGTGGAAAAGCCCCAAAGAGGAAAAATGGTCCGATAACTAGAGGCCTTGGTAGGGATGTATATTTGCGAACACGCAAGGAGCAAGCAACAGATTGTCCGTGGTTGTTGTATGTAGCCAAAAATACAGATAAAGATGTATGGATTGTTCGAAATTTCAGGGATGAACACAAATGTTTGCAATCAAGAGACATTAAAGCTTGTGACTACAAGTTTCTTTCGAAGCAAATAGTTGACCAAGTTCAAGTCAATCTTGACCAAGTTCAAGTCAATCTAGTATTCCAATCAGGGCTGTTCAAGATCAGCTCAATAAACAGTTTGAAGTTCATGTGTCTATGCAAAAAGCATTAAGGGCAAAAAACAAGGCAGAAAATGAGATTAAGGGTGATCATAAGCAGCAATACACCCTTTTAAGAGACTATGTTGAAGAGTTGCAAAAAACTAACCTAGATACAGCAGTTAGGATAAGTGTACAAACGCAGCAGATACAACAAGTCAACGAGTTTTCAAGAGAATGTATGTATGCTTAGGAGCTTTGAAGGAAGGATATAAAGCTTGTCAAAGAGAGTCGTTGGGGTTAGATGGTGCTTTTATGAGGGTCCTTTTCTGGCCGACTTTTACGGCGATCGGTATAAACAACAACAATGAAATATACCACAGCCTCTGCGGTTCTGAAAGTGAAAGCAAAGACTCGGATTTGGTTTCTTGAATGTCTAAGAGATGATCTTGACTTGCAACCAAACTCAAACTACACTTTTATCGACATGCAAAGGTGATTTTACCATTTAGTTGATTAGATTCACTTGTATTTTCGTTAAATGCAAGTATTATTAGTAAGGAATTGATGTTTATTTGTGCGGGTATCATTCCGGCATTAGCGAGAAGTATTCCTAGTCTTTGAACACGATATTGTTTGAAGCACATCCATGATAATATGAAATTGCAATGGAATGCTAAAGCATACAAGGAACATTTGTGGAGATGTGCGGCGGCAACAACCGTCCAACAATTTGAGGCGATCATCTTGGCATTCAAGTTTTAGAACACGCCCATGCTTGGTTAAGTAAGATACCACCAACCCATTGGTCAAGGTCGCATTTTCGTGTACCTAACCAAATCTATGTCTACTTGTACATCTTTTGTTCTCGACATTTTCGGTACCTAACCAAACATGTTGTAGGGAGGGCTCATTCGATGTGCTACTTAATAACATGTGTGAGGTGTTCAATGGGAAACTATTGGGAGGTAGGCACCAACCCATCATTCTTGCTTTGGAATACATTAGAGAATATTGTATGAAAAGAATAGTGAGCGTTGTGAATGTGATTCGCAATTGTCTTGGGACCATTAACACCAAAGGCAACACTCGTGTTAGATGCAATCAAGAAAGAGGCTTATAAGTACCTTTGCTTTACGGGTTGAAGGAGAAAAGTATGAGGTCGGTGGATGGGGAGACAAGTGTCTTGTGAATATTGAAGCTAGGGCTTGTACATGTAGAATATGGGAGCTTACATGTATGCCATGTAAACATCTTTGTTGCTACCAGCGGTGTATGAGGTTGAATGGAATGCAAATAGGATCTGTTGAATCATGGGTGCATCCATGTTACTTAACTTAAGACTTGGGAAGAAACTTAAAAACACCACATCCGACCAATAAATGGTTATGAGCATTGGTATAAGTCACGAGTGCCTACAACCATTCTTCCACCTAAACATCATAAACCATTAGGTAGGCCACGAAAGAAAAGAACCAAGGCTTTTCTTGAAAATGATAATAGTGACAAAACCGGTAACTTGTCACGATCTAGTAAGAGTGTGGTTTGTGGTATTTGTGGCAATCTTGGACACAACAAGAAAACTGTCTTGGGCAAGGAGGTGTAACAGAAGTCAAGGCACTACAGCGATCACAAAATCGGGTTCATCCGGCCAAAAGTTCTGACAAAGAAGAAGGCAAATGTTACGGTGACAACTATGAAGGTAATGATCAACCAAGTGTGGTCCAGTCTCAATCGGAAGTCAAGTTGATCTTGCTTACGGTGGATCTCAAAACAATTTTGGACTAAGACCGAGGATTATAGCGACAAAGCTTTCTTCACCACAAAAAAATGCTAGTTAAGCATATGAAAGCCAATGTTATCCATCGAATATGTATTCCCTAAACATTATTTCTTTGTGTTTAAACAATGTATGTTTCGAACTTTGTAGACTACAAAATTTTATGCATTTGGAAATATATCCATTTGCATTATGTATGAAATCATGTCATGTTAGTGTATTGGTTAAATTGTGTGTTTATTGTATTGTTTTTATATAGTCTTCATACATCTGTGTTTTGAGTTGGATACTGTTATTCTATTATCACAAACAGAAATGAAGGATCAAAGATGGATGAACAACACCATATCAAGTGTATGTTGATACTCATAAATGGTGTCGGTTCACCCATCCTTGAGACTTCATACGTCTATGAATCTTGGATCTAAACTACTTGGATATGTGTTTTGAGTTTGGGTACTGTTATTCGATTATCACAAACACTAATGAAGGATCAAAGATGGATGAACAACACCATATCAAGTTTATGTTGATACTCAAAAGTGGTGCCATACATCCATCTTTGAGACTTCATACGTCTATGAATCTAGGATCTGTTGAACTTGGATCTGGGTTTTGAGTTAGATACGGTTATTCTATCATCACAAACATGAATGAAGGATCAAAGATGGATGAACAACACCATATCAAGTATATGTTGATACTCAAAAGTGGTGTCTGTTCATCCATCTCAGATCATTCATCCATCTTTGAAACTTGGATCTGGGTTTTGAGTTGGATACGGTTATTTTATCATCACAAACAGGAATGAAGGGTCAAAGATGGATGAACAACACCATATCAAGTTTATGTTGATACTCGGAATTGGTGTCTGTTCATCCATCCCTCATCATTCATCCATCTTTGAAACTCGTATCTCTGTTATGAGTTTGACCATTTTGTGTGGCAAGTGATATATAAATTCTTGGGGCAAGGTCCTACTAGTAAAGCGGCACATTATAAGGACCAAAGCATAAAAGAAATATATTAACAACGTACAAGGACCAAACATTATACACAAAAGACTATTCTTAGTCAACGTGCTCTAAAACTTCTTAAACACAACTAAACCATCTACCATCGATTCAAAACACTAAAACCGGTACCTATCTAAACCCATAGAAGAACCATAGAAAAAACAAGAAGATGACCATCCAAGACAACACACAAAAGTTCACGAGGCGCCAAACTTTCTCCTTCTCAACAAGGAGATCGGCCAAGGCGCTTGGTGGCGACCTCTAGCTTCGTTGCCGGTCACGGCGTTGACCGCCTCCATAGTCTCGAGAAGCGAGGCGGCCGTATTCTTGTAATGCCGCCTCATTCACATAGATTGTTCTCTGCAAGTAGATGATCACATCTCTTGCTCTCCTTTGGATGGGTGGATCGTACCACCCTATGAATGGACAAGTTGTAGCCTATAATTGATAATCAAAATGTTAGCATCTGCTTGCCTCATAAACACCAACTAAACCTACTTGTATAAAATCACAATTATAATAAAACATATATACTATCATAATCAACACATTTTAAGGTAAACCACTACATGCAAACTTTAATATGAAATAAAATTAAGTGTCCCAACCTGTCTTGGATAGGCATAGAACCTCTTGGGGTTCGTGTTGTTCCAACATGTTCTAATAGCGACCCTTCATTGCATGAACACACTACCATTTTTGATTTTACCGTCGGTGAAGAAGATAAGATTTTAGTTGTTAGGAAAGATAAAGGATGAGTGGTGATAAAATGTCCCTTATATTAGCGAGGTTTTACTATAGCGCCTCTGGTTAACCAAGTGGGCTGGCACGATAATTAATGGACAGTGATAAAATGATAAAAGTGCCCTTGGACTAAAGACAAATCTAACGCCATAAGATGTCCTTGACTAACGGCAATATGGTCAAAGGACTTGTAGCGAGTATAAACCTTGAAATAGGGACCCCCGACGATGAAAAGGCCGAGTTTTGTCCCATCGCGATGCGTCGTGCCAACTTTAGGGACCAATGGTGTATTTTAGTATTAAGATTATATAAAATGATATATAGAGGTAGGGCGGGGTTGTTTATCTATTCGATTCTTCGTTTAAAATTTAAAACTGCCCCAAATATTCGGTTTTAAAAAAGAAATTAAAACCACCCCATTAGTTTGTCAATTGGGCCGGTTTTTTTGTCGGTCTTTTCGATTTTGATTCAATTTTTTGGATTTTGTGTCCTCACCACCAGTGTTGCTATAAAGTTTGCTATATAAATAATAATAATAATAATAATAATAATAATAATAATAATAATAATAATAATAATAATAATAATAATTCGATTTTTTTTCGATTTTCCGAATTTCATTTCGTAAGGAGGCTGGATATTGGGCTTTATGGAGATAGGACGGATCCTTACGACCGGCGATATATTACTTTACTCTTGGGATGGTGGGCGTGATGTATGTGTTGATCTTACGGGATCGTCGCCTGGCGCAATCGAGATGGTGATTTTAGGCGGGCGTGTGGTTATTGATGTCGCTGGCGTAAGCGTGTCAAGTCACGATGCTAAATGTGCGGATATTGGATATGGGTTTCTCCCTTTTCATTCTCTTCTTTTGGAGAACTTGAGAAGGATGCGATAACCTTACTAAAGCGTATTCAACGATTCTCTATGACTTAAGACATTGAGGCGCGTCTTTGCGGTTCATATTTTAACGAGATTGGTTTCTTATTCTTGAGGTGTGGGGGCAGGTTGGTTTCTGGCTTCCCACTAATTTTTGTAAATCCTATTGAGTTTTTAATAAAGTGTTGATTTATAATTAAAATAATAATAATAATAATAATAATAATAATAATAATAATAATAATAATAATAATAATAATAATAATAATAATAATAATAATAATAATAATAATTGCGGGACCTACAGGTTGTGTGTTATCTTTGTCGGCTAGGTGTTTCCTTATTTGTTGTTCAGATGCTGTGCTCGGCTTGCTCCAAGGTCTTTACAGGGGATATTTATGGGGACCATGTTGTATCGTGTGCTGGTATTATTGGTATTAAACATCGGCATAATATGGTGCGCGATACACTGGTTGACATAGTTTTCGATCGGGGATTTCAGCTTGTAAAGAAGTAGATATCGGGCTTAGTGGAGAAAGGGACAAACATTTACGTTCAACCGATATGTTGCTCTATTCATGGGACGGAGGGCTCGATATATGTGTCAATCTGACAGGGTCATCACCCTTGACGCTAAATGGTATGGTTGATTTTGTGTCTGGTCGTGCGGTGATTGAGGCCGCACAGCGTAAACGTGTCAAGTATAAGGCTAAGTGCGTGGATATTGGATATGATTTTTTTCCTTTCTAATTCTCTTCTTTTGGGGAACTTGAGAAGGATGCGGTGACCTTATTGAAGCGGATCCGAAAGTTCTCTATAACTCAAGGCATTGAGGCACACCCTGCTACTCATATTTTTAGTAGGATTAACTTTACTATTGCTATAAGAATGGGAGCCCAGTTAGTATCTCGGCTTCCCACAAACTTCTTCTTCTTCTTCTTCTTCTTCTTCTTCTTCTTCTTCTTCTTCTTCTTCTTCTTCTTCTTCTTCTTCTTCTTCTTCTTCTTCTTCTTCTTATTATTATTATTATTATTATTATTATTATTATTATTATTATTATTATTATTATTATTATTATTATTATTATTATCACTTTATTAGAAACTCATAGGATTCTAGAAATTAGTGGGGAGCAGCGCGATGTTGAGCCCCACCCTACTCTGGCTATAGAAAGCTAATCCTACTAAAAATATGAGTGGCGACGCGTCCCCAATGTCTGGTCACGTAGAATTTTCGGTTCGCCCGACGAGGACACGCGTCCTTCCAAGTTCTCAAAAGAAGAATGAGAATGGGAGAAATCCATATCAAATATTCAGCACTTAGCCTCATATTTGGCGCGTTTATTATTATTATTATTATTATTATTATTATTATTATTATTATTAAATACTATTATTTTTTACTCTACTCTTAACTTTTAACGCTAAATGAAAACATATACAAGTCTAGATGATCTATTATTAATATTGGGGCGATTACATATATACCTACTAAAACTTGCATATTTGCATATATACCTAAAACATGCTTAACTTGCATTGTACATCATGCATTGAAAATTTGTATTTTGAGAAAATATACAAATATTTGAGTTTTAGTGGGTATATATGCAATTCTCCCATTAATAATTTATGAGTAGAGATAATATACACCATAACTGCATATATATGCCCAAATACACGAATACGTTATTTTTATTATTGGTATTGTGTAATTTATGTGTTTTTAAGCGGTCGAGATCTCTAAGTATTATAGTAACATGATAAACCTTTTACAAAGGTTTATACATTAACATATCAATATTTTTTAGACTTTTTGATATTATAAACTTACATTTATTATAGTATAAACTTTTACAACTTTGTAAAATGTCTTATTTAACAAACGCATTAAATGTATTGAATTCATAAAGACATGAAATGAATGTCCACTGTGGTTGAAATAAACATAAATCTTTTCGTAAACTCACTATATTATAATGCACTAAGATAACATACTACTATATGTTTATAGTTCAAGCATTACGAAACCAAGTCCGATGTGAAGCGCGGCCAAATTCGATCCTAGTTAATGACCATTTTACCCATTGTTTTATATCCAAACACCCCCTCATTCTACAAACAGACATCTCTCTAATTTACATGTAAATCCAACATAAATTTTTAAACCCTTGAAAGCATACTTGAAAGTTCAAAAGTTGCAAACACTCAAAAACAAGCTCATTTTTAACCAATGTAGCTCATATCGGTTCTTTCAACAGACTGATAAAAACAACTCATTGATCACACATGAGCAAAAAGATATGTTCAAAACTTTTAAATCACATGATAACACAGATGTCATTCAGAACTTTCCTCCAAAAAACTTCAGCCCTCCTTGGTGTCCTTGATTCGATCTCTTGTAGCTGAACTATCAAATGACGTTTCTCTGCATCTGACATCTTTTGTGCGGCTTCTGCATCCTCTTCAGCCTTGACTCGAGCAGCACGCTCTTCTGCCAATCGTTGTTCAAGAATCAAAGGTTTCTCCTTGAGCTTTGGCTCAACCTGGGAGAATCAACATATGTGCGCTTGTAACAGACCCCTTAAATTTTTGAATTACTAAACATGCGTATATCATTTTTGAGTAAAAATGAACTTTAATTAACTAAATGAGCATGCTAGCAACATCCTTGAGCAAAAAGAAATGTTTATAATCCTGACATACAACATACAAGCAACCCTATAGCAATTTATTCATTTAGAATTTCTAGGATAAAAGTTCATTGAATTTTCAGATAATTAGTATAATGAAAGCTTTATTATAATTAAAAATCACTGTGCAAGGACGATACCATTTCGATTATACTCTTATATTGCTCTTCATGCATCTGATCATCTTCAAGCACCAATATCTCCCTTTCAGCATCCCGCTTTATCTGGGGTGAGTAATGGTGGATACTGGTGTCATAGTGGTAAATTGCATTGTAATAATAATGAACAATGATATGTTTCACCTTCAGTTTAGCAAATATCTCACTGGTATATGGCTTGCCACCATTCTTTCTTGACACAATGTTTACATAAGAAAGAAGTTTATGAAGTTGATCTGATATTTTAGTTTGATCTTTCGTCCTGTTATCAAAAAGTAGACGACGATTCTCACACAAGCAAAGGGTTTCCTGAAATAATAACAGCTATTTCATTTATCAAATTTTGAGAGGGTAAAAGATGCCATCCGATATCAACCTCTATTATATCTGAAAACAAAATCATCTTCATTATAGCATGCATAAACTCATCAAAATTATGTAAGATAATTAAACTTCACCTTTAATGTTTCTGGACATTCATTTAAGAAACTATCCAAAGTCTCGTCATCATTATCAAGTGCATCGCCACCGGTAAAAACAGCTATCATGTATTCATAAACAATTGTTCCAAAAAACGTCACCAAGCTATTAATCACAGCTTCTTCCTCTTTTGAAAAACGACTGCGAACCGAGAAGACAACTATAAAAGCATGAATACCATCTCCAGCTGTATTCATGCATCCAATAATCTCATTCGCAATAGCCTCAGTATTAAAAGACGAATCAATCAATCCTGCCACAATGTCAGTGTTATAGTATCATTATTGACATTATTATACAAGTAAGCCAAAACATAATAATTGTCTATGTCAATACCAGGCGTATCGATCACATTAAGCATTTGTCCATCTTTGAGTTCAGTCTTTTTCAACTCACAAGTATTTGTTACACCAGATGAACTGCGTTCAGATTGAAATATATTTGTTCCAAAAATGCTATTCCCTGTTGCACTTTTCCCGTTACCCTTCCTTCCAACCAAAACAAGTGTTTGGGGAGAAGTAAACTCCTGATTGTCCTCCAATGAACTTCCCTCCATTGTAGTACTAAATATCTATGAAAAACAAATATGAGATCAGTTTAAACCAGATGCATAAAACACAGACATTTATACACCATGATAGAAGATAGTTCACAGTGCAATGGGTCAAAATATCAATCACAAATATGGTCATTTACTCTTAATTTATAATAAAAAAACAATAACAAAAAACTTGTAACCATTTTTCGATAAGAATTCACAAATTGAGTGTAGATCGAATTATGTCTACCGTATTCACCTTTGCACCTTTCTAAGTTTTAATTCATGCTATTAGTAAATGCATATAATAACCTGACAAAATATTCATTAAATAGCTACATAATAGACATAATACTGTTTGTGAATACACAAAGCTTTTTCATTTTTTTTTAAACTTCACTCATAATTTAAAGCTGTCACATAAAAAGATTACAAATATCTAAGTTCGATTTCGTCCTTATATATTTTGTGAATGGTTAAGTTCCCAAACTTATTGGTTAACGATTACCTTCCTAAAGTTTCCATTTACACTCATGTTTGGTTAAGTTCCCAAAATACCAGTAACACCTTAACATACCCAGGTACTTAAATAACACTCATGACTCATGATTACATTAAAATAACTGATAGCAAATGAACAAGCTAAAGATTTAATAATTTATTCTTTTTAATTCGCAAACAAAACTCATCATATTCCATAACATTCGGCTCAAGTGTATCAGTTTCTTTTTCTTTCATTTTAAAGTGTTTTGCACACACCTAACAATTTGTAAAAAAAAAAATTTGAACGGCAATTATGGCTACATGGCCCCTAGCTCAAAAGGCGTAGCGAGCCCACACAATCAGGTTGGGTCCAGCCTAGAAGGCAATGGCACCCTTCCCTTTACGCACGCCGGAGGAAACCCCTATCGCCCTAGACAAGACTCGAACTTGAGACCTTGCCTAGGAGGTTAAAACCTCTATACCGCTGGACCAGAGGCCCGTAGGTTAACAATTTGTAAGATATGGTAACCAAAATCAAGTAAATTAATTAACATCTATGAACTTTTAAACAAATGACTTAAATTTTCACTGTTGCCACAGACACATACTAGCTTGACTGATGTAAAGGTTCTATTGGCAATTTACAACTATAAATATATGACTAAGAAAACACAAATAATAGTACCTGATAGTGACAGTTTTTTAAAGTTTGCTATTGGGAAAGGAGTGATGAAGACGGTAAAAAATAGCAAGAGTTGTATACTAGGCATGCAAGCCAGTGAATACAAACAGTCATGACTGTTCAGTAACCAGTTTTTTTACAGTATCATTTATTAAAAAAAAAAATAACGTTTGGGGCATTCTAAATGTACAAAAACTTTTCTACTAGACAAACAATAATAGTTATATAAAGGAAAATGCTATTTACTCCTATAAATTGTTCCTATTTATCTTTCTACTCACAAGATCATGACAAATCTCAGAATTGACGGCTAAGATGCAGAGAGATAATGAATGAAACAAATATATAGAGTAAATTACATAAATGGTCTTTATGGTTTGGCAAAAATTTCACCTACTGTCCCTCAAACTTAAAAGTTGCATAAATCGTCCCTATCATTGCCAAAAAATTTCACCTACTGTCCCTCAAACTTAAAAGTTGCATAAACTTAAAAGTTGCATAAGCGTGTGAAGAAAAAAGCATTGGATACAAGAGAACATTAAAATAATAAAAGAAGGCAATCAAGGAAATGAATGGCTGAGGACCTCTATGCGCTCAAAATGATTCAGAGTCAAAATGAATCGGTCAGAACTCCACTTGTTTTTATCAAACGGCCAATGCATTGTCCGAATTAGAGATGTCCTCTTAATTGGCTCACTAAGAAGCTATCAAACACCCCCTAACTTTATAAATTCTATATATATTCCAAAAACCATTTAAGAATCGTCAAAATCTGAAGATGTTCGCTGGTCGTTTTTGGCAGGTCATAGTTTGGCAGGAAAAACAGTTTTGACACAAATTTCTTACTATATGATGGAAATGCCAAAATGTGTGTGTGCCCCCACATGCTTGAGGGATCAGATTTTGATAGATTTCTTCTTGATCATGCCCTAGTTTCAAAGACTAAACACTGGATTTTTAGAACTCTGTTTCTTTCTAGAATGGGTAAATCCTCAGACTAATATAGGGCGCATCGAAGCCAATAATTCTTTTTCAGAGAGTGATTTTAATCACGGTCTAACTTCTAAGTACTATGGATCTTCTTAGTCTGCGTTTTCCCACATGATGTTGGCTTAAGTTATTGGTAGGAAAACTTCACAATTATAAGATATTAAACCACTTAAATATAATTCTGATTCGAATTCATGAGGAATTCACAAGGTATCATGATAAATCACAAAAAAATACCCGTCCAAAATCCTTAAAAAGACAGACATACTACATTCTGCTGAAAGATAGATATATGATGATCCTATAGTAATAAAATATACAGAAACAAAGATGTCAATTTTCCTACACGTCAACTAAAAAATGAAGAACCATAAACGTCCTACACGAGTTAGTCATGGAGGCTCATCTACCACTTCCACTAAAACAAAGATATAAAGTTCAACAGTCACAACAATCAAAACAAACCACATATTCCTATTTTAGCAAGAAGCGGATGTGTAGTTTTACGCTCTTATCTTTCACAGACTAATCAATCAAAGAAAATTGCGGTTCTTTTTCACATTAAAGTAACTGTTCACTGAATTGAACAAGTTTCACATTGAACATCATATTGATCGTCTTGTGTTCGCCTCTTCATGGCTCTCTGTAACTCCTCTCTCATCTCACGTGTCTCCTCATCTAATCTCTTTTGAGCAGCTTTAGCTTTCTCTTGAGCCTTTACCTGAGCAGCCCTTGCTTCTTCCAATAAATGTTCAAGCCTTAAAGTTGTCTCCTCGAGCTTTGACTCAACCTGTAGACCCAAAAACATGGGTGAGCATTGGCCAAAAACACTGTTCTGCCTTATCCATACTACTATATAAAGCGTTTAAGTTGTCGACCCACAAAAATTAAGATAAGGAGCTCCGATCGTTCGAGTGACGTATGTCGTTCTCTAACTAAAAATAACAAAAGGAGAAACTCTAACAAACTAAAATAAGGAGCTCCGATAATGGGGTGTGTATATACTTCTTAGCTAATTAATCACATTTATTTTTAAATTTAAATATCTTTTAATTCGTTTAATTTTTTATGATCTAATTTCACCATATTTTTAAAATTTTGTGCTCTTTAATTCAACATTCATTTTAATATATTTTTATGAGTTTTAGTTTTACATTTTTAGTAGGTTTATTTTATTTTGATTCAAATTTTATAACTTTAACCTTTATTTCATTCAATACAAACTTTATTTATCAAAATCATTTACTTTTGGGAAAGTGTTTGACGGGTAAGAGATTGTTAAGGTCTTTTTATATGCGGGAATAATGATGTCACGGGAAAGATATGGAAAACCCAAACAAACACATATACATTTGGAGCGTTTTGAAATGAATTCACTAAGTGGGTAGGGAATTGCGAGGAGAGTTGGGTTAGCAATTTATTTACTATATTTATTATATAACTATATTTATCGCCGCCGCTGTGCGCGGGTATCCAACTAGTTTATAAAAAAGAATCTATAAATTATTGATGCATTCAGCGTCAATAATCTTTTAGTTAAACTTTTGTATTTGACCCTTTTAAAATACTATATATAACCCAAATTAACTCATTATGGGTCGAAATAATCACCTCTAGTATGTAGGTATCAAGCGGGTCCATGTGTGCAAAACACAATAAGATTTGAGATAATTGTGTATGTACCATTTCATTAACTCGTTTGAATAGCTCTTCCCATCGGCTCTGTCATCAGTGATATCTCCTCTTCAGTGTACTGCTTGGTCTCTGTTAAGGCTTGAAATTTTCTGTATATTCCTCAAAATCTCTAGTCCCTTTCTGACAAGTAAATGTTGTTGTTAGAAAAGTCTAGTGTAAAATTGCAGTAGCATGATAATTACAAGTATTAAGTATCACCTTCAGTTCAGTAAAAATCTCATTGGTATATGGCTGACCGCCGTTCCTTTTAGACACCATATTCACAAGCGAAAAGTTGCTGTACTTGGTTCTCTTTCTTAGTTTGATCTTTCGTCTTGTTATCAAAAGGACACAACGGTTCCCACAAAGGTAAAGAGTTTCCTGAAACAATAATAGAACGTTTATTAATAAAACAAATGGAGAAAGAATATCACATAAATATGACCAACTCTACCTTCAATGATATAGGACAGTCATGCAGGAAATCTTCCAAAGTTTTGTTATCGTCATTAAGTAAATCCCACCGGTAAAAACTAGTATAATGTAATCACAAATTTTTCTTCCAAATAATGCCAGTAATGTACTTATTGCAGCTTCTTCCTCATTTGTAAAACGACTGCTAACCGATAATACAACTAAAACGGCATGAATACCATTCGGGGCCAAATTAATGCAATTCACAATCTGCTTCCCGATATATTCGGTATCAAGCGAAGAATCAAACAATCCTGCAAGAGTATCAAAGTTACTATCTAGAAGTAAACCTTATTATGCAACTATTTAAAGAAGAATTTCAATTACTTGTGGATCTTCGGTTTGTAACATGCACTGAAAGACCCACGGTTCTTAATATTAATATACACAGTTATTACTAACACATAATTTGAATATGTTACCATTAAAATAATATCTATTTCAAAGTATAAAAGAGATTTTGGTTACGGAACTGCATAAGGTAAACAACTACTAGTATATTTAGCTAAAAGGGTAACACGCTGGGTCAAGGATTGAAAGGCGTCCACAATTTATATATAATGCATACAACTTTATTCACAAATTAAATTCTTAATGTAATTACATTGCTGTCCTAATCATTGTAAACGCATCCATAATTCATAGAATGGAACTTTCAAAGTTGGACTAAATTTACCCGTTACTAAAAATGCCTTATTTCAACCTGAACCCATTTAGACGCATTACCTAATAGGCTAATACATCCAACCCTATCTTCTATCCACGTCTAAGTACACTAGATAATTCACGATAATAAGTTCTACCAGGAGTATCAATCACATTAAGCGTCTGGCCATCTTCCAATACAGTTGTCTTCAACTCAGAAGTCCTTGTTACACCAGATGAACTGCGTTCTGATTGAAAGATTTTTGTTCCAAAGATAGTGTTTCCAGTTGCACTTTTTCCATTACCAGTCCTTCCAACAAGGAGAAGAGTTCGTGTTTGAGGAGCAGCAAACTCCCAATCATCCTCGACTGAATATCCCCCCATCACGCAAATGAAAAATCTATCAAAAACAAATTTCAAGTCGATCAGTTTGCATCTTTGCGTAGCATACAACATCATACCATTGAAATGACACAAAAGGTAAGAGCATCAACACGTTGACAGCCAAACCACCCAGTTTGTCAACATGTTGAGAGCATGAAGAGCTTTCCCTGGACTAATCATGGGATTTGTAACTCTTTCATTAAGATAAACAACTACAAACTACTTCTACCAAATGTTGAATACCAATGTACTATTAGAGTAAAGAATCATCAATGTACAACTTATTCGCATTTTCACTTTTCTAATTGCTACGTGCATACAGATACAAAATGCACAGGCCCTCTTGGTTCATCACATGATGAGCTCAAACAATATGTAGACAACTACAAATACTATATTCCAATTTTAAAACTAAATAAAGAGCTTAAGAGCATACACGTGAATCATCATTCTGTGGCGGGTGATGTGCATAGCCGCAGAACTATGCCCTATGAGTTCTTAAACCACGTTAATTTTCCCCGTAATAACACAGCAAATGAATCATTTGTAAACAAAATCAAGTAAACAGACAAGATTCACATCACCCTAAGGGGCTGTCTGGGATTGTTGATTCAACAAAGTTTATATACTCTTAAATTGTTATTATATATGTAAATAATCATAAGCAGTGGTTCTCGCCAACTCTCAGATTTCCCATATGCTTTATCAAAACACAATAAACACATATGCAATACATAATAATCTCATCATTTGATCTCTAACAAACACATTATACAAATGCACAAATAACAACCCATATGCATAAACGCAACTACGACCAGGGACGGACCCAAGATTTTTAAAAGGGTGTTGCACAAGAGAAATGTTGGGCTAATTAAACTTACACCGTAAAAAATAAAAGTAGCAAAAAAAAATTTGGGGGTTGCACATCACATACCATAAAAACGGCATTTTTGAAATCTTTTTGCACTTCGTGACCTAAAATTGAGTGTAGCCAGTGCCACACCCGGCATACATGTGGGTCCGTCCATGACTACGACATTTTCAATGGTATTTAAGTGATGTATATACCCTACTTATGAAAAAACAGTAGTTGTGATTCAAATATAAATATATGTATCAGGCTACTCAGCATAATCAAATTAAAGCAATGGAGATTTTGATGATACAATAATAAAAAAATAAAAACACTAAGTATAAACCTGAGAGTGAAAAACTTTTAGTATATGATAGAAAAAAGGATCATCAAGCATACATGCTTAAATGGCGACTGATATTAGTTATTAAAAATGAAATTGTGAAAACATTGTGAAAGTGAGATTTGTTTTACTTAAAAGTCGGATTCCGGTATATTATCTTGTTATAAACATGGTTTAGTTTGTTAAGGATTTAATATTAGTCAAGAGTTTCCACGTACGTAGTTTTTTTTGCTGTAGTTAGATTATATGAAGGGAAAATTCTCTACTTGTCCCGGTTACCCAATCAATTTACCTCAAATGACTCACTTTTTTTTCACTTCCCTTAATGCTTCATGGGCAACTCTCTCATAGACAACTCTCCTATAAATTTGACAAGTGTCCATATATTTGGGCTCATACAGTCTTATATAATCTTAGTGTCTTAGGTTGGTTCTTGGGCAATTGGGACCTACATTCTTGAAGCATAAGCGTATTTTTTGTCTTTTAGTGAAAAATAAAGTCTTTTTTATTATTAAAAGTACGTATTTCTTGAACTTGATCCACACACATATATTTTAGGCAACTGATTATGTAGAAAGTACACTTTTTATTTTTTAATGTATAGATATTTATCTTATACTTTTAAGAGTAAAGTCCAAAATACATCCCTGTGGTTTGCCCTGTGGCTCGCTTTTCATCCCTAAACTTTTTTTTGGCACAAAATCATCCATCCGTTAGTAAAGTTGGCACAAATACATCCCTCTGTTAGTAAAATCAGTTAATGAGGACTAACGGTGTAAATATATCTCCGTTATCTCACATAATTTAACATTAGTTAAGAGATATTTACGTAAATCGTCCTTGTGGCAAGGAACAAATTGCAACCAAAGTCCTTAAACTTATTTACAAATTCGTCCCTGTTGCCACGTCATATCGGGTCAGTCAACGGGTTGCCACGTGGACCAATGAGGTGGTGCCACGTGGCGTTGAAAATAAATCATATTTTTACCTCCGCTAGGCTTCTCGAAACCACTGCTAGTGGTATCGGGTACCACTACTAGCTTGTCGTTTCCATGAGGCCGAGTTATGCATTCATCCGTATAAAATGTTATTCACTTGATAATGATGTGATGAGATCCATGTTTAGAGTTAAAAGGATAACTACTGGTTTTGTCCCCAAACCCAAAGTCTTCAGCGGCCGATCCATCATTTTCACGTGGCTCTGCAATAGCGGCGATACAATGTGTTCCACATGACACGGATATCACAAACTCATTTTGCAATAGCTTCACTTTTTAGGATGTTTTCCACCGGTTTGGTTACATCCCCGATTGGCCAAACTCATTCGCCCTAACCAATCGCTTGCCAAGTTAGCCTCTTAAGGAAAATAAATCGATACAAAGTTGCCACAAATCAATGTCTAGCTAAATTTTTCCCTAATTGCAAAAACGCCTATCATGGGCTAACTAACATTAAAGAAAGGAAAACAAGAATCTAACCCGGTAAAGAGAGACCCATCGAGGCCACGGCCGCGGTATGCTCACGACCACAATCCATATCCAACCAGTGAATTCGCTCCACTGGACACCCAAAAGTTCGAGGAAAGCTGTTTTGGGATCCTCGGTCTGCTCTTCACATCTTCGACCCGTTTGACGGATGATTATAACCCAAAACATTAATGCACTCTTGGTTTGGATACATGTTGAATCAGGTAGCGGGGAAGAAGTTTGTGTGTGTGTGTGTTTAATGTTATAAAAATATGTAAATGTATGTAAAAAATAATCATAAATGTATATATAAAAATATAAAATGTATTTTGTTATTAAAGGTATTTTGTATTTAAAAGTATAAGATAAATATCTATACATTAAAAATATAAAAGTGTACTTTCTACATAATCGATTCTTAAAATACATGTGTGGGACCAAGTTGCCCAAGAAATATGTACTTTTAATAATAAAAAACTTTACTTTTTCACTAAAAGACAAAAATATGTCGGTTGCCCAAGAATGTAGGTCACAGTTGCCCAAGAACTAACCTAGTACACTAGTACTATATAAGTACAAGGTGGGCCAAAATATATGGACACTTGTCAAATTTATAGGAGAGTTGCCTATGGGAGAGTTGCCCATGGGGCATTAATGGAAGTGAAAAAAAAGTGGGGCATTTGGGGTAAATTGATTGGGCAACCGGGGCAAGGATAGAATTTTCCCTTATATCAATATAGCCCATTGTAGATATATGGGTTCAGCCCATAATTATATTATACGTAGTTTGACTGTAGAAAGTAAAAATGAAAGATGATTGATACGTGCTTGAAGTTAAAGACTAAGTCCAAACAAAAATTGTCGAGTTCAAACACTTTTCGGGTTGTGTAACAGAAGACCAAAGCCATTGTCACATTTACTTAGAGCATCCACAATGCATCAAGTCATTAAAGACTTGATGCATTTAATGCATTTAATGCATATCATATTTAATGACTAAAGCTTTTAGCAAAAGCTTGAAGTTTACCAAGTCTTTGTGAAATTTTTTTTCAAAAAGTCTTGTATGCAATGCCAAAAACCCCTCCCAATAACTTTTTGAAATAGTAAAAAGCTATTATCTAGTTAACCCATTGCGGATGCTCTTAGTTTCCAACCACGTTCATAGTTGTTGCATGCATTTAAGATGAGGAGTGGACCACCACTTCATGCACTAGTCCCATGTTTATTTCTTAGTTTTGTTAGGAGTTCATGCATTAGTCACTTATTCATTTTCTTAGCCTTATAAATTATGTATTTTGATTTTGATGAAATCAGAGAAGAAAAAGAATGAAATAGTTTAAGAGTTAGTTCTTAGTTTAGTTATAGTTTAGAAGGAGAATAACCATCTCGAATCGGTTTCTATCAGTGGTGCTTTCATCGACTTACTCGACACCTCCAAGACGGTACCCACCTTCCCTACAAGAATCCATGGCCACCCTGGCCGACAACATATCCAAACTCGTTGCATCTCAAACGCATTCAACGCCCAATTCAAGAAATAATCAAAAAACAAAAACAAACCTTAGCCTTCATCTCACCGATCGTGTAAGCTAACCAACGAGATACCAACACACCAACCATTGCCACACCACAGACAGGCACACAACAAGTTATCACACCACCACCAGTAAATACCATCAAACCGGAAATCATCTTGAAAGCTTTTGTCACCCAAAACATTAGTACTACCATGGGCATCACCACCACCATCGACCTTGTTACAACCATCACTGACATTGACGCCGGCGTCACCACGCAAGTTCCCTCTTCCCAGTTACCACCTCCAACTGCCAACAAGAATCACAAACTTGTAAACGAAATTGCCACACAAATTCCTACTTCCCTAACATTCCAACATGATAAACCATCTTTCATTTAGCCACCTTCATCATAATTATGGCCTTACAATGCTCGTTAAGGACATGTTATCCATCTTTTGTTGCGTGAAAACATTTTTTGTCGGTCACCTATGTCATCCATCAAAGTTTGTTTTTCTCCAAACCGAACCCGAACCACCTTGGAAACCACATGACGCGAGGGACAAAGCCATGAGCCTTGAGGACAAGGCTCGTTTTGAGGCCCGAAGTATTGATACGTGCTTGAAGTTAAAGACCAAGTCCAAACAAAAATTGTCGAGTTCAAACAATTTTCGGGTTGTGTAACAAAAGACCAAAGCCATTGTCACATTTACTTAGTTTCCAATCACGTTCATAGTTTTTGCATGCATTTAGGACGAGGAGTGGACCACCACTTCATGCACTAGTCCCATGTTTATTTCTTAGTTTTGTTCCTAAATGTGGAAAACTAGAAGGGGGGTTGAATAGTTTTACCGATTAAAACTTGGTTTTAAACTATTTAGATCGACTTATGTCAATCTATTTAAACGTGTGTGTTGGATGTTGATAGATGAGCATATAAATAAGTAAAGTAAAAATGAAGAGTAAGAAGCACAAAACCACAACGCGAGTATTTATAGTGGTTCGGCTACAAGGACAACTTCCTTGCCCTACTCCACTCCCCGAGTCACCTACTCGAGAGTTCGTAATCACTACACAACACAAACTCCTTGTGGCGGAGAAGCTGGTTCGTGTAGGTTTAGGGTGGTGTGTATGGAGAAAATAATATAATATCAATATCAAAATAAACACAATAATTGAATTGAAAACCTCTTAGGTAAAAGGTTAGTCAATCAAATCCCGTGAGTGAGATATGTTGTGGAAACGTAGAGGGGGGTGAATACGTTACCGTTTAAAAACTTTAGATCTTTAGTATCAAATCGCTTATGAAGCTTGTTATAATATGAAAGTACCAATTATTGTTTGTGACTAATATAAAGCATGGTAAACCAAGTTGTCACACAATCATGAACATCAAACCACATCACAAACAATAGTATAGTGCAAGTATAAAAGTAAAGAGATAAAGAAAGGAAAGTGCAAACCGAACACGAGGATTAATAGTGGTTCGGTCACGGATCTCCTTTCCGCCTCTACTCCACTCCCGAGTACCCAACTCGAGAGTTACTTCACTAAATCAACAAGCTCCCTTCTCGTGGGAGAAAACCTTACAATCGTCGCTACACTTTTTCCGGTACAAAGCAAAATACCGGGTTCTAGTTCGAGTAGAACCAACCTAACGTCGCCTATACAATATTTCCGACACTAAGCTAGATGTCGAGTTCTTTTACAAGGGTACAACCACTCCCAATATGTTTTATGGCCCAACATAATAAACCTTGTGTTTTATGGCACAAACACATAAACCATCTAATCTAGTTTGGTGAACGTGTTGTTATGATGCAATGATGTTTATGCTAATGATCCATGACAAAAATGTCTAATGGATATGAATAACTACTTCTAAATGAACTTCCATTGATAGGAAGCCTTCATGATGAAGATCACAAGTTCCCAAAACTTCTTGTGATAGATCTTGACTTGTGGTGAGTGGGATGGCTAGATCTCCAAGATTTCCTTGGTTGATCAAAGAGTATGCTTACAACAAAGATGAATGTTAGAAGCATTATGATCATGATCATTAGGGTGTTTAATGTGTTTACTACATTGTTAATGATTGATCTAAATGTATGCAAGAAGGTGGAGAAGATGTGCTTTGAAGTGGTGAAGAAATGGGAAAACAATGGGCTTCTATTTATAGCCAAAGTGGACGAGGGCGTCCACGGACCAAGGAGCCCTTTAAAGGGTTCCGTCCTTTATGCAATTTGGTGCCGTGGGTGCTGATGAAATTCTAAAAATCTTTCTTCAAATCTTTCCAAGATATTACAAATCTTACTAAGATCACATTTGATATATTGAGTGTCAATCTAACCAAAATATTCAAGTGATCTTTCAAGGATTTCAAAGATGATGCATAACATGATGTAACATGTATTTCCATTTTAGATTAAAAAGTTTATCAAGGTAAACATGTAAAATGTATTATGTAACTAGTTAATAAAACGTCTAGTTACCTTTTGTAAAAGAGTGCTTGTCAAAATAAAATATATTTTGTCAAGTGTTAGTAAACTCTAGTATTTGTATGAAATACTTGTGAATACAAAATGTAAAATGAGGTTCGAAATAGAATGGTTAACCTATTAAAATACTTAGTGACTCTAAACGTATTTTAAACATTCTAAATGATTTGTTAATGGGTTTGATCATAATGCCACATAACAAACATGCACGAACACAATGTTGTAACATATGAGGACTTGAGTCATCGAGAGGTGTTGAATGTATGTTGAGACAAAGTGTGATTACAAGTAACTTGTACATTTTACGTTATGTATTACAAGTTACATGTTTGTCATCAATCAAAACAAACAAGATCGTATAGATTAAATATCGTAATATTTGCACTAACAATCTCCCCTTTTGATGATGACAAATATATGTAAACGTAATAGAAAGTAAAATGTAAAGGTTACTTGTATCCTTACTACTTTACATTACCTTCTCGTTTACACTCTTCTCCCCTTTTGTCGAAACAAAAGGCGTGTCATTGAGTTTAACAATTTCTCCCCAAAAGGCGAGCTTGCATCATCCCTAGTGAAGTTAAGTCGTCTACTACAATCCGTCCCTTGTTTGGTAGCGGATCCATGGATCAAATAAAGAGGCTTAACCTATATCAAGGTTAGTTTTATGCAACAAAAATTATGAGAAATATATGAAAGAGAAAAATGCATAGCAATGTTAGCCTATTTTCTCCACTTTTTATCGAAGCACAAATGCTTGTTGAAAAGTGAGAATGATGCTAAATACGTGCATGCTCCCCCTTGACGGTTGCTCCCCCTTGTTTGAGGTGTCAGGGTATGATTAAAAACTTAGTAAATTCTTGATGGAAGCTCCCCTTGCTCTAGGGCGTCAAGATGAACCTTCAAAATAAATATTAGTATAATAGAAGCTTTGTCTTTAGACAAATATGTCATATACAACCAAGTGTATAGACGATGCAATATGAGTGCTTAAAGGATATTCCTCCTTGTTCGAGGATATCAAGAAGCACCTAAAATAAGAAAAATAATTGATGCAAACTTCATCCTTAGATGAGTAAGGTATATACAATCGAGTGTATATGATGATGAACCTATAATGAAAAGCATTAGTGCAATATATTTCATATTTTTCACAAAGAAAAATAAGATGTATATATGTGAAAAATGATATAATCAAAGATCTCATGAAGTGTAGTCTTCTAATTACAATCATAAGAAAAGTGAGAATATAATATGATAAAATCCTACAAAATAGTTCCTAGAGAGAAGATATGAAGTCTCCTACAAGATTGTGCCACTAGTGGTGCTAGTGTTGGTGTCGGTTTACTAGTAGGATTCATGTGGTGATGGTAGATGACTCAAGATTTACAAAAGTAAGTTTCGCTAATCCATGGTGGTGATGATTAGTGAAAGTGGTGATGGAAGGTGGTGGTGATTAGGTAAGAAGCTATTAAGGAGTTAGAAACTCGTATGTATAGCAAATATAAAATATGAACTCTTGCAATCCTTTCGTAATGTCAAGTGACCAAAGCTAAGAAAAATATGAACGGACATTGCATTTCAATGATGCATAAGGGTTATGATTTGAATGATTTATTGATGCTAACAACCTATTGTTTTGAGCAAGTTCTCATATGCTTCAACCCAAGAGTAATCAATAATGCGTTCTCTCTAAGAATATATAAAAGTGATAACATGAAGATAAATCCGTTCATTGATTGACACGAATTATAAAAATGACCTATTCTAGGTGACAATGGGAAAGGTAGTATTAGCATGGTTTTGACCGACATGAATGATTATCACTTTGAAAAGAAGTGAAGACAATATGGAAAATACTAATAATAATAATAATGATTGCCTATATGAGGATGAGAATGACATCATATAATGAGAGTTGGATGGATCAACGTGTTGGAAATGGCTGTTTTGATTAATATATCGTTTGCACTAACAATGACATGCATGATATATGTCAAGCGAGAAAATGATAAGATCCTATGATGGTGTTCTAGATAGTGAAGTTGTAAGGTGCTAGTTTTAAGGAAAATCCTAGATTCGTTGATTGTGGAGATGAAGAAGTTTGTAAAACATATGATGTGTTTTCACTTGATGAGGTATTGGTGCAAACTTGTGATATAAGGTTAAAAGGTTGAACTAGTTGTGGTTTCGTGAACGGTTTTAGCTAAGTGGTGTTTGCCTATGTGTTGGTATTTTAGAGTCTAAAGACATAAAATTTGACAAAAGACAATTATGTGAATGGATTTCTCCCCAAATTGGTGGACATCCAACATAATGTGTAATGTATCAAATAAGGAATGACAACAAAGTGTTTAGGAGGTTATTCGGGTTAACGAAGATATGAGCTTAGTGATGTTTTTCGGATGATGGTTAGCATACAATGAACTTCATCCTTAAAGTCACGTACCTCTTCTCGATTAATACGAGATGATCGTATGATGAGGCATGTGGTTTCCTAATAGGAAGTGAAGAGGATTAGTGTATTTTTATAACTAAATAATGATGAAGTGATTTTTGGAAAGCGGAAGCAAAATGAGATTTAGAAAGAGGTCGGTTGAAAGACAAAAATGCAAAGCCAACCCTCTAGAACTTAATTCTATATGCTTTTAAACTATATGCAAGTGTAGGGTCCCATAAAGCATAGTACTAATCTACGTAGCAATAAACGGGATTATACAAAATGAGCATATAAAAGTTAGAACCAAGTGAGATAACAAATAATTTGTTATCAACCTACAAAACAAATTTGTTAGTGACAAAAGATGTTAACATGATAGAAATCAAGTGATAACATATTATATAAGCAAATACAACACATTGCACTTAGTAGACAAGAAATCACCGCACAAGATAGCATCAAAACAATCATATTATGCAAGAATATGATTTTATTCAAGACATTTCATTATGAGATTGTTTTGTCGTTAGACTTAGCCACTTAAGCATACTTGGATATACAATAATCTATGTGATTAATTTGTAAGATAAAAAGCTTCTAAAAGTTTGTCATACCAAAAGCACTTTGACGATTATATGTGCACGTAGCAAACAAATAGTGTGACAAGAAGCAAAAGAAACAAAATGAGAGATTCATGCAAGCCATGTTTAAGACATAACAATTTGGAGCATGTATCATTTGGATCGTACTACACATAGATGTAATGAATGCCAACTAATAGCTTTCAATCACAAATATATCATATCAAAATTATCACATATCAAAATGGCATATTATGAGTTCATAATTAACATGTGAATCATGCTAAAAATAATTCAAAAGTAAGTATCATGCAAATAAAGTTTAGGTTTAAACGTTTAGTAGCATGAAACAAGAATACAAGCATTATGAAGATAAAACCGTACTAAGGTTTACATTTGACTAGTTATCAAACACTAAGATAATGTCAAATCAACTTATCATATTAAACAAGAACATGTAATCAACACATGTAAGTGCAATGCAAGTGGTTTTACTAAGGTTTACACATTTGACTAGTTATCAAACACTAAGATAATGTCAAATCAACTTATCGTATCAAACAAGAACATGTAATCAACACATGTAAGTGCAATGCAAGTGGTTTTAAAAGAAAAGTCATATATACTACTTGTTTGATTAGTATTCCTAAAGGCGAGGCAAACTATCAATGTTTTAACACTTACTTTAGGCAAGTATAGGAAAGCAGAATTTTCAAGTTGGAGAATGAATATGAGACTATTACTAGCGGTGCTCAATTAAGGCTAAACACGACCATTTTACGGGTGATTCCACATACCCAACTTCTCCGAGAAGCAATTCAACCGTTAGGTCAAATTGAGTTTCTAGTGCAATAGATTCTCCAAGAATCATTCTCATGTTAGAAAGATGGAACTCCTACTTTTGCCTATTAAAGTGTATAAAAGATGATAGTTTACCAATACTTGGCTTAATGTGACACAACTAATATGCAATATAACTAAGGTGATGAAGATGTCATGTTATACACATGAATTTTAACAATGGTGTGTTGATAAGCGATATGTTTTAATCTTGTGTTTAGAATCTAAGGTTTGTTCAAATTACAAAGCTAATTGTATGATCTAATGGATGACATCTTTTATGTTGAAGTGGATACTTTAAAAGTGATTTGATTATCTAAGACTAGGGAATGGAATATGTTAAATTAAGAATGTTCTCAAGAAAGCTCTTTGGAACTTTATTTGACAAGAATCTAAATAAGGTTACTAACTTCAATAGATCATGTGTATGTTCTAGATATGTGTAGTTTCAACCTTGGATGTGCACAAGGTTTGAGCAAGGTTAGGTTATGATGTACGCTTGAAAGGAAATAAATACAAATAGTATCTTTCAACAAATGAGATTATCGCATGGGATAAAGTTATCATGCTTATAAAAATAAGTATGACAAGATGAATTGGATATGCTAGTTCATAGAACTTTTGGATGTTCGTTTCAAGATCATTTAGCTAATGAGGTGTAATGAAATCTTTTGTAACATAACCATATATGTCGCAAGGAGAGAATGATGCATAGGATATACAATATCCTTTTAATAAGATGAATACTTAACGCATGATTTCTTAGGCATGATGTTTTTCAAAACATCATGTTTTCCTAAATGAAGATATGAAGCCAAAGTGTTTGAATTGGATAGTCCTATCTAAATAAACTTGGTCTCAAGATTATATTCACTAGATGATGACAAGAGGAATTCACTCGAGTTTCTTATGTATACTCCTCAAGAGTCATTGTTGCTTGGGGTGTATGATGTTGGCTTTGAGATTGCATTTTAACATATGTTGTTAAAATGTTGATTTCAGGTTCAACGAAACTTATGCAGAAGTTTAACGACAAAGTATTACTAATACTTTGATAATTTGTGAAGGTAGTACTACTTATACCTAGTGGAAATTGACAACAATTACCAAGAGCACCATGCTTATTTGATAGTTGAGGTTCTAGCCGTAATGAATTATCTAAGTCCTTATATGTGGGAAAGGATGGTGGATTGGTTGATCTAGGTGGTAAGTCTTCTAGTGTGTCTAAATAAGGATGTGGTGATGTAGGGGTTTGTTGTGCTATGGGAGTACTTAGGTTGATTATTTGTCCACAGATGTTGAACACAAAAAGTACGGATACTAATTCTTATGGTTCATTGGTTACTACAACTAGCGGGTGAAGTGCTTGAAGTTTTGGTTATGTCTATGAAGCTTAGGGGCTGAGGTATAGGTTCACCTTGAAAGGGCACGTTTGATTTAAAGGATGCTCTTAGAAGTTCATGAGCAATACGCTTAATGGTGCCAAAAGATGGAAGAGGATAGTAGGTGTCTAAGAGGATAAGTGGCACGATGGGTTGTTTGTTTTGGATAAGTGTTTCAACATGTGTTGTTAAAATACTTGGGTGTTGATTTTTCGGATATGACTTTTAATGACTACAATCGTAAGTCGCATATACTTGAATATTTCGGATGAAATACTTAAGTTGTCAATCCTAATTTGTTGAGCTTAGATTGAACTCAAGGATAACAAGACTTGATAGTATGTCTTTAACATACGTGTGAGTTATGACTCTATGCAAATACTTATCGTCTTGAAGGATGACACATTATTTTCATGTTAACCAAGTGAGGTAAAACAATATCTATAGTCATATGATAGACTTGTGTATGATATTTTTGCAAATAATGAGTCAGTTGTTAGTCTCGGTAAGTCATCCATAAACGGGTGAGGAGATGTTGGTGGTGTTGTACAAAGTTTGATAGGTACAAGCTTTGGATACTTTGGTAGTGAAGGTGTTTTGGTTGATGGTGGGTGATTTTGGTGGTGGAGTTGGAGTACTCAAGTTTGAAAAGTTCACATCTTGAATGGGTGATGAGATGTTGAGAGGTAATAAGTCTGAGGATGAAGAGTTCAAGTTAATGAAGCAACAAGATCGAATGCTAATCCTAGTGGTTTTCTTAAGTGGCTTATTTGAGGTTAAGGATTTAGTCATTTTGATTTTGCTTTAAGAAATGCTAAGCTTGAGGAAAAGTAATGATGAAGGTGTGAAAATGATCATCTTGAATGTGTTGATTTATGGAACTAAGGATTCATGGATTTGATGTTAATCCATACAAAGATGGTAGTTTCTAATGAGATGGAAGTGTCTAAAATCATGTCAAACATCCTAAGTTAATCCATTGAGGATGTGTTGAGTGAGGTATGAAAGATATGCATTAACAACTATCCTAGAAACGAAGTTTGGTAAATTAGATTGCGGGATTTAGTAAAATTCAATAACTTACCAGTAGGATTCACGACACCATTTCTTTACACAGTAGGAACCCTTAAATTGGTGCCACTTGGTCCGCTGTCATGTATGGCGGTACCAAAATACATAACAGACGGTACCAACATTTTGGTGCCGTCGATCCGTGGACACCGAAAAGTTCACGCACCCATTTTTAGGTGTCGGGAGATTTTGAAACACAAATTTTGCTTAAAACATGTGACATTAATTACTTCTAGTTAGGAAAAGTCGATAACACATATACAAATATAGTGGAGCATAGACTTTGACCATAATAACGATTTTCACATAAAAGTGAAAATGGGTAAAATTGATAACACACTTGTGCTATCCACTGCATAAACCGGTTAGCATACAACATTGTTTTAAGTCATATTATCATCCTACAAATTAAAACAAATAAATTACATCATACAACATTGTTTTTGTCCTTGTACCAAACACTCTCTTAACACCTTCATTTTCAAAGTACTTGACTAATTTACTTAGTACTCATTGCTAAGTGATTTATGACATTTCATAAGTTATGCGAGATGTTAGTAACCTATGCAAACAAGTGATCTAATTCTAGCGATGGTAAAATAATTTTCCAACTTAGTGCACAAAATCTAGCAAATAACCTATTGTGCATAAACAAGAAATCGTCAAACAAGCGAATAAATAACATGACAAGATTGACACTTATATTATGCAAACAAACAAGTGTAAACAACAATTTGAAAAATAAGCAAGCAACATATATGCAAACAACATAAACAAGTGGTCATTTAGCATAGCGTAACAAGAAAGACATTTTTCGTCATTTTGCGTTTAAGTATGACGATGTATACCAAGCTTGATTAGTTTCCTTTAAACATATTACCAAATTATTTAGTTTCAAAGGAAGTTGTATCAAAGTTCTAAGAATACCAACTTAAATTTCTTGATTCAAAAGTTTGAGTTTTTATGTTAAAGCGAAACTCAATATTTTAGACATACTGTAGTATTTGGTCTATTTCACTTATTTAAAATTAGACTCAGGCCATGAGAGTATTTTTAAATGAAAGTAGACTCAATTCCTTTTAAAATGATAGGTGGTTCGACTCTTACGGACTTACGGTTAATTAGTTATGATTTTTTGAAGTTGCCCAAAAGCGCATCTTGTCAGACAGACAGATTCCACGGAACCAAATAAAGGGATCCGCCCTTTATAAGATTTGGTGCCGTGGTGCTCGAGACGATTCATCAAAACTAGTATTTGACATAGAGAAAGCGTGTGCGACTTACTAGATTTCATAGTAAACATATAATACACATATTTAACAACATATCTACTTATGTAACTTATCTTAAACATTTACGGAGGTGATTTTCAACTAGATTTATAGTTATCCCAAACACTCCTTTAAAATCATATTTCTTCGTAAATTTTCTATGAGCACACAATACAATACTTACTAGTTCTTTCAACAAACTTTTTATTTTACTTTTCAAGAAAACCTTCAAGCTTGTATACAAAGTTACATTTAACAACAAAATTTTTAAGTATAACAAGCAAAGCATTTTCATATTATTTTTCGCTCAATGGTAATTTGATACATGGATCGTACTCTATTTTTAAAACCATTTGTTTTGAAAATCGAGCTCGTGGCTCTGGTACCAATTGTGGAAACGTGGGGGGTGAATACGTTACCGTTTAAAACTTTAGATCTTTAGTATCAAATCGCTTATGAAGCTTGTTATAATATGAAAGTACCAATTATTGTTTGTGACTAATATAAAGCATGGTAAACCAAGTTGTCACACAATCATGAACATCAAACCACATCACAAACAATAGTATAGTGCAAGTATAAAAGTAAAGAGATAAAGAAAGGAAAGTGCAAACCGAACACGAGGATTTATAGTGGTTCGGTCACGGATCTCCTTTCCGCCTACTCCACTCCCGAGTACCCAACTCGAGAGTTACTTCACTAAATCAACAAGCTCCCTTCTCGGCGGAGAAAACCTTACAATCGTCGCACACTTTTTCCGGTACAAAGCAAAATACCGGGTTCTAGTTCGAGGTAGAACCAACCTAACGTCGCTTATACAATATTTCCGACACTAAGCTAGATGTCGAGTTCTTTTACAAGGTACAACCACTCCCAATATGTTTTATGGCCCAACATAATAAACCTTGTGTTTTATGGCACAAACACATAAACCATCTAATCTAGTTTGGTGAAAGTGTTGTTATGATGCAATGATGTTTATACTAATGATCCATGACACAAATGTCTAATGGATATGAATAACTACTTCTAAATGAACTTCCATTGATAGGAAGCCTTCATGATGAAGATCACAAGTTCCTAAACTTCTTGTGATAGATCTTCAACTTGTGGTGAGTGGGGATGGCTAGATCTCCAAGATTTCCTTGGTTGATCAAAGAGTATGCTTACAACAAAGATGAATGTTAGAAGCATTATGATCATGATCATTAGGGTGTTTAATGTGTCTTACTACATTGTTAATGATTGATCTAAATGTATGCAAGAAGGTGGAGAAGATGTGCTTTGAAGTGGTGAAGAAATGGGAAAACAATGGGCTTCTATTTATAGCCAAAGTGGACGGGAGCGTCCACGGACCAAGGAGCCCTTTAAAGGGTTCCGTCCTTTATGCAATTTGGTGCCGTGGGTGCACATGTAAATTCTAAAAATCTTTCTTCAAATCTTTCCAAGATATTACAAATCTTACTAAGATCACATTTGATATATTGAGTGTCAATCTAACCA
Source organism: Chrysanthemum lavandulifolium (assembly GCA_022545495.1). Lineage (NCBI taxonomy): Eukaryota > Viridiplantae > Streptophyta > Magnoliopsida > Asterales > Asteraceae > Chrysanthemum > Chrysanthemum lavandulifolium. Next base: position 259,722,684 of record CM040239.1, read on the forward strand.
AAATATTCAAGTGATCTTTCAAGGATTTCAAAGATGATGCATAACATGATGTAACATGTATTTCCATTTTTAGATTAAAAAGTTTATCAAGGTAAACATGTAAAATGTATTATGTAACTAGTTAATAAAATGTCTAGTTACCTTTTGTAAAAGAGTGCTTGTCAAAATAAAATATATTTTGTCAAGTGTTAGTAAACTCTAGTATTTGTATGAAATACTTGTGAATGCAAAATGTAAAATGAGGTTCGAAATAGAATGGTTAACCTATTAAAATACTTAGTGACTCTAAACGTATTTTAAACATTCTAAATGATTTGTTAATGGGTTTGATCATAATGCCACATAACAAACATGTACGAACCTGTGTTGTAACATATGAGGACTTGAGTCATCGAGAGGTGTTGAATGTATGTTGAGACAAAGTGTGATTACAAGTAACTTGTACATTTTACGTTATGTATTACAAGTTACATGTTTGTCATCAATCAAAACAAACAAGACTGTATAGATTAAATATCGTAATATTTGCACTAACATATGTGATACCGGATAAGGATATCTGGGTCGTTTCCCAACGAGGTGTGAATGGGCAACGTCGTTTAAGGTTTGCTATTAAAATGCTCGATATTTCGGGTTTTTAGATTTTTGATTACGATCTAAGTTCATATTAATCAACTATAAGGTAATTAAGTCATGTAAAAAGCAATTAAATTAACTTAAGCAAGTAAACTAAGGAAGGCAACCTAAATCTACCCTAAATGCAATAAAAATGCAAATTAAGATAAAACTAAAACGTAAATTAAATGCAAACTAATATAATTTTAACTCCTAAAAGTTATCTAAAAATTTTCTACAGCTAAAAGATGATTTAAAATTATCTAAAATTTAAAACTAACTTTTTGGTTTTTCTTGATTTTATTTGAATTAAAACTAATTTTGTACTTTTAAAATAGATTTAAAATGCTAAAATTTATGAATTCTTATGAGAAAATTACAAAACTATTTTTCAAAAATCTTAACTAACTAAAATTAATTTTCAAAACTAAATTTGTATTTTTCTGACTTTTTCTCTATTTTATATGAATTTAAAACTATTTAAATCTAATTAAATGGCTAAAAATTACTAATTAATCTAGGAAAAATTTGGAAAAATAGTTTTTATGTTTTTTTGATTTTTCTAAATCTTATAAAATTATTTTTGTATTTTTATGAACCTTTTCTAATTTATTTGTATTAAAAGCTATTAAAAAGTACTTAAAAACTACTTTAATTGCAGAAAAATAGTAAACAGTAACAAAAAATTTTGAAAAATTCCAGAAAAAGTACTAAGTATTATTAAAAATATTGTAAAATTAACAAAAGCTACTTTAGATCATAGATTACCCTACTTGCTTTGTAACTGAAATGATTAAGCTAAATGAAATTAAGCTAGAAGCTACAAAAGTCTACCAGAAGCTAAAACAGGCTGAGTTAAGACTAAACTCTCTTAAAACTACTTAAAGCAACTATCTATGATCACCTAATCTCCGTTAAAAAGCAAATAAGCTAATTCAATCTAAAATCTGTAATACACCCAAACGGTCCTATACCACCTACTTCCAGCTTATCAAGGAGCTTAAAAATAAGCACACACAGAAATCCAGAAATTGGAATCAGATTATGACCAACCAAACTACTTGTAAACCAACTTTTAGCTTATATGGAACTGAATAGAGCTCTAGAGAAGCTTAAGAAAAAGCTGTGATGAACTCAGTGAATGTTGAGTTCATGCACAGGACAATTTTAGTGAAAATGACCAAGTTCAAGCCCTTAAAAAGCTGTTTTAGAAAAATCACAAAAATAATCTAAAAATATACTGACAAACACTACCAACAAGACTCCCTAAATCCAAAATTTCAACTAAATTTGACTTGTAATGGAGATTTTAAAAATATAAAAGTGATAGTTGTTTGAGAGTGAAATGGAATTTGACTTTTTATAAAACTTTGCTATTTTGACATTTATGAAGTTTGATCCTACTAAACAGATTATAAATGATGTATTATAATGAAACAAGGCCTAATTATGCTATCTTATCTAATCTTAAACCTAAATGCAGATTAATGCAAGCCTAAGTTTAACTAAAATGCAACTGATATGAGTTTAACAATAATTTTGACTTTGAATGTAAACAAGACTGGTTTTATGACTAAAACTAACTAAGCTTACCTAATTATGACTATATATGCAGTGAACCACTACACAATCCTCTAAATCAAATCTACCTTCTGATCCAAACAACCCTTAATCAACTGTTATGCAAATATAATCCAAGCAAATCACTTATCCAAGCCTCAACAACATCAAATACATATTCAAATTATCAAATTACACCTATGTGAAATGATTGTGACAGAAATTACACACTTAAACCATTAGCTACTAAATGTTGCAGATTATGACAGATTTGAACAAATGATTATGCAGATTCTAAATTCAAGCTAAACAGTGATTTAAACTATCAAATAAGCTAACTCTAGATCAAATTAAGCTAATCTAACATTAATAAACTGAAATTAACATATCTAAACTAAATCAAACAGTACTTGGCAATTTAATAGAAAAACAGAAATTGTACTTATAAGTGACCTCAGCTGAACAGAGGTACCAACTTAATGGCAGCTACAAGCTCCAACTTATTCTTAGAATAAGCTGGTATTAGTCCATCTGGCCCCTTCCATTGCAGGCCACTTCCTATGCTTTCCACTTTCTTATGCAAAGGTAATAGAAACTGATTTGATGTGATTTTGAATGCAGAATTGAGTAGAGACCTAATTAAGCACACAATAAGCTAAAACTGAGCTTATGAGAGCTTATGTAAACAAAGACATCGACTAATGCGACTTTAAACCGATTTGAACTATTTTTATTTTTCAAGTATTTTCTACTTTTTGTGATTTTTGTGTTTGAGAGTAAACAAGCTGTAAATGATTATGAAATAAGCTAATATAATCAGATTGAGTACTAATAAGCTAATGGAAACACTAAAACAATAACTGAGATCAAATGAGAATTTAAGCTGAAATTAATTTTATTAATAAAAACTCTGAATACAAATGTAAATTGAAATACATAAGTTAACTAAAACATTTAAAACAATAATAAGCTACTAATTTTCTACTCAAATTCTACACACATGATTGTGAGAAAACAAGGGTTTAAATAGCTGAGCTAATGAGCTTGGAAGGATCTAGAAGAGTGAAGTTGTGCTTTCTCTTGAATGATAACAGCCTCCTCCTATAATCTCAGCCCTTGATTAGACACCTCCACGTATCAACAACCAATCAGAAGCAAGAGAGGCACACGGATTGCTGACATGTCATTCCACATGTCATCAATTATCAGATAAAGTACGGAAATACCCTTAATTGTAGCTAATTTGGTTAATTGGAGCGTGTGTATATGGTAATATTTGGGGATGAATCGTGGCGGGTGAATTATTTGGGAGTATTTTATTACTGTTTGACCATTTGACCGTGGTAAAAGGGATTGCTAAATGTTGACCGGGTAAGTGGAGTGGTTGACTTAGGCTTATATCAATATGGGATACGGGTAAGGTTATGGGATGGGCTTGGGATAATGGATTTGGGCTTTGTAAGAGTAGTTTGGACTTTGGGCTTGAATTTTAAGTGTAAACCGGATAATACTCATGGACCATTTATGTAATTTGGAAAATACCAAGGACCATTTATGCCATTTTTGAAAAGTATTTCCAAGGATAACTCTTGTCATTTCCAAATAATCCAAGGACCAATGTTGCCAATTCTGAAACTCTAGGGGTAAATTCTGACAATCTTTGAAACTTGAAGGACTAAATCTGTCAATTCTTTAAAGTTGATCCAATCTTTCAAAAATCATCCTTTAAGCATCAAAAACTTCAAATTCACTCAATTCTGATTTCCCGGCTTCAGTTTTTGCACTCTCTTCCTTCTCGTGCTCGGTTTTATCTGATTTGTCTTTCTTTTGTATGTTTTGTCATATCCGTACCTGCACATGCATAAACTCAAGAAACCAACAATTATTAGACATAAACGGCTCTTTCTTGGTTATTTTGGGCCTGATTTGGTAAAGAAATGGTATGTGTTTTAGTACATACCAAAATACCCCAGACTAGACGATTGTCGTGTCCTCACGCAATGTAATCAACTCACGCTTCTAAAACCAAGGATTTCAATCTCTTTCTACTAAACCTATGAAAAGTAGCAAAGATTCCTCAAAAGAGATTGATGGATCTTAATATTATGTTGTTAGATGATTCGGGTGGTCTAGGATTGTGATTAAACAAGAAAGCCATTTTAGAGAGATGAAGAGAGTTGAGAGGAGGTTCCTTGAAAGAGAGTTGCTAAACAAATGAAAGGCTAAACAAATGGAAGGGGTATTTATACTTACAAAATACACGACCTCCTATCGGCTTGTGGATCAGGTATACAGTGGGTAAAGACCCGTCCTTCCTCCACGGTGATACACTACGCTAAACTAGGCTAATAACTAACTAATAAAACAGTAAATAATGTAACTAACGATTTGTTTACGAGCTAACTTATGCTAGATAACACTTGGGGTGACCGACTCTTTACTATGGAATTTTCTAATTCCTAACAATCTCCCCCTAAGGGAGGTCACCCCATGTTTTACATTTCGAATCCTAGCATTCTATTCTTGACTTTGTTCTTGAGCTTGTAGACTTCAATTCTTCAATTCCGCAATCTTTTGCTTTAGCAGAGATACTTCAAAGTCCGCATAGTTTAGTACATTCAGTGGAGGTCTTTGAACTGATCCACATCTTTGATGATCTTCAAGCTTTCATTGAGATCATCAGCCACAGTAAATCTCTGGATCACCCTTTATTGTGTTGTCATCATGTGAAGTTGTGACTTTCGGACCGACATGCTCACAATTTTGAATCATGACATCTTTCCATCGAGTAGCGGAAGCCTTCTTTGGTTCATGATATTTTCGATGATGAAGCATAGTATGAAATATCGAGCCAAGTTATGTAGATATGCACAAGTCATGATTTCTTCAAATTAAGTGTGGATCTTTGTGAGCATGCGGCTTTGGATTGATCGCTCAATTCGATCACCGCAACCGTCCAAATGTACCGCAAACAACAGTTAGCAATAAACACACGAAAGTGTCTTTGATCACTTCGTTGAATTGAGGTACACGCCCACGGTTCCCGCTTGATCGCGACAAGTCTTGCTCGTGATCGGTAGGATTCCTAAGAATCTCCTTGACGGGTTTCGCAATTGTTCTAGTTGTTCTCAAACCGAACGTCTCAAAGAAGACAACACAGAGTGAGTGAACCAATAATTGATATTCACCGATTGATGAAAAATGATTTGAAAAAACAATCGCGTATTGCTTGAAGAAAGAGTTTTGCAATACGACGAAGGTTTTATGAGAAAGATCAATTTTCAAAAAAAAATACTTTTTGTATTAGAGAATGAGTACACATTCGACGTGCTAGCGAAAAGAAGAGATTCGCACATCGAACGGTTTTTCTAAAAGTATTTTCCAATCAGAGATACTTTTTGAATTTGAAACATGAATACACATTCGACGTGCAAGAGAAAAGAAGATTTGCACATCGAACGGTTTTTCCAAAAGTATTCGTCAATTCCGTTCCTGGACCAAGGTTGATTCAAGATTGAATCTCCCCATCGTTTCTATCCAGTTGTCACAAGCTTGATCTTTTGCAAGATTTCACATGTCACCCACCAAGAGCTTGTTTGATGTTGGCTCTAGAAGGATTTCCATCTTCATCGTGAATATTTTTACATATCACTCGGATGTTCTGGCAATACCACAAGGATAATGCGTAGGACTCTTAATATATTCTTACTTTCCACATTGTGTGAAACAACAAGTCTTCATTAATATAGTGTTCTAATGAGATATTGTGGATGATCTCTTGGCTCTAGACTCAATAGTGCACATTTGGTTCTGTGTCGGAGACTAGGGAGAGGGTCTCTACTTCAATATCAACCATCTCTAAGAGAAAGTCGATAGATTATGTCGGTTCCCGTGAGAATGAAACAAGCCCTTTAAGAGGAACTTGAGTGGCTTGGGAAGTTTAGTGCAAGATCGTCCTTTGGGTCCATGACGTCTTGTCTTCAATACCGTGTTACCTTAGTAACAACTAGTAGCATATGTATTGAACCCGGTTTACGCCCTAAGGTTGAATTGATGGAGGCTATTTCTTTTCACCCTTTTTCACATTCGGTTCTTTTCATTCTTCAACCCCTTCGTGCTTACCGAGACTTCATAACTAGAAGCTTGTTGGGTTTATTCCAAGACTAGCTCTGTCTCGATCCGCACTCTTCCCATATTCTCATATTTCTCCTTTTTCAATATACCTAAGGACTCTACACTATCTAGTGGATTGTCCTGGTAGATCCTCCGCTCTGGCGGGATCGTGGGAACGAATACCTAACCTAACCATCCTTATAACACCATGCATAAATTAAATTGGTCGGTCTTTTGGTATTGTTCATTTCTTCTCAAAACCAATTGAAAAATCATTTGGAAAAATCAATCAAGGTACTTGTGATATAAAATCAAAGCATTTTGTACCTTAATAGTTTTGATCATTTAGAAATGCTCCCCCTCAACATGTGCATATGATTTTTAAATTATTTAGTACATGGAGGCAAGAGTTCTTTGAAATAATTTCTTGATCACAATTTCCTTAGAAAAAGCCATTTGACTTTCTTTGGTAAAATCTCTCCCTCAATATGTGCGTAGGATATTTTGAAATCATTTTATCACATAGAGGCAAGAGTTCTTTTGAAGCACATTTACGATCACACAAGCCATTAAGAAACCATGTAAAACTCAATCAAGGTACTTTATGTTAAAACATAAAAGCATTTGCACCTTGATAGTTTCTTTTCTTTAAAATGCTCCCCTCAATATATGCTTCGAGATTCGGCGTTTAGCACATATGAGAGAGCGCGCGTGCACAATTAAATCAAAACGATCACCTTTTATCAAATTTCATTATTAAATCACAAATTCTCCCCGATCAAAATATCAAACCCTTTGAGATTTTGGATCCCAAGTGATTTAATTAGGTTTAGAAAACATAGGAGAAAATGTGGCCAGGTTTAAATACTCATCTTGTTTTTGGATAAATGCTCCTCCTCAACATGTACATTGTATATTTGAAATCGTTTGGCACATGGAGGCAGGAGTGCCTATAAAGGACTAAAACCAATTCCATTAAAACAGACATGAGATTTAAATCACGATCTCTCACCCGATCAAAAATTTCAAACCTTTTGAGATTTGTGATCCCAATTGATTTAAATCATTTAAAAGAGTTTGGGGAAAGGCGTGGCAAGATTCAATTTTGAAAGATGACGATAAGGACCATTTAAGACATTAAAGATTGTTAGTGTCGGTATGATATTTTTAAGAGATCTTTTAAGTAAAACAAAACAATTTCACAATCAAACAAGAACAGAAAAAAAATTCATTTTTGAAAGACCTTGATTCTAAAGAAAAAATCATACCATGACATAGCATTAAATCTTTAGATCACCACATTTTAACGTACAAACCGGAAATTTTGTGAAGAAATATCATTTGAAAATATTTTATTTTAAATCACTCTCCCCCTCAATCGATGACCGTAGTCGATGATTGAGTGACTCAAGTTTTGATAAAATGAAGTCCGGTGATTTTCAAAATTAAGTCCAATTCATTTTCAAAACAATATTTTCCATTTTCAAAACAATTTAATCAAATTATTCAAAATTGTTTAAAAATGGTATCCTGCACAAAGATACGTTAGGTGGTTGAGAAGCTTCCGTTGTTCTTTGAGGGCTTGGAAGAAAACCGTCTGCGATGCAAGTGAGACTTCTTTTACGTTGCATTTTGAATGCCAACCGAGGTCAAATTAAGCTCCGTTTCTTCAATCACTTAGAAGAAAACCATCTGCGATGCGGTGAGACCTCTTCGTTGCATATATGCCAACTCTCCACGAAGTCCAATTAAGCTCTGTTTCTTCATTTGTCAACCCAAGATATAGTTACCCTTTCCTTTCGGAATCCAATCATCTTCAATTGTGGGATCCGGATCGGGAACATTCTTATATACCAATATACCTGCATATGTTAGTGAACACACATACAAATATATGGTGGTCGACATCACCCAAACAAAAATCGACTAATAAAAGTCAATGCAACATATCAATCAGATCATATAAATGTATGGGAATAATGTGTTCATCAAACTCTAATCATCTAATCCTAGCAATCATATCCTAGGCACCTAGTCCTTCAACATAGGTTAACATCATTTTAATTAAGCATTATTAGGATAATTAAGAAAGCCCGTTAGATGATGTAGATTTGAAAACATTATCCCCTCAATCCATGACTCATTTTAAGAAAAGTTTAAAAGTCTTTGAAGTCATTGATTGAGTTTTCAATTTACAAAAACTCGAATCTGATTGTTTTAAAGCAACTCATTTACCACCATTTTTGAAAACACCAAATATTTTTCAGAAGAATTTTAGACGGAAAAACATTTGTGTAGGAACAATGATCCTTGACATACTTTCCTTGTTTTGGTTTTAGGATAAGTGCACGATATATTTGAAAAATTGTTTAAGCGAAGCACTTTCCTTCTTTGAAAAGCGGGTTGCTATCGAAATAATAGCAAACCATGGTTTAAGCGGGTCACGATCAAAATATCGCAAGCCATTTTTGAAGCCCGGTTCTGATGCGAAATAATCGTAAGCCATGGTTTAAGCAGGTTCTGATCGAAATAACTATAAGCCATTATTTTTTATTTTTTATTTTTTTAAGACATGTTTAGAAAAGAATATTTACACCTCCTGCTCGAACTTCATCTAAAGTCCGTGCCATTATTGAATGACATTTCTAAGACCGTAGATGTTATCGAAACCGAAGCCATGTCTTGAGAAAACATATTTTGGAATTTTCAAATTTTTGATTTTTATGGATTTTGTTGGTTTTATATTTTCTATTTTCTTTTGTTGGTTTTATATTTTTGTATTTTGTTTTTGAATAAATATTTACAAGGATAGATAAGATGATATAGTAAAGAAGATGATGATCTGATACCGAGATAAGGATATCAAGCACCCGTTATTGAAGAAGAAATCGTCATCTCTTAAACATTCACCACCAAAGCTTCCAAGGCTCCACAATAGAAGATAGAACATGAGCCTTCGAGAAAAAGAGACTTTGGCGACTTCCCCCAAACCGAAGATCCATTAGATGAGCAGATTCAAGCTCTATTTCAAGCTTTCCTTAGCCAGTGCACAAAGAAGCACACCATTATCATAAATCCATTGCTCCCTTTAAGAACGATAATCAAGGTTCTCCGTTCGGGTTATATCATCAACAAGAATAACAAAAAGTATCATCCCGTATAAATAATCTTTTCAATTTTTTTTCATCAAGTCCAAGTGATCCATTCCAAAAGGTGTCAAGAGAACAATTCCCCAAGTAGTTGAATTGATGCGATGACCTCTTTGTATAATGCTCAAGAACTCTCCGAATACACATCATGAGGGTAATGAAGAACACCTCCCAATGTTCACTTCTTTCGTCACGATGATAGTGTATGAAGCTCAAGAACCCAGTACACCAATATCCAAGAGCTCTCCGAATACACATCATGGGGGAATGAAAACACCTCCCATGTTCACATTTTCTTCCATGATGATCGTATGAAGCTCAAGTATCCGAAGCATACCAATACACAAGGAATGAATAATCGATAACATTGAAGAAGCGGCCAAGTCATCGATTATCTCTCGGGCGACAATCTCTGCAGATGTCAACTCCTAATAAGTGATTATATCTACGAATCACTAATTAAGCACTCAAGTGAAACATTGAGCATCCCCAATGTACACAATCTCTCCCCGATCATTGCGATACCATCGAAATCACCACACACTTGTGTACCTCTTTATCTTGAAACTAACTCTTACATCTCTTCCCCACATAGTTGGAATAAGAACACTAAACGCCTTGATGAGTAAAACCTTGAGTTTCTTTGCGGTCATGACATTTGTATTCCGGGATATCTTCAATCACTTAGAAGAGTTAAGTTCATCAAGTTTACTCGCCATGAGTCAAACCTTGAGTTTCTCTGCGGTAATAACATTTGTCTTCCGGATATCTTCAATTACTTAGAAGTATTAAGTTCATCAAGTTTACTCGCGTTTAGATCGTGTCTCCTTTCCCCTTGCTAGTTTAGACACTTGAATCGACAACTCTTTGTAAGCCCGAAACTAGAAATCTTTTGAGAAGAACATCATTAGCTCGATTTATCTCATGAGAATCAACTTGTCAGAGATGTGAGCAAGTCTAATTGGGGATTAAATTGACATTTCACTCTCCCCAATTAGTGCTCTCCCTAAACCGACAATGCTTTGATAAATGCTCGATTAAGAAGAAGTCTTTAGATAAATAAATGCAACACGTCTTTAGTCTTCTAACATGTAGCGAATATGTAGAACCGATCAGACTCGACCTTCTTCAAGATTGTCCATTGGGAATAGAAAGTTAACATCTTCAACTCACCAAAACAAGAACATCACCAAAAGCATCCCAATCAACTTACATCTTGCAAATCCCTTAACTAAAATCCTCCCAATCAAACAAGAACAGAAAGATGTTCATCAAGGAAATCAAGAATCGGGCCGCAACGAACACATAAGATGGTAACACAAACTACCAATCACATCAAACAAGAATGAGAGATTGTTCGAATCATCATGTTGATGTGTCGTGAAGCATTAACCGGAAGCACTTTGTCGATAAACTCATCAATCCGAGTGAAGATGTCAACCAACGGCTCTTGAAGAGAAAAACCCATGTGAAGATGACCCGATAAGAAGAAGCTCGGTTCTTACATGAGTTTAGAGCCGTATGACCATTTATATTCTCAAATATCAATCAACAATGCAAAAAATTCACACTTCTTCTCCCCCTCAAGAATTGCATACGGAGATGACATTCTTGACTAAATAAGTGAAATCCATCCGAATGTTCTATTCACACTTCTCTCCCGTAAAATAAGCACATGATGTCGCCATCTTCATTATAATCGAGCAAGTGGAATGAGAAAACAATTAGTGGTAGCCGGTTCACTTGATGACCAAGCGCATGGAAAAGTATGAAGCATGTTGATGAGAATGGTCATAATAGAAGATTTCTCTTCTTGAAGATAATGCGCATTGAAACGCATACATTTCTTTTCTTTGAGGAACGAGGCATGAACTGTTGTGTTCATACGTCATAATCTCTTTCTTTTCATCATCTCTTGGCAAACATATAATCAACCAATTATCATTCAGTAGGCTCTTTGTTGTGACAACTAATGGAGAAAATCCAATATGATGAATTTGACCCTGAAGTAAACTTCCCCGAACTCGTGACTTAAACTTGCACATATGTAACAAAGAGCGGTGCCGAGACTTCATCCTCCATTGAATCTCTAAGTACTCTATACTCTTCATCCAACCAACGATCAAGTAATAGACGTACATCACCTCTTGAGAATCCACAATTCAATGTGACACTGAGCACTACAACGTAACTCCTTAAAGTGATAGTTATTTTGTGGTGGTATGAGCCCAATTCCCCCAAGTGGTAAAAGAAAAGGTAAAAGACACCCAACAATAACTAGATTTTCAAGTCTTCATTTTTAATAATAAGCTCGAATAAGGATCATGAAGAATCTTCATCCAAACATCCCCGATATCTTCAGATACTAAGTACACTCGCCCGTGATAATTCACTTCAACCTTAAATAAATAATACTGAATTACCGCCGTTGTCACATTTTCTGAACTGCTCAAATCTAGCCTTCTTTTACATTAAAATGAACTTTGATAATGGTTTCATCCCGACCATGGTTAAAAGCATGTAACCCGTAAAACCATGTAATAACTAAGCGCCATGAACACAACCCAAACACACACCCAATTCATGAAGTACACCCTTTTATCCTTCTTCAAAGTAAAGCGTAGCACCGACATCGACAAGATCTTGAAATACACTTTCCTTTTCTCCGGGATGGTTCCATCATTACGGATTTTACAACTCTATGGTTTAAACCGAAAAATAGTTTCTTCGCGAGATTTTACAAAACCAAGAATAAACCGTAAGATAAATCCGAAATGCACTTTACTAATAACAGATGTTTCCATTGTCACGGATTTTACAAGTCTATGATTTAAACCGAAATAGGTTCTTTCATGGATTTTACAAAATCAAGACAAAACCGTAAACAATGTCGACTTGAATGTGTTATGACAAATTTGGTTTCGGTGAATATCATTTTAGGGAACATGCGTGAGTTCATCACGGTTCATTATCCAACATCATCAACAACATCATCAACCATCCAATAAAAACTCTGGAAAACACATCAATCACTCATTCTGTAGGCTATTGCAGAGACTAAATGGTGAAGTAAACCCGATATGCCAAACTTGATCATGAAGTAAGATTCCCCAATATCAACTCAATAATATCGGACACGAGCCTCGAATATCATTAAAGATCAACCAATAACTCTCATTCCCCGTAAACATTGTAACCAAATACCAATCAATTATCCAATATAGGATATTGTAATCAAACCATTTTTAACAATTTGGTTAACAATATTCACATATCCACTTAAATAAAAAATGCTCAATAGTTTCAAGGCCGTTGCTGCACTTAAATCAAAACGCACGATCCAATTAAGTTACTAATCTCTGCCTAGTCCACTAAACAAATAATTAATCCGATCAAGTCCAGTAAACACACCCATAAAGATACATATCAGCCCATTCCAAAATAGATTTAGCCCAAGCCCTTTGTGGTAACACGTCAGCCCATCAGAAAATTATTACACGGTTTAAGAACTCAGCATCCGATTGATATCATACCCTAATTATTCGGGTATATAAATCAACTACCCTAATAACTTGCAACCCTAATCACAAAAATACACGCCTCTCTCCAATACATCTCCTCAAACCCTAAAAATCCTCTCAAATATTCAGCCTCCATCTTTCTCACTTAGCAGCTAAAACAAATCAGCCACTCCATATCCACATGATGCACACCCGTATTACTCACCACAGGGATGGATCGAGTTCATGAAACAGCCACAGGGATGGCTCGGCTAAGAACATGGCATCAAGGTAGGTTCTTTTCTTTTCTTTTGTTGTTATTGAGTGATAAGCGAGCCAAACAAATGGTATAACAATATTGTTAAAATCATTTGTTTAATTCGTATATTAACACCAATTAGATCAATGATGAGGTTTGTTTCTCTTAATTGTTTGGCCCTTGATGTCCCTTGAAGATATGAGAAACAAATCTGAGATCACTACAAAATGTAACTCATTCGAATGAGGTCTTGATAAATTTGAGTAGAGTCTTGTTTCCATTTTAATGAAAGTAAAGATCAAGGATGATTGTCTCTTGGGTTGTAAGAATCTGAAAATGGTCTTTGATTTGTCTTAAACCCATCATAGAAAAATTTGAGATCTTGCACGTCATTTTGTTCACCATTTAACCAAACAAGAGGATTGAGGATGAAACCTTTATTATGGTTTTGTTTCTTAATTCAAGTATTCGGATATTAGACGAAGCTTAGCTTCAAAAGAGATTGATGAGGATGCACGTTCCACTTAAAAGATCTATAAAAGATTACAAATAAAGTGGAATAATTCTGAAATATTTACTTGTTTATCAATTTCTTGTGAAACTAGTATCATGAGGTTTGATAGATATGGAATAGAAGTAGTTGTAGTAGTTGATGGTTGTGGGATTAGATTTTGGATTATGTGTTGGCAGTAGTAAGTGGACTAAGGGTCTGATGTTCATCACATGATGTTTTCATTTTCATTCTAGAGCAGTTATTGATGCAAGTACTTATGATGGTTATGAAACCTGAAGTCAGTGAGTCATGGCCTAAGATTAACACGGTCAACAACTCGCATCTTGTTGAATCATAAATATGAGACAACTCGCTTGTATTGCATCAATGTGACAACACGCTTCATCTCCAACTCGCACACCAGCAACTCGCTCAAAAGTGTGAGCAATTAAAACCAAATGCGAGTTAAGTAACTCGCATGAAACTGAACCAGTACCCAACTCGTTTTTGTTCATTATATATTAACCACTCGCATTCAAAAATGCGAGAACACAACACGCATACAATTATGCGAGTACACAACTCGCATCAGGTTCCTTGAACCTGGACAGCATCTCAACTCGCATTTTTAACAGATTAGACAACTCGCTCAATAGCAAGCTGCAACTCGCATCCAGTTTAACCCTACTCGCTTTCAAGAACGAACCAGAACCCAGAAAATGCATAAAGAGAAACATGTCTACCAATGTTTGACTACTGCTATAAAACAGTGAAAGCAGAAAAATAGTTTTAAAACTTGTTTACCAATGTTTGCCAATGTTTGACCAATGACACAGAAAACTTGTTTTGAAAACTGAAATCAGTGAAAGCAAAAAACTATTTTTCCGACAACAAACATTGTATAAATACAGTTACTGTAAAACCCGAAAATCTAAGACACGTAAAAAGACTAAAATACCCTTGAAATCAAAAATTATAAAATACGTAAAATACGTTTATGTTCATTTAACAAAATTTAAAACTTAACCTATCTATAATTAAAACTTAACGAATATGTGTACGTGATTCGACATGGTACGACGAAGATTAAATGTCTCGTGTAATTAGTTGGGCCATTCGTTTGGGCCTTGTTTTCGTTTGTTTGGTGAACCAAGTTGGGCCGTTTGTCTTGGTGGATTGGACTCACGCCGAGAGCCCATAGGGGCGTTTGTTTTGTTCGTTTGGATCAAAGAGCCGAGATCCTTTGGGCCGTGTGTTGTTGTGTTCGGTTGGACCCAAGCCGAAGCCCACCCCCCAAAAAGCCCTAACCGAATTTTTGTACCACTATAAGTACAATCTCATTAACACCAATTGAAACCCAAGTTTGCAAGTTAGCTATTTTTCTTCTCCTCTTTTCTTTTCTTCCTATTCGGCCGGCTGCTAAACACCCTTGGTGTCGAGACCTTGTGTCCAATGAGCTAAGGTATACACGTATTCTTCTCGTCTCACTTCGATACACCTAATGTTATTATATATTGTAACATGTTCTGTTTTAAATCGAATCTTGTGTTTCTTTTTGGCCGAACCATATGAAACAAACAAATAATAATCGGACCTTATAAGAATTAAGAGAACATGTATTATATATGTATTGTTTGAATCGGATCATAGGTATGTCGAGCACAAGAGAACCGAACCACATATATAAATGTTATCATGCCTAATAAATTGAAACCCTAATTGGAATGGAACCTAAGTGTAATCAATGGTCTAAACATGTGATTATAATGGTTTTAATAAACCCTAAACTGGACAGCATCATATGTCGAATTTGTGTGTGTTATAGATCCAATTTTATAAGTGCAATAATCTGGGTTTTGTGGGAAAAGTTTATTTTATGTCTTAGTTAAGTTTTCCAAGTGGTTTGGTCGAATTTGGAGTTGTCTAAGTCGTATTTTGAATTTTACAAGATCAAGTGTCAAAGCCGAGAAAACGGGTCTCGAAATTTGGTTGGATTGTTTGATTTTTAATTTTCAAACCATAAGGAATTGGGAGCTCTCCTTTACAGGATTGACATTTAGAATATAAATGAATTTCGGGAGTTTTGGGAATTTTTCCAAGGTGTCTAAACAAGTCCAATAAGTGTAAACTTTTAAGATGTATTTTCCGATTACTTTACGGACAGTGCGGACTTGTGATTTTCCATAGGCCATTTGGCATAGAGATAGAACCCACCAATTTTGGAGACTCTTTTAAATCATATGGGAACCCTGGGATTTTGATTGATTTCATTTGAGCTAAGTAAGTATTTTATAAAAATCGCTAAAGTCTGGTCCGAATATGAGTTTAAGAAACGAAAGATAAAATATGATATCAATAGGTAACACACTTACAAATGCATAAGAAGCTTATAAAATGAGGATATACTTACAACTCTAAGAATGTTAATGCGATGAATCCGTTATAACTTTAATGATGCTAATAAGTATTAAATAAATCATAATCCGTGTAGATTCGTTGAAGGAGGCGACGTTATATCTTCGTGATTCACTGCTCGTTTGCTTTTCTCTCATTTGCTTTAAGGTACGAGATATTCGACCTTTTAGTAAAGGTTTCTCATGATTTCTTTCCGTTGTCATACCTCTTATGCTTATTAGGATTTCCTATGCCATTGCTATGATTCCTTCATTTATGTGAATCTCTGTTTATTCGAACCTCTGTATGTTAAATCTTGTCAGATCGATTTGAATTTAAGATTATGAACTTGATTAGAACATTTGATTATGAACTTCCGCTTATGAATGCATGATATATGGTGAGATATGAACCTTGACTTCGAACATTTGTTATGAACCCTTTCGATTTGTTGATCCGTTGTTTATCCGAAACTTCATTTAGTGAACCATTAAATATCCGATTTAGACTTTATGATATGAAACCTCGATATATATATTTGTTGACCTTTATGATGAATTATGATCCGTGTCATTTATGACAACTGCTTGACCTAAGTTGGTTTGATACCCGAGCCAAATATTTCACTAGTTATGGGGTTCCATGTCCGTATCGCTGATGCACCTCGATATGACTCTAGGCGATGAGAGTGATGTTCTCGCCACGCCCCTCGGATGGTGGAGCATATTTTGTATATGTAGGAAGGGCGATGGATGCATCCTAGATCCGATCCGTTATCGATATGATTTATCCGTGAATGATGTCGCAGTAATACGCGTCTTCACAAAATTCTAGGAGCTAGCTACTCCATTTGTTATTGAGGTCTCCCTCATGTTATATAAGGTATTCCGAGGTCACCCTCCGAATACAATGGTTACTTATGATATGCTATGATCCGTTATGTTTCGGGCTCGTGGTGGATGACTAAACCTTATCTGTTAATTGCATTTTATGAACTCATTTATGATTCGGTAGCTTCAATGCTTCTATTTACAAATCGAGTTTATTATATGTTTATTGAAGGTGATTATGCTTTTACATGGTTATGTGACTACCGCTCTACTATGCTAGGTTATAATTAATGTGTTTAAATATGATTCGCATCTCGTCATCGATGTTATGTTAGTTTATCGTTATGTGGATAAGTTGATCTCGAGATGAATGTGCTAGTGTACAATTGAGTATTTTGAAAGTTTAGTATGTATGATGGTTCGCTTAATTTTATAAACGTTGCCTATCGGCTAGTTATCTGTCTGCATATGTGACCTGACATGTTAAAACTCTGCTAATGTTAAGATTCGATCCGAGAACCGGTTTAGCTTATGATATCTGCTACGATAATTGCTAATGGCTATGTTATGTCTTTGTCTGCTTGGTTATAGCTTATCTCATGTCTTCTATCCATATGTGTGACGCCATGATTTGACCGCTAATTCACCGCTACAATATTGAATAAAGTGTGTTAAATGTAGATTAATTGATTTGTATGAATGCCATGTTTACCTTCTAGGAACCGCCTGTTAGTCCTTAGACTTTTGTTTGATTTATATGTAATCTATCTTCTTGATATGTTAAGTGTCCGGATATTCTAATGTGTTTGCGTTTGTGTCATCAATATGCTATGTGAGTTGCTCTTGATTGCTAGTTGTTCTTCCGGATTGTGTGTTTGTGTTCCGAGAATCCTCTATGATTCATTATGCTCACTCACCGCGACTTCGTTATTCGTTTCATTTGTTTCGGTTTGCATTGCTTTGTTTAGTTTCCGTTTATATATCATTCTCACCGGCTTTGTAAGCTCACCGCATTTTCTTTTCCTGCTGGGTTTTAAGCATTCAAGATGAGCTTATGGGATAGCCGATCCGGGTTTGAGAGTAGAGTTGAGAGCAAGACTTTACCCTAGAGATCTTATATTTATTTTGATTATTAAGTTATTTATGTTTTCTTTTGATTATTTTGTAAAGGCTTCGCTATTGAATATTGTTTAAAGTTCGATATGAAACCAGACAGATATCTTTACCCTTGTCGGGTTGGGGTGTTACAATTATGGTATCGAGCTCTAGGTTTTAGGACCCTTAGAGCTTAGGCTATGACCGTGAGGATTGGGTAGACATTAGGTTTCGCCTGCTTCGGATATTTTTCGATTCCTTTTGATGGTCGTTCGATTTGACTTGATATCCTTTTGCCTTCATTGAATTGGCCTCCTCTTTCGTTTCAATTTTGTTATTTTGTTTTCGCCGTCCGTTTGTCGATCGTTAGATGGAGACTACCCGTGGAGCCAAGAAGATGGTGGCGACCTGCGTTCTTTGCAACGATCCCTCGTGGCCGGAGAGGTTCATGAAGCGAAGCCACACCGATCGCCGTGCATTGGAGACATCGATGTTCTTTGAGGGAGTCGGACGAATCAAACAAGGACGCAACGACGAAGACATGATTCAACCGGTGGTAGGAAGGTTCATCTACTTCATATGATTTGGGCGCGACTTGTGATATTCGATTCGTTTGTCATGTGTTTTGTGACGATTTGATATTCTGCTAAGTGATTCTGATCCGTATTGCTTTTCTCTGATTTGTTCGGAACTCGGTTTGAATCGTGAAGTTTATCGTCTGGCATTTTGTTAATATCCCAGTTTTCTTTTGGATCGTCAGTATTGAGTCACGAGGAACCGTTTTATGCTAGTTGGTGGCCTCCTTTCATTGTGATATGGTAAGTTGTCTGATGTGTTATATGCTGCATGAATGTGTATCTGGTCTGTTTTGGTATGTTACTTGTTACCTATATGTTATCCGTTTTGTTCTAATATTAGTTATGTGGTTTGTCATGACCCGGGACAGAATATGATGATAATAAGGACTTGTTATGTGATGCAAGTATTATGATGCCTGATCAACGTGATAATACCGAGATCATATAATTTGAACTTATTGAAATCATATGATGTCTGGGGAAATGCCTGTGGTTGATACGTGAAAAGGATATGACTTGTATCCGTTATTTGGCACTCCTCATATTCGTTTGAAATTCTGTACTTAATTGTGAAATTTTCGTCGATATCTGTTACGTATAAGTTTTGTACGCTCGGAATCCGGAATTGTTATGATTTGTGTGAACTATGAATTGCTATGTTTGCTCTAAGTGTGTACGTCTCCATGTACCCTTATTGTGATCATTGGATATTTCGTGAAGTGTTTGAGGAACATTAGATCCTTTTAGTTTGATTATCTGCGACTAGTGAGATCGTTAGGATTTATTCTGTCTATGTATATGTCTGTTCTCATCATTAGAGATCCGAATAAGTTAGAGCGTTGATAACGCTACACGCGTCGTTCGGGGTCAAGGAAACTTCCTTTTCTTCGAGCAAGTTTTATAACACCCTAGGCAAAGAACCTAATCGTTGTAGTGTAGTAATTAGGGTAAGCCACGGGTATTGATATCGTTCTCTAGGGAATAGGAATGCTAGTAAGGAGTTACTACGCTAAGGTTAAGGTTGAGGAAGATTATTTTTATCTTTTATATTTTATGAAAGGAAAGGTATGAATCTCGGGTATTGGATTTGGGGGTTGGTATTTCACCGATTACTCTACTATTATCTAATTATCTAAACTAAGGTTGTGGAGTCTATGTCTAATTAATGTGTGCTCGTATGATAGTTTAAAGATGTGTTTACTTAGGTTGTACTACTCCTTAATTATCTCCTATTGATGGTTGAGTTGTCACGTCTTATTCTTAGTTGCGTTGTGTGTCTAAAGTTGTAGGTATGCTTTCTCCTAACTCTTTGAACTTACCAAAGGGTCTCGTCTAGAAACCTACTAGGGATGATAAACTCCTACTCTAAGGCGCTCTTTGGATGGTTTAGCCTACAACTACTCAGGTAATTATATTCTAAGGTTCACAAAGATGAATCAAGCATTAAGTACACAACGAATGACCTATCGCATTACTAGATCATTAATCAACTAAGATAAGAAACAACCAATCAATATTCAATAATTAAGTTTCATACTTGTTAGCCTTAATTGTTTTATTAGAAGTGATGGTCATTCACGAATAGGAACTTTGTAACGTGTGTTAGATATCGTGATAGAATAGTCAACGGGCTCGTGGATTGGACTAAGCTAAATGGGCTTTAGTTTAGTTAAGCATTGTATAATGGCGTGTAACCCATGTCCAAACCCAAGTCCACGAAGCCCAAGCCAAGCCCATTGGAAAGCCTTTTAGGTTTTCACCTCTTGTACTATAAATACCCCTCAAATGGTCATTTGAGGGGTGTGCTTGAAAGTGTGTATGTGTGTGTTTTCCTTATTGAATATACAACATCTTGTGTTTATCTTATCATCTCACATACACGAATTTAACATCAAGTCACCATCTTTCTCATCTTATTTCTAAGCTTTGTTTGTGTTTGTTTCACGTGGGTATACTTGTATACGTGTTGGGTTTGCTTGGTAAAGTGATAAGGTTGATATTTATAAGGTCTTACAATTGGTATCAATCGCCTAACAATGGTTTAGGAGTGTTTGTGTTTGGTTTGAAGGTGTTACGCGTAAAAAGCTCTCGTTTTACGTTTTTGTCAAGCTTAAAGCTTTAATTTTTGCACTAAAAAATTCAAGATTCTTGTGGTTTAAGGTATATTTGATCGTGGTTTGAATCTCATAATGAGCTCGACTCAGACGGAACCAATGAATTGACGAGCAATTATGTACCATCTCGAGAAACTTTCTATGGACTTGACCAGGACGGGTAATAATTTCAAGCTAGTTCTCTAGTGATGTAAACGTGTCTCGAATCGGTCTTGTTCATTTAAAGTCGATCAATTCAAAAGTGCGAACTCTACCCTCTATGTGCGATTTACAAAACTTAAGCACATGTGAAGGGGAGTGTCTCGAAATCTCAAAACTCTGAGTGTCTCAAACATGTTTCAATTATAAACACTCGAGAGATTTTCAAGAAAAATGGTTTTATGGCAACAATAGGACAGTCATGGAGTTATAAGGTGACTAAGGATAGGAAATCGGTCCTATGATCCGCCAGAGTCGGAGGATCTACCCAAGGACATCACCAATAGTGTAGAACTAGAAGTCCTTAGGAATGATTGAAAAAAGGAGTAATGTGAGAAAGGAGATAGAAGGGTTGAAGAATTAAAAGAAATGCAATGAGAAAGGGTGAAAAGAAATAGCCCTCCATATTCAACCTTAGGCGTAAACCGGGTTCAATACATATGCTCTTGGTTGTCACTAGATGACACCGTATTGAAGACAAAGACGTCATGGACCCAAAGGATGCACCGCACTAAACCTTCTAGCCACTCAATTCCTCTTAAAAGGATTTGTTTCATTCTCACCGGAACCCTACATAATCTATTGACTTTCTCTTAGAGATCGTTGATATTGAAGAAGGAGACCTCTCCTAGTCTCGCTCAGAAAACCAAAATGCACTATTGAGTCTAGAGCCACGAGATTCATCAAAAGATCTCATAGGAACACATGACATGAAATCGCTTGTTGTTCATCAATAAGGACACAAGTGATATATTATAGAGTCCTCACGCAGATCTTAGCAATTTGCGAACATTTATGAGAAGTTTCACTACGTGATCTTCGATGATTGAATGGAAACTCCCGCCGTGGTCAACATCAAGCACCACGACAAAGAGTCACTTCGTAATTCTCTGTGGATTACGCTTAGTGTGTCTCAAACGGTCTACATCGTGGGTGATGTTCGTGTACCTCAATGACTCATCCGAATTGTAGATGTACTTGGTATATCGTGTTATCCTACTTGTGGGACTCGGTTCAGAACGGCCTCTGAGAATTAGAGCGTGTTTTCACACTATGTCATTAACACCCTCGAAATTCAAACTTGTAAGTGCTTGAATCCGCTTATTACTAACAATGTTTTATGTTTTCTTCTTATGGAAGCTCGAGCGGATGGATCGTCGACTCGCCACATGCTCATACCAACAACACATGAAAGTTCTCATCATAATCAAAGGAGATGATTCTTCGTCAATGTCAAAGAATCTACAAAGTTTAAAGACTCCAGAACTACATCATTGGTAACCAAAAGAAAAATAGAAGTGTGAGCATGGTGGAGAAAGAAATGGAGAATGACGTGGAGACACCTAACCAACGAAGTTGACAACGGCAGACAACCACATTAACTGATCACAAAGCATGAAGGAACAAAGAATCAAGACTATTCTATATCTACACGCAAAGTTCAAGCTCAAGGAAAGTAGAGACCTAATCAAGTGGAGCATCATTTGAATGACCACCCCTTAGGGGGAGATTGTTAGCCTTAATTGTTTTATTAGAAGTGATGGTCATTCACGAATAGGAACTTTGTAACGTGTGTTAGATATCGTGATAGAATAGTCAACGGGCTCGTGGATTGGACTAAGCTAAATGGGCTTTAGTTTAGTTAAGCATTGTATAATGGCGTGTAACCCATGTCCAAACCCAAGTCCACGAAGCCCAAGCCAAGCCCATTGGAAAGCCTTTTAGGTTTTCACCTCTTGTACTATAAATACCCCTCAAATGGTCATTTGAGGGGTGTGCTTGAAAGTGTGTATGTGTGTGTTTTCCTTATTGAATATACAACATCTTGTGTTTATCTTATCATCTCACATACACGAATTTAACATCAAGTCACCATCTTTCTCATCTTATTTCTAAGCTTTGTTTGTGTTTGTTTCACGTGGGTATACTTGTATACGTGTTGGGTTTGCTTGGTAAAGTGATAAGGTTGATATTTATAAGGTCTTACAATACTTCCTAAGCAAACACACAAATAAATTAGCTTGGACATGGAGAACATGCAAGCATACACACAAATAATCAAAGACATAATTGAATTAATGAAGTAAAGACTTATCTTGATGTAAGATAGGGTTTAAAACCCTAAAATACTGTACAAGACACCTTAGGTTCGGTTTAGGTTTTACTCCAAAAGACTCTCCACTAAAGACCGAAAATTCGGATTCTATATATAAGATTACATATGCGACGGCGCCACCTTATGTTTTGTGGCCGCCGTGTCGCCGCCATTAGGGTTTCTTCTGGCGAGTTAACCTTGTGACGGCGCCACCTTATGTCCGTGACGCCGTCCTCTTCAACTTCGACGTCGTCGGATTGCATCTAGGCCGTCCGAGTAGCGACGGCCTACTCTTTCACAACCGGACGTCGTCGCTTGAAAATACAAGTTTTGGGTTCGGACCGTCACAATAATTTTGGGACGGCGTCGCCATTAGCACCGACGCCGTCGCTTCTAATTTCAAAGAATCGTGAGTGTCTCGATTTTGACTTTGGCTATTTTCTTCATATATTCGCGCCTTTTCGTCCAAATAAGTGCCATTCCAAAGATTTTGCCTTCAAGAGACCTAAAAGTGAAAAGGAACAATATTAAGCAATAACGGATACAAAAGTGATCAAATAAGGACTAAAACGACCCTCAAAATGGTACCTTTTAAAACCTTATCAAATATCCCTACACTTGTTATTTGCTTGTCCTCAAGCAAATGTGCTTTAGCTAATTAATTTATGTTGGGGTCCGAAGCATTAATTCAAAACGGTCCACAACACATATAAGCCCCATGAAAGTCATAACAAGCACGGAATTACATACTAGCACCTCACATGGGGTGTTTGGATACTCACATCTCTCGGTGTATATATGAAATATAACAAAATAGGAAATGGAAGATAAACACTCATTAACCGGTCCTAGTACATAGATTACCATAGGCTTGAGAATAGATCAAACCTCCATCGCTTTGGCGTAAGCACCTAGGAAAGACTATCAAAGAGGTCTTTAAAGGGTTGTAATGTTAGGCTTACGGTAGGAAATAAGGGTTTGGTGGGATAGGCTATTTAGTGGTGGCAAGTCAAAAATCTCTATGTTAAATGCATACGAAGAATGGCGCTAAGCCAAGACTCGACACTCTAAAACTCTAGATAACCTAAATAAATAAACATAAATTCAAAGATAGATGTAGAATGGTAGCCCTTTTTTTTTTTTTTTTTTTTTTTTTTTTCTTTAATCATACACTTTTACTCTACCATCCTCTACGGTAACATCAAAATAGGGATTTATAGGCACATCCCTACACTTGAGTTTTTATTACTCTAACACTAATTTGACCCGATTTGAAAAGATCAAAACACTTGGGGTACATTATTACGCAAACAAAGGGAATTTGAATTTAATGTTCCCTTCCCGTTATTTCATAAACTTTAACTTTTCCCATGAATCCCAATCGTCCCAAAACTGTATACAAAGGATATGACTCGACTTAGCAACTTATGCAAGCAACTAGATAATTGAACTAAGGGTTTAGGGTGATAACAAACATTGGCACTAAAAGTGAGTGCATAAGGGGTAGGCTAAAGCGATTTGGGTGTATATTTGGGGTGGGGTAAACAATGCTCTTCATTGATATTCGGAAAACCGAAACATCATGAGAACCGCGAAAAGGATAGGCTCGAGGGTTAACTAGGGTATCGTGTACTAAAGATGAGTACAACGCAAAGGGTGTGGGGAATTACTCAACCGATATGGAAGAAGTAATTATATTACGGGTATCAAACAAGGGTTTATCCTAATGCCTCTTATCATTTAGTTATTCCTAACTACACAAGTGTAGCCTCACTTGCGATCTCGGAATGCATCACAAAACAAGTTCTAGAATCTAATATACTACGGTTCACACTCTAAGCATTGAAGATGAATGCTTTTAATTCCTACTAATCTAAGGCGATCCTCACATTTTGGTGGAATTTGGGTGGTAAAGGGTTTTGTGCTAGTCATGCAACTTCCTATCCATGAGACGCTTTTGTTAAGACTAATGGCCCACTCCTATATGTCATGAAAAATTTTAAATTTGGTGCCAAAATTACCCCAACCGACATTTTCTCATGGTTTATTACACAATCACAATTGGACAAAGCAAATAGTCAAGGATAAGCATAGTTTCAAAGTTCCCGCTTTATTTTCCTCCCACACTTAAACCGAACATTGTCCCCAATGTTCCCAAAGTATCAAAGTTATAATAAAAGAAGGTAATTAAAAACGAAGAAACTAATACTCCCGATTAGCTCGGTAGGATCCGTGTAAAGTGGTGGTTAAATCCTTTTCAAGAAGAATTATTGCGTGAAAAGCTCCTTCCAATCTTATGTAACTTCTTCTTGACAAACTAAACTCGCACACTTGAAGAAAACAAACGAATCCTTCGCGTAAAATCGGCGGTAATAATATATATAAGACTCGATTTAAACTAGGATATAATGCTTGTGGAATGGATGTTTACCGAATTTCTAAGAAAATTAAGACCGGAAAATTCCAAAATTTATAAGTAGCTCGAAAAGCGAGAAAAAGTAATCGATGTTTTTACTCCTTCCCCGACGCCGTCGTTGCAATCTCGACGCCGTCAGTTATCCCGACAAAATCGGTCTGCGATTTTCGGAAAAATTCGGAAAATTTACATCTTTAGAATCGGAAAAATTTCAAAAACATCCATTATGACTCGATACAAGCATTTGACTCGAACAAACAAACATAAATATCTTTTAGTTAATTGTTATTCTCATGTTTACGCTTTCTTTCGGTGTGTAATCCTCCCTACACTTATCCTTTATGTAAAATACCTTTATATGCAATTAAGACGAGGTTAAAACAAAATAAAGCATTTTTACAAATTTAAACATGAGGATAAACAATTAATAAAAGATATATGACACTAACAAGCAAACAATTAAGCATGGGTTGCCTCCCACAAGCGCTTTTTCTTTATTTAAGAGTCTTGTAGCTAGGCTCGTAGTCGTGCTCCCACGCTTTTCCTCCTCTTAGAAGCCCATTCAATTATCTTAACTCGTTCTCATCACGAATATATTCAGGGCCCAATTCTAGACAAAGGTATAGGAACCTTGTTCCAATAAACTTCAAAGGCCGGAATGCTATCTACATCTAACTCATCAATGCCCTCAAACCTCTTATTTTTGCAGGCATTATATATTTAACACATTCGGTCTCATTCGAGAAATTGACTATTCCTTCCTCTTGATCATAAACCATCTTAGAGTCCTCAATAAATGGTCTCCCAAGTATCACATCTCCTAAAACTCCATCAATAATGCCTTTCACATTTTCTAGGATCATGAAATCACACCTATATGTGAAGTTCCCAACGAAGACATGCAATCCCTTAACCCTCCCAACATAGTTACTCACTTTCCTAGGGTAAAGGGGTCCTCATAGGTCCTAAATTTTCTCTCATGATCCAATTGTAGTAGAGCCTAGACATTATGTTCATGGGTGCTTTATAATCTATGTAAGTGTGATCCCTATATAAGTAACCAATCATGCACGGTATTTTGATATTTTTAGGTCACCACTTTTATGCATGGTTCGAAGGGGCGGTCATGGGAAGTTAACTACATTATAGTGATAAGCGCTTCCTTTCCATTGGGTATGAATCGAAATACTCCCTAAGTTCCTCCTCCTCCTTACTTCCGTCCATAATCTCCAAAACCTTATAATCTCCTTCACAATTTCATCTTCTGAATCACTTGAGGTTGAATCACTATCTAAGGTACTAGTGGATTCCTCAAGGGCTTTTTCAAATGCACTTTCAATTATCCTATTAAGTTTCTTAAGCTCTCCAATTTCTCTAACAATGCGAGCTCGGAGTTGGTTGGAAAAAGTGGGATCGAGTGGTGGGTATTTGTTTGGTGGTGAAGCGTTGTTTGGTTGTTGGTTATCGAGTGGTGGTTGGTTGTCACCTTCCATGATGAAAAGTGATGAGGTTACGAACAAAGGTTACGAAGAAGGGGGATAGACTAAGAGAAAGCTAAAAATGAGAAAAAAGTTTACTTGATAGGAATCAAGCAAAGAACCTAAACGATGTGGACTACTAACTAGCTATTCTATTCCGCAATGCGCCAAAAACTTGATAACGCCACACGCGTGCTCGGGGTCAAGGAAACTTCCTTTTCTTCGAGCAAGTTTTATAACACCCTAGGCGAGGAACCTAATCGTTGTAGTGAAGTAATTAGGTAAGCCACGGGTATTGATATCATTCTCTGGGGAATAGGAATGCTAGTAAGGAGTTACTACGCTAAGGTTAAGGTTGAGGAAGATTATTTTTATCTTTTATATTTTATGAAAGGAAAGGTACGAATCTCGGGTATTGGATTTGGGGGTTGGTATTTCTACCGATTACTCTACTATTATCTAATTATCTAAACTAAGGTTGTGGGAGTCTATGTCTAATTAATGTGTGCTTGTATGATAGTTTAAAGATGTGTTTACTTAGGTTGTACTACTCCTTAATTATCTCCTATTGATGGTTGAGTTGTCACGCCTTATTCTTAGTTGCGTTGTGTGTCTAAAGTTGTAGGGTATGCGCTTCTCCTAACTCTTTGAACTTACCAAAGGGTCTCGCCTACAAACCCACTAGGGATGATAAACTCCTACTCTAAGGCGCTTTTGGATGGTTTAGCCTACAACTACTCGGTAATTATATTCTAAGGTTCACAAAGATGAATCAAGCATTAAGTACACAACGAATGACCTATCGATTACTAGATCATTAATCAACTAAGATAAGAAACAACCAATCAATATTCAATAATTAAGTTTCATACTTCCTAAGCAAACACACAAATAAATTAGCTGGACATGGAGAACATGCAAGCATACACACAAATAATCAAAGACATAATCGAATTAATGAAGTAAAGACTTATCTTGATGTAAGATAGGTTTAAAACCCTAAAATACTTGTATAAGACACCTTAGGTTTGGTTTTAGGTTTTACTCCAAAAGACTCTCCACTAAAGACCTAAAAATTCGGATTCTATATATAAGATTACATATGCGACGGCGTCACCTTATGTTTTGTGACGCCGTCATGTCGCCGCCATTAGGGTTTCGTCTTGGCCACGTTAACCTTGCGACGGCGTCACCTTATGTCCGTGACGCCGTCTCTTCATTTCGACGTCGTCTCGATTGCATCTAGGCCGCCCGAGTAGCGACGGCCTACTCTTTCACAACCGGACGCCGCTTGAAAATACAAGTTTTGGGTTCGGACCGTCACAATAATTTTGGGACGGCGTCGCCATTAGCACCGACGCCGCCGCCTTCTAATTTCAAAGAATCGTGAGTGTCTCGATTTTGACTTTGGCCATTTTCTTCATATATTCGCCTTTTCGTCAAATAAGTGCCATTCCAAGATTTTGCCTTCAAGAGACCTAAAAGTGAAAAGGAACAATATTAAGCAATAACGGATACAAAAGTGATCAAATAAGGACTAAAACGACCCTCAAATGGTACCTTTTAAAACCTTATCATGCGTGTTGTTTGATTTTCGCATCTCATCTGCTTTTCCGCCAATACGTTAATAAGTATATGATTATCTCGTTATAAGTATTTGATTATGGGTTCGATTCAAAAGTATGAGTATGAATTTTCCGACAAGAACCGCTTTGTTCAAATAAGATTCGTGTTTGCTTTATCTCCTTGAAATTGAACCGGTTTGTTTTCTCGTCTGTTCGCCTTGTTCAATTTCAAGGACGAAATTTTCTTTTAGAGGGAAGAGTTGTAAACCCAAAATCTAAGACACGTAAAAGACTAAAATACCACGAAATCGAAAATTATAAAATACGTAAAATCGCTTATGTTCATTTAACGAAATTTAAAACTTAACCTATCTATAATTAAAACTTAACGAATATGTGTACGTGATTCGACATGGTACGATTTAAGATTAAACGTCTCGCGTAATTAGTTGGGCCATTCGTTTGGGCCTTGTTTTCGTTTGTTTGGTGAACCAAGTTGGGCCGTTTGTCTTGGTGGATTGGACTCACTCCGAGAGCCCATAGGGGCGTTTGTTTTGTTCGTTTGGATCAAAGAGCCGAGAGCCTTTGGGCCGTGTGTTGTTGTGTTCGGTTGGACCCAAGCCGAAGCCCACCCCCCAAAAAGCCCTAACCGAATTTTTGTACCACTATAAGTACAATCTCATTAACACCAATTGAAACCCTAGTTTGCAAGTTAGCTATTTTTCTTTGCTTCTTTTCTTTTCTTCCTATTCGGCCGGCTGCTAAACACCCTCGGTGTCGAGACCTTGTGTCCAACGAGCTAAGGTATACACGTATTCTTCTCGTCTCACTTCGATACGCCTAATGTTATTATATATTGTAACATGTTTTGTTTTGAATCGAATCTTGTGTTTCTTTTTGGCCGAACCATATGAAACAAACAAATAATAATTGGACCTTATAAGAATTAAGAGAACATGTATTATATATGTATTGTTTGAATCGGATCATAGGTATGTCGAGCACAAGAGAACCGAACCACATATATAAATGTTATCATGCCTAATAAATTCGAAACCCTAATTGGAATGGAACCCTAAGTGTAATCAATGGTCTAAACATGTGATTATAATGGTTTTAATAAACCCTAAAACTGGACAGCATCATATGTCGAATTTGTGTGTGTTATAGATCCAATTTTATAAGTGCAATAATCTGGGTTTTGTGGGAAAAGTTTATTTTATGTCTTAGTTAAGTTTTCCAAGTGGTTTGGTCGAATTTGGAGTTGTCTAAGTCGTATTTTGAATTTTACAAGATCAAGTGTCAAAGCTGAGAAAACGGGTCTGAATTTGGTTGGATTGTTTGATTTTTAATTTTCAAACCATAAGGAATTGGGAACTCTCCTTTACAGGATTGACATTTAGGATATAAATGAATTTCTGGGAGTTTTGGAAATTTTCCAAGGTGTCTAAACAGGTCCAATAAGTGTAAACTTTTAAGGGTATTTTCGATTACTATCGGACAGGTCTGGACTTGTGATTTTCCATAGGCCATTTGGCATAGAGATAGAACCCACCAATTTTGGAGATTCTTTTAAATCATATGGGAACCCCTGGATTTTCTTGATTTCATTTGAGCTAAGTAAGTATTTTATAAAATCGCTAAAGTCTGGTCCGAATATGAGTTTAAGAAACCGAAAGATAAAATATGATATCAATAGGTAACACACTTACAAATGCATAAGAAGCTTATAAAATGAGGATATACTTACAACTCTAAGAATTTTAATGTGATGAATCATTATAACTTTAATGATGCTAATAAGTATTAAATAAATCATAATCCGTGTAGATTCGTTGAAGGAGACGCGATGTTATATCTTCGTGATTCACTCGCTCGCTTTGCTTTTCTCTCATTTGCTTTAAGGTACAGATATTCGACCTTTTAGTAAAGGTTTCTCATGATTTCTTTCCGTTGTCATACCTCTTATGCTTATTAGGAGTTCCTATGCTATTGCTATGATTCCTTCTGCTTATGTGAATCTCTGTTTGTCTCGAACCTCTCAGATGTTAAATCTTCTCAGATCTCGATTTGAATTTAAGATTATGAACTTCGATTAGAACATTTGATTATGAACTTCCGCTTATGAATGCATGATATATGACCTGAGATATGAACCTTGACTTCGAACATTTGTTATGAACCCTTTCTCGATTTGTTGATCCGTTGTTTATCCGAAACTTCGCTTAGTGAACCATTAAATATCCGATTTGGACTTTATGATATGAAACCTTTGATATATATATTTGTTGACCTTTATGATGAATTATGATCCGTGTCATTTATGACAACTGCTTGACCTAAGTTGGTTTGAGACCCGAGCCAAATATTTCACTAGTCATGGGGTTCCATGTCCGTATCGTTGATGCACCTCGATATGACTCTAGGGCAAGAGAGTGATGTTCGCCACGCCCTCGGATGGTGGAGCATATTTTGTATATGTAGGAAGGGGCGATGGATGCATCCTAGATCCGATCCGTTATCCGATATGATTTGTCCGGTGAATGATGTCGTGCAATACGCTGCCTTCACAAAATTCTAGGAGCTAGCTACTCCATTTGTTATTGAGGTCTCCTCATGTTATATAAGGTATTCCGAGGTCACCCTCCGAATACAATGGTTACTTATGATATGCTATGATCCGTTATGTTTCGGGCTCGTGGTGGATGACTAAACCTTATCTGTTAATTTGCTTTATGAACTCGCTTATGATTCGGTAGCTTCCAATGCTTCTATTTACAAATCAGGTTTATTATATGTTTATTGAAGGTGATTATTCTTTTACATGGTTATGTGACTACTGTTTACTATGCTAGGTTATGATTAATGTGTTTAAATATGATTCGCATACTGTCATCTGATGTTATGTTAGTTTATCATTATGTGGATAAGTTGATCTGCGAGATGAATGTGCTAGTGTACAATTGAGTATTTTGAAAGTTTAGTATGTATGATGGTTCAGTTAATTTTATAAACCTTGCCTATCGGTTAGTTATCTGTCTGCATATGTGACCTGACATGTTAAAACTCTGCTAATGTTAAGATTCGATCTGAGAACTGGTTTAGCTTATGATATCTGCTCGATAATTGCTAATGGCTATGTTATGTCTTTGTCTGCTTGGTTATAGCTTGTCTCATGTGTTCTATCCATATGTGTGATCGCCATGATTTGACCGCTAATTCACCGCTAAAATATTGAATAAAGTGTGTTAAATGTAGATTAATTGATTTGTATGAATGCCATGTTTACCTTCTAGGAACCGCCTGTTAGTCCTTAGACTTTTGTTTGATTTATATGTAATCTATCTTCTTGATATGTTAAGTGTCCGGATATTCTAATGTGTTTGCGTTTGTGTCATCAATATGCTATGTGAGTTGCTCTTGATTGCTAGTTGTTCTTCCAGATTGTGTGTTTGTGTTCCATGTAATCCTCTATGATTCATTATGCTCACTCCACCGCGACTTCGTTATTCGCTTCATTTGTTTCAGCTTTGCATTGCTTTGTTTAGTTTCCGTCATATATCTGCTCACCGGGCTTTGTAAGCTCAACCGCATTTTCTTTTCCTCGGCAGGTTTTAAGCATTTCAAGATGAGCTTATGGGATAGCTGATCCGGGTTTGAGAGTAGAGTTGAGAGCAAGACTTTACCCTAGAGATCTTATATTTATTTTGATTATTAAGTTATTTAAGTTTTCTTTTGATTATTTTGTAAAGGCTTCCGCTATTGAATATTATTTAAAGTTCTGATATGAAACCGTATTGTAATATCTTTACCCTTGTCGGGTTGGGGTGTTACAGTTACTAACAAGATTCGAACCACAAAACTCAGCACCACACAATAACCATGTCAAACCGCATAATAAACCGTTTCAAAAACCATAAACCGTTTCAAAAAACCATTCGGATCATCAAAACAACATAACCTTGGCTCTTGATACCAATTGATGGATCTTAATATTATGTTGTTAGATGATTCGGGTGGTCTAGGATTGTGATTAAACAAGAAAGCCATTTTAGAGAGATGAAGAGAGTTGAGAGGAGGTTCCTTGAAAGAGAGTTGCTAAACAAATGAAAGGTTAGATTCAAAGAAGCCACACCCCTTCCATGGATGGAAGGGGTATTTATACTTACAAAATACACGACCTCCTATCGGCCTGTGGATCAGGTATACAGTGGGTAAAGACCCGTCCTTCCTCCACGGTGATACACTACGCTAAACTAGGCTAATAACTAACTAATAAAACAGTAAATAATGTAACTAACGATTTGTTTACGAGCTAACTTATGCTAGATAACACTTGGGGTGACCGACTCTTTACTATGGAATTTTCTAATTCCTAACAGAGATTAAGAAACCCTTAATTCTAAAAAGCCCCGATTACCTTTTATTTCACATATAGATATTACTTTTAAGCACTTTTCCAATTATGAGTGACGGTTTGTTGAACTTTCATGTCGATCAATAACTCCAACATTTTTCAAAAGACATTTTTAAGATCATGGAGTAGGAAACGCAACTCAGCGAGGAGTGATCATACAGATAGAATACATCGTCCCTGATTTTCACAAGTCCCCAAACTAAGCGTAAAATCGAAATCATTGTTAAATATGATTTTAGATGCTAACACTACCCATGGAAGTTACTTGTGTAATTACCTTTTACTCTCATTTTCCTATTTTCCTCTATTTATTTTATTTTTGGTGAGAAATGAATTTCTTCATTTTCTCGTTTCGATAAATTTTATTCCGATAAAGATATTAAGCTAAGATGCTAATTAGTTTTCCATCTTCCCTCGAAAACCGTTGCATACAAGAATGAGGTCCACATCAAGGTCCTAATTTAACACGATTTAGGGAGATAACCTTTTTATTACGACCAAAACAACTCATCTACGAGTCCAGAGACAGAAGCTTTTATTTAGATATCTCCCGAAGTCAAATTTTGGCTTAACACTATTTTAGCACATTTGCATTTTTGCAATTTAGGCCCTCGGTCTTTTCAACCACTAATTCAACGGATTACTGCTTTTTCGTAAGTCTTATTATGACTTTGGAATTTTTCTCCACCTTTTTGAAGTCCATGACAACGGGGTACCGCCGATATAGAAAACTTTTATGGCTTTGTATTTTTCACTTTAATACATTTGGGCTTTATTTCATGTTAATTTTGCCAAACTCCGAATCCCACGGCTTTTATAACAATAGAAACAATAGCAAGAACTATCAAGAATCGCTTGTCTATTACACCGCAACACCGACAAGACTTTGATGTGTACCCAACTCTCATAAACAAGGATTCTCTAAAAAAGATAAAGAACTAACTATCGCCAAAACCTAACATCTTTAATTATTATTAGACAAATATAGGGTGAGACAATTTTGTGGGAGCAAAAAGCCACAAGTACCTTCGATGAGCTCTAAAGAGAACCAACTACTCCACGCTTAGCATCTAAACTCATAAGTAACTCTATCATTCCTCGATCTCCGCAAATTTAAAATCTCAAATAATGAGATCCGCGGATGCTTAGCCGATAATTAAATTATCTATGGTTAAGGGAACAAGCTAGGGCTCAACACGGCCGGTGAAGTCAGAATTCTATTCCTACTCTCACCAGTGGAAAGTCAACAAGGTGTCAAAACATATATTAATTTAGCAATTGCTTTGTAAAATAATCTCAAGTCTCGCATTTTTAAAGTCATTTATTAGAAACTAGCAAATCTTTCAAAGCTTCGCATATTTAAAATCACTTAGGGAAGCTTGCAAATTCTTGGCCTTGTGAGCTAGAATCGCATTTTATAGCCTCTTATCTAAGCAATTAGCAAAGGCTTTTTCAAGAAAACGCATATTTAAAGTAACTTCTAAGAGACTCGCAAAGACTTTTCAATCATAAAACTAGCA
The DNA here is from genome assembly GCA_022545495.1 of Chrysanthemum lavandulifolium. Lineage (NCBI taxonomy): Eukaryota > Viridiplantae > Streptophyta > Magnoliopsida > Asterales > Asteraceae > Chrysanthemum > Chrysanthemum lavandulifolium. The sequence continues at coordinate 259,757,073 of CM040239.1, forward strand.
AAAGCTTACAAAAAAAATTTTAATTTTCTCATTTTGCGTAATTTTTAATTTTCTAAGGAAAACGGGTCATAGAGTACACGGCAGAGAATAAGCAAGTGCGGTCAAATCAAATCAAGATTACCCACCCCAGACTAAAATGAAACATTGTCCTCAATGTTTAAAGGCAAGGGTATCAACGAAAATCTAAAAGCCGTTTATTAAGTATGCTCAAAGATAAACGTTAGTCGATAAGATTTAGGATATCGGATTTCCATCAGTATCGATCATGAAACTCGAGTGGAGAAAAGACAAAGTTCAAGCACAAGAGTCTTCATATCGGGAAAATCCTAGACAAAACATCACAAACAACCAAACACGAGAAATCGAAGAGGCAAACCCCTTCACGTCACTTATTAGAGAAAATAGAAAGAAGATAGAGATAAGCATGGGGTACCTCCCACGAAGCGCTACTGCTTTTTATCACCGAGTCGCTAGCTTGACTCGATCCGCGCATTCATTTGTCCATGGGGAAAGTTTGGAGATCCGGGACAACCATAGACGCGATGTCCCCTCCAAAGTAATGCTTAACACGATGACCATTCACCTTGAAGTTTGAGCCATCGGGCTGAGATAACTCTATAGTTCCATACGGGAAAACTTGAGCTACGGTGAATGGTCCGGACCAACGGGTTTTGAGTTTGCCCGAGAATATCTTTAATCGAGAATTAAAGAGGAGGACTTGATCACCAACGTTGAAGACGCGGTTTTTGATTTTAGAATCATGAATATCTTAGTCTTCTCTTTGTAAATCAAAGAATTCTCATAAGCCTGATCCCTAAGTTCATTTAATTCATTCAATTGAACTTTCCGGTGATCACTCGCGGTCTTAAGGTTAAAGTTCACATGTTTCAAGGCCCAGTATGCCTTATGCCCGAGCTCGATTGTTAGGATTTAGTTAATCTAGTTATTAAAGAGTCGGTCACCTCAAGTATATGTAATCGTTAGAAAGCTCGTAGTCGAGATTAGTTAATGTTTAGTAGTATTTAGTTAAGTAACACCATGGAGGATGGACGGGTCTTTACCCATCGTATGCCCGATCCACACCGTAGGTGGCGATTTATGTAAGAACTATAAATACTCTCTACCTCCCAAGGTAAAGAGTTGGAGCTCATAATAAGATTTTTCTTTCTCTCACTAAAGTTCCCAACCTCTAACTTTCTCTCTCTAAAACCTCTTGTATACGCCTCTTTGATCATTGATTTAGTGTGTTTGTGAAATCCAATATGTTACAAATGGTATCAAGAGCCAAGGTTAGATCATCTCTTAAATATCCTTGGATTTCTAGTGGTTTTTAGATGGTTTTTTAGTTTGAAAAAGTTTAGTGGTTTTTGCATCATTTGGTTCATTTCTAGTGTTAAAGTTTGAATTTTGGGTGTACTTTTGTGTTTAGAATCATTGTATGTGCTTGGGTTTTGATTTGGTAAGCTCGAATCACTATGGTTGAGCTTGTTTTGGATTGAAAAGTGTGTTTTGAAGTTTTTCTTGGTAGCGACTTGGTTCTCGTGAGTGAATTTCATCATAGCGACTTGCTTCAGAATAAGGTAGCGAGTTGTAGTGCTTTTTGGTAGCGACTTGGTCCTAGCAACTTGTCTATTGAGACAAGCCGACAAATAGTACAAGTTAGTGGATTCTCCACTATGGCTAGCGACTTGGTGAGGTTAGCGACTTGCTTCAGAAATTGTTAGCGAGTTGTAGTGTAAATTGTTAGCGACTTGATACCTGCGACCTCGATCTTAGCGAGTTGTTCTTTAGCAACTTAGCTGTGTCTAGCGACTTGGTGCTTAGAGACTTGGTGTTAGCGACTTGGACCTTAGCGAGTTGCTCTTTAGCGACTTGACTGTGTAGCGACTTGGTACACTAGCGACTTGTGACTTAGCGACTTGGTTCAAGAATTAGTAGCGACTTGGTTGATTTTTGTTTGTAATACGGTTTTCTCTTGATTTAGTAAAATCCCGTGAAAGAATCTATTTTCCGGTTTAATCATAAAGTTATAAAATCCCGTAACTGCTAACATGTCTACCAACATACCTACAATCATCTCCACTGCTTGCGGAGGATGTTCAAGCAATGGTTCAGATACTGCCCACCCATGCTTGACGTAATCGACTACGACTCTTGGGCACAAATGAATCGATTGTACTTGCCTTGGAAAGGAAAACGGAGTCAACATTCTCAAGTCTATTGATGAAGGACCTTATCGATTGAGACTACAAGAGACTTAATTGATACAATTGCAGATGGAACAATGATCTATGGAATTGATGCACCAAAGACGTATGATGAGCTCAATGATAAGGAGAAAAGAGATTCGATGTCGACATCGGGCTTCTAACATTATACTGTGGTCTTTCAAAAGATATCTACAAGCTTATCAATCACAACACCAAGCCAAGGCAAGATGGGATAATGTCAAGATGCTTCTCTCGTGTTCGAATTAACCAAAGAAGACAGAGAATCACAACAGATGATGAATTTGAACACTTTAAGATGAAGCCAAGAAAGTGTCTATGAGTATTACGTGAGATTCCACAAGCTTGTGAATGATATGAGGAATATCAAAATGACCATGCCAAATATTCAAATGAATTCAAAGTTTGTGAACAACATGAATCCCGAATGGCATAAGTTTGTCACATCTGTGAAGCTAACCAAAGGATTGAAGAATACCAACTATGAGCAACTTTATGCATTCCTTCTTCAGAATGAGAGACATGCTATGTTTGAAAAAAGGATTCTTGAACAGTTCAAAACCAACTAGGGAGAAACAAGTTCATCAAATGACTCTACAGCTTTTTACACCAATGATGGAATTACCACAAAATCTTCTCAAGTCATACCCACGGGTAATGGAAATCACAAACTCATTCCCGATCCAAGTTTCAAACAACCTGATGCCAATGCAGTCATGGAACACTTTATCAATCAACTGGCTCTTATGGCTAAACAAAACTTAACCTTCACTCCACACACTAACCTTCTTCACACGAACAATGAAATCAGGACTGCATCCAATCTACACAATCATGCTTTGGTCAGAGATGGAAAGGTTACAGTGCAACCAGCTCAAAGAAGACAATATGAACAAAGAAGAGGTGGAGTAGGAGGAGGGTATGTGGAAAATCAAGATAGGGAAGGAATGGAAATCAAGGACAAGCAAAGCCAATTAAGTGCTACAACTGTGGTGGTGATGGACACATAGCAAGGAACCCACTTCTCCAAAACGCCTCAAATGCGTAGTACTTCAAAGACAGGATGTTACTTGTGCAAGCTCGTGATAATGGAGCCGTGTTGGATGAAGAGGAGTTGTTGTTTCTTGCTGAGGGAAATGCCAAGACATATGATGCAGATGTAGATGAGCAGCCAATTTAGGAGATAGGTCATAATCATCGGAATGCCTTTCAAGTTACAGATTGTGATGCATACGACTCTAACGTCGATGATGAACCTACTACATATACAATCTTCATGGCTAGAATTTCTCCAATGGTCTCTCCAAAGGTCTCATCATCACAGCAAGCTAGTCCATCCAAAGAATCAATCATCTCAGAGGTATTAAAACTATACGATGATGTTAATGAGCAAAAGATACATGACAAAGTACAATCAACTGAAACTTTTGAGTCAGATATTGAAAATATGGGTAATAACAATTGTTGGAATCACTCCTAAACCTAAATCAAGTGTTAGTGATTCATATGTAATAGTTAGCTTAATTATGGCCTTTATGTTTGTTATTAGCTTAAGCTTATGTAGAAGGCCCATGAGCTTAGGCCCATGTCCATTAAGGAAAGGAAGGGAGTAGGAGTGTTTCCCTAGCTCCCCTTCCTATAAATACCTTGTAATAACCCTCACTTGAGGGTTGGTTGTTCAATAATTTCTCTCATTCACTCCTTACGCGTAACCGTATTATTATATCGTGTGTGTGTGTTTGTTTATTGATCATCCGACCTCTATCTCTTCTCTACTCTTTCTATTGATGCTTGTGTTGTAAAACTAGTGACCTAACAGTGGTATCAATCGCCAAATAGTTAGGTGAACGTATTGTTCCTGAAGTTGGTTTTGGTCCTACGCGTAGAACATACGGTTCGTGGGTTGATACTTTGGTTTGCTTAAAAAGACATTTTTTTCACTTTTTAATCCAAGATTCTTGTACTTTCAACGCTTTAAGGTGTTAAAATAACTGCTTTTGGCAAAAAGTTTCAAACTTTACGCGTGGATCATCGCTTTTAAGCTAGTTTTGTACGAGGGTTTCGCTTTCGCCAGTAACCATTTTAGACGCTTTGGTTCATCAAGTTTCACACTTTTGTGTTATTTTGGTGATATTGAAGCTATTTCATCACAAAAATCTGGTTTAGAAACATCTTTGGGAAAAGTCATCTTACGAGTAGAACTACGTATCAAAACCCTAATTCTACGCGTAACTTGCTCCTTGGTTTGATCTTGATTTAGTGGTTTACTCCGTGTTTTCTTGCTTGGATAAGCCTGAAAATACGTCGACTTGGGATATCTTTTGCACCGTGATAGTGTAAAGATCACTTGGCAAAACCCTAAAATTACGCATAAGCATAAGCTTACGCCAGAAACCTCTACGCATAAGATTTATCTTACGCCTAAGCTTTGTCTTACGCATAAGATCATCCTACGCCTAAGTTTTCTACGCCTAACTTCTTGTTTTATGCATAACTTTAGTGTTTTCACCTTCCTTACGCGTAACTCTTGCTGTTACGCGTAACTTTGGTGTTTTTACGCATAAGTGCTACTTGGATTATTGTGATTTCTACGCCTAAGGATACTTCATCAACAAAGGTTCATTCGACTACAAAGATCCATTTTATAACACAAGTTTTTCAACATGTCACAACCACCATACTCCAACTATTTCCCTCACACTTACACTCAACGACAACAACAACTAAGTCCACAACATCAACAATGGAATAAAAAACAAACAATTTATCAACAACAATTTAATCCACAACATACTCCACAACTTGGAGAAATTCCACCACCACAAATGGTTCAACCACCACCAAGTCTTCAAGTTCAACCCTACACAAACGATTTCAATCAACATCCATCAAGGAACACTATGAAGGAACCCACTTGGTTTGCAAAGATGTGTGAAGCTTTAAGCAAACCAATAATCAATTCATGAGGTCGGATCACTTGATAGACCTCGGATGCTCACTCCAGAAACTACGATCAATGGGTGATTAGGTTCTTTAGGTTTTGTGATCCAAGAAGCCACATGCAAAGTTCTTAAAGAAGGTTATCTTGAAGGTCCATTTCGATGCCTACCGTCATTGTACCGGAGATCCAAATGCTAATCCACCAAGAGATGAACAATCAAACATTGCTATCACAGCGACACGAACGCAAAGAGAACTTCTACACTATGAAGTCGATGAGCTTGCAATGCAATATATCCACTTAGGATTACCAAACCCAATTCTTCAAGTGTTGATGCTCAAAAGACGCAAAGGCAATGTGGAACATATTCATCTTCTTATGGAAGGATCTCGCACTCAATCAGAGGATATGGAATCCAAAATTTACTTGGCTTATGAACACTTCATGATTGAACACGAGAGACACTAGAGTCTTATCATCATCGATTCTCGACATCATAAATGATTGGATAAACACAACATCATCATGCCAAGAATTGCGTTAATACTAAGTTCTGAGTAGTCTTGGTCCCGAATGGGAGAAGTATGTCATTTTTCTCCGTCAAGCGAAGAACATGCATCATTCTACATACGGATTGTTGTACGATTACTTGAAGCCTCATCAAAAGGAAGTTGATATGAAAGGATTCTCCGTGCTCAAATTTCTTCATCTTCACATCCGAAAATCAACAACTTGCCTTGTATGCTCAAAATAGCTTATCCTCCTCAACCAAAGAACTCAACCAATCGCCACAATCACACCAAATGATCAATCACAAAGAATCTCAACAAAATCAATTGGTTCCTTACAACAACAACAATGATCGTGCACTTTATAGTCAAGCTAATGAGGAATCGATCCGCTCAAAGCATTGCAACAAGGATTTGTTATGATTGCTAATGCTTTTGGTCGTTATACAAACAAATCCAACAATCGCATTCGTTCCTCATCAAACACAAGGAATCAAAGTTTGTGAACAATGGACGAGTTGAAGTTCGTAATCGTGGTTATGGTCGCCGATGGGCGGTGGTCAAGGGTTTAATGCTATGGGTAGGAATAACAACAGAGCTCAAGTGGTGGAACCGGGAAATGCTCAGAATGGGTTGAATGGTCTTCGATGCTACAACTGCAATGAGAAGGGACACCTGGCTTGTTAGGAATTAGAAAATTTCTTAGTGAAGAGTCGGTCACCTCTAATGTTATCTAGCATAAGTTAGCTCGTAGACAAATCGTTAGTTACGTTATTTATTGTTTTATTAGTTAGTTATTAGTCTAGTTTAGCATAGTGCAACACCGTGGAGGAAGGACGGGTCTTTACCCACTGTATCCCCGATCCACAGCCGATAGGAGGTCGAGTATTTGTAGTATAATACCCCTTCCATCCATGGAAGGGGTGGTGCTTCATAATCTAATATTCAACATTTTTGTAAACCTCTAGCAAGAACACCCTCTCTCTCTAACTTTCTCTCTCTAAAATGTTAAACATGTATTTCCATCATCCAAGACCACCCGAATCATCAAACACATAATATTTGAATCCTAACAATTGGTATCAGAGCCAGGTTATTGTGTTTCTTTGATTTGTGTGGTTTCGTACCATGGTTATTGTGGTTTTTGGTTTATGTTGTTAACTGGTTTGTACTCTTTGGTTGGAAAGAATGGTAAACTGTCTATACATGTTTTACATGGTTGTTTGGTCAAAAATGTTGTGAACTGCTTGTTCGGTTTATATGTCTTTGGATATTAAGTTTTATCTGGTTGTGTTAAAGGTGTCCAAACAGTCCCTATACGATTTTTGTTGTTACCATATCGTGAAATATTGTGGTCAATGTCACATTTTTATGGTCAAACTGTCATCTTTGTGGTCAAATGGGTCTCTAAAGTAGCAGTTTTTTATGATAGTTTTTCTGGGTTTAGTATGAAGGTGGTCGGAAAAGTAGCCGGATAACTCATCGGAAAACATAATAAATCTTCTTTGGCGATTTGACACAAACCGACTTGATGCATTGCACCTCTTATAGCGACTTGTCTTTACAAGTCGCCACGACTTAGCCTAGCGACTTGGTCGTGGCGAGTTAGCCTAGCGACTGGTCGCGGCGAGTTAGCCCAGCGACTGGTCGTGGCGAGTTAGCCTAGCGACTTGGTCGTGGCGAGTAGCCCAGCGACTTGGTCGTGGCGAGTAGCCCAGCGACTTGGTCGTGGCGAGTAGCCTAGCGACTTGGTCGTGGCGGTAGCCCAGCGACTTGGTCATGGCGAGTAGCCCAGCGACTGGCCGTGGCGAGTTAGCCTAGCGACGTGTCGTGGCGACTTGGTGCATTATATTGGTAGCGACTTGGGCTTTTGACATAGATATGACGAAAGGAAGATGAAGAATGACAAAGGCACTCAGACTCAACAACTATACCAAATACATCACGACATCATGACTTCGTGAATACATCATCAGTCTAAGTAAATAATACCAACAACTAAATCCACTATCCTAACCCAACACCTTCCAACTCACAATCTATCATCGACACACCTACATGTACACACCAAATCTGATCTCAGAATTGATTCAACTTTAACTTAAATCTTTTAGAAGATTCTTTTAGTTGAATAATAATCATCATGGATCATTATGAAGTCAAGCTTCTTCTCAATCTCCGAATATAAAAAGATGAATGATAACTATTAAGTTATACTCATTTTTTCCAATCGGCTCTATCAAAATGCAAAAATAATTACTAGTATAGATCTCAGATTAACTCTTTCGTATTTTTCATTGATACATCATGACCCACTTGGCCAAACAATCGAAAGAATACAAATCCTCATCGATCTAATTTGTTGAAGTTAAACTTCATTCATATCCGAATTTTAAAGTCAAAGATAATAACTTATTCGTTATTCCTTTCTTTATTCGCTCAAGGTCCAAAACAAGAAATATAACAACTAATAACACCTACCGAGATCTTATTTGATCAAGACCATGAAGCCTCTAACTCATCTTGATTAGAAAACGACACAACGATGAAAAAATAATAAGGTCTCGGATCGGTTGCATTTGTGTTTTGGGTCTCGATTTGAAGGATTTGTATATTGGATGATGTTGATAAGATGAGATATCTTCTCGTGTCCGTAATCTTAATTATTGATGGGGCGTTTGATTAGAGAATAGTGGGAGGCGGATTTGCTTATGGTATGTGTGAGATTATTTAGGGTTGAGATTGAGATCCGTGTAGATGTTCTAAGAAGGGCGGAATTTTTTTCGAGATATGAAAGGGATTAGGGTTTGAGATTGAGTATTATTAGGGTATGTATGAGATATGTGTGTTTATATACTCCATCAATTAGGCACTCTTTGATTTGGTTCGTATGTCACACTATCAATACATGGGCCGACCGGATGAGATTTAGACCTTGAGTTATTTGGGTGCGTGTGAGTTATTTAAATCGCACAGCTTTGCTTTTCACTCTTGTATTCGTGCCTTGTTAATCCGGATGTGATATTTGGACAAATATGTTTCTTCACAATCTGTTATCAAATGGACATATTTGGACAAATAATTAATGTAAGGTTGTGTTTAGGAGTTGTTGGATGCGTTTCATAGGTTGAGTTTTTTTTAAGTTATCAATTGGGCCCGAATGTTCACAATCTATTGGGAAACTTTGTTAAGCTTAAATGATCATTATAACGCAGGCTGTTGGGTGTAGTTGTATGAGTTTATCAAATGATATCAATGGGTGAGTACGAGTTCTTTGAGTGATCAGGGGTGATAAATGATATCAATGGAGCATGTGTTTAATGGTACTTATTTTGGAACGAATTATATGGTATCCTTCGAACCTCGGTTTTAATCATTTGAATCTGATATCCGTATAATGTGGGCTTGTGTTTGACCTGACAATATGATGAGTTGGATCGGAAATTTAGTCAATGGTTGAACTTGGAATGGATTCTGATATGGGTTAAAAATTGTTGATGATGGAGTATGAATCAAGAAGAAGCTGCGATGTTCCCTAAAATGTATATTCACCGAAACCAAAGTTGTCATTACATTCAAGCCGACATTGTTTACGGTTTTGTCTTGATTTTGTAAAATCCCGCGAAGAACCTATTTCTCGGTTTAAATCATAGACTTGTAAAATCTCGTGACAATGGAAACATCCCGGTATTAGTAAAGTGCATTTCGGATCTATCTTACGGTTTATTCTTGGTTTTATAAAATCCCGCGAAGAAACTATTTCTGGTTAAACCATAGAGTTGTAAAATCCGTAATGATGGAACCATCTTGGAGAAGAGAAAGTGTAATTCGATCTTACTTGATGCCGATGCTACGGTTTCGCTTCAAAGAAGGGATAAAAGGGTGTACTTCATGAATTGGGTGTGTGTTGGGTTTTCTTCATGGCAATTTGGTTATTACATGGTTTTACGGGTTACGTGTTTCTAACCATGGTCGGGATGAAACCATTATCAAAGTTCATTTTATCACAAAGAAGGCTAGATTTGAGTCATTAATCGAAGATGTGACAACGGAGTTAATTCACTATTATTTATTTGAGGTTGAAGTGAATTATCACGGCGAGTGTACTTAGTATCCAAGGTATCGGGATGGATGGATGAAGATTCTTCGAGATCCTTGTTTGAGCTTATTATCAAAAACGAAGACTTGGAAATCTAGTTATTGTTGGGTGTCTTTACCTCTTCGCTACCACTTGGGGAATTGGGCTTTTATCACCACAAAATAACTATCACTTAAAGGAGTTACGTTGTAGTGCTCAAAGGTCACATTCAATTGTGGATTTTCAAGAGGTAATGTACGCCTTATACTTGATGGTTGGTTGGTTGAAGAGTATAGAGTACTTAAGAGATTCAATGGAGCATGAATTCTCAAGCACCGCTCTTTGTTACATATGTGCAAGTTTAAGTCACGAGTTCGGGTTAGTTTACTTGAGGTCAAATTCATCATATTGGGGTTTCTCCATCACCGTCACGACAAAGAGCCTCATGAATGATAATGGGGTTGATTACATGTTTTGCTAAGAGAATTGAAAAGAGAGATTATGACGCCTGCTCACATCCAGACAGGCCTCGTTCTCTAAAGAAAAGAAAAGTGTACGCTTCAAAGCGCTTTATCTTTGAAAGAAGAGAAATCTTCTTATGACGATGAACACATCGCTCATGCCTCGGTCTCTAAAGAAAAGAAATGTGTACGTTTCAAGGTGCATTATCTTCGAAAGAAGAGAAATCTTCTTATGACGTATGAACACTTCAGCTCATGCCTCGCTCTCCAAAGAAAAGAAAAGTGTACGTGTCGGCGCTTTATCTTCCAAGAAGAAATCTTCTCTATTATGACCATTCTCATCAACATGCTTCATACTTTTTCCATGCGCTACCATAAAGTGAATCGGGCTACCACCGATTGTTTTCTCATTCCACTTGCTCGATTATAATGAAGATGGCGACATCATGTGCTTATTTTGCGGGAGAGAAGTGTGAATAGAACATTCGGATGATCTTCACTTATATAATCAAGAATGGCAACTCCGTATGCAATTCTTGAGGGGGAGAAGAAGTGTGAAATTACTGCATGGTTGATTATTATTTGAGAATTTAAATGGTCATACGGCTCTAAACTCATGTAAGAACCGAGCTTCTTCTTATCGGGTCATCTTCACATGGAGTTTTTCTCTTCTAAGAGCCGTTGGTTGACATCTTCACTCGGATTGATGAGTTTATCGACTAAGTGCTTCCGGTTAATGCTTCACGTATACATCAACATGATGATTCCGAACAATCTCTCTGTTCTTGTTTGATGTGATTGGTAGTTTATGCTACCATCTTGTGTATTCGCTATGGCCTTATTGTTGCTTTTTCTTGATGAACATCCTTCCGCTCTTGTTTGATTGGGAGGATTTTAGCTAAGGGGATATGCAAGATGTGTTAATTGGGATGCTTTTGGTGAGATGCTTTTGGTGAGTTGAAGATGTTAACTATCTATTCCCCAATCAGATAATCTTGAAGAAGGTCGAGTCTGATCATTTCTACATTCTCTCGCTACATGTTAGAAGACTAAAGACGAGTTGCATTTGATTATCAAAAGACTTCTTCTTATTCGGCATCTATTAAAAGATTGTCGGTTTAGGGAGAGCACTAATTGGGGAGAGTGATATGTCCGATTTAATCCCCGCTAGACTTGCTCATTCTCGTTCTTCAAGAAGTTGATTCTCACATGTTATATAATGTTTTTCTCAAAAGATTTCGAGTATACGGTCGATAAGATGTTGCCGATTCTCGAGTGTCAAAACCAAAGAAGGGAAGGAGACAAGCATCTAAACGCGAGTAAACTTGATGAGCTTAATACTTAAGTAATTGAAGATATCCCGGAAGACAAATGTTATTACATGAGAGAAACTCAAGGTTTGACTCATGGCGAGTAAACTTGATGGACTTAATACTTCTAAGTGATTGAAGTTATCCCGGAAAACAAATGTCATGACCGCAGAGAAACTCAAGGTTTTACTCATCAAGGCGTTTATTGTTCTTATTCCAACTATGTGGGGAAGAGATGGAAGAGTTAGTTTCAAGATGAAAGAGGTACACAAGTGTGTGATGATTTTGATGTTATCACAATCATCGTGGAGAGATTGTGTACATGGGGATGCTCACTATTTTACTTGAGGGCTTAATCGGTGATTCGTAGATATAATCACTTATTCCGTGTTGACATCCGCATAGATTGTTACCCGCAGATAATCGATTCGGCATGCTTCTTTAATGTTATCGGTTATTCTCTTTGGGCATTCGGTACTTCGGGTTCTTGAGCTTCATACACTTTCTTCGGGAGAGAAAAGTATACATCGGGTTATTCTTTGGCTATTGGACTTAACTGCTACTTGATGGTATAAGTTTCTTTGTCTTGGTATATGTGTATTCGGGTTCGTGAGCTCTAGTCTAAGAGACCGACCGCATCAATTCGACTACGTGGGGAAGTGGTCTCTTGACACCTTTGGAATGGATCGCTTGACGACGTGAGAGAAAAGGAATTTGAGAAGATTGTTTTATGTGGGATGATACGTTGTCGGTATTCTATTGGATGATATAACCTCGAACGAAGAATTACGGTGATTATTCTTAAAAGGAGCAAAGAAGTTCGATGATAATGGTGTGCTTCTTTGTGCACTGGCTAAGAGAAGCTTGAAAGAAAGCTTTGAATCTGCTCACCTAAAGGATTTTCGGTTTGGGGGAAGTCGCCAAAGTCTCCTTTTCTAAAAGGCTCATGTTCTATCTTCTATTCTGGAGCCCCGAAGCTTTGGTGGTGAATGTAAGATATAACTTTCACATACACATCAAACCATAACACAAGGTGGCGAATAAGATGGAATTCTAGAGAGAAAGTTAGAGGTTTAGGGAACTTAGTGAGAGAAAGTGAAAGATATTATTATGAGCTCCAACTCTACCTTGGAAGGTAGAGAGTATTTATAGTCTTACATAACTCGCCACACTTTGGGTGTGGATCGCATATACGGTGGGTAAAGACCCGTCCGTCCTCCACGGTGTTACTTAACTAAATTACTACTTAACTTAAAAGAACTACGACTACGAGCTTAACGATTACATATACTTGAGGTGACCGACTCTTTAATACCGGAATTTCTAATTCTAACAATCTCCCTAAGGAGGTCACCTCAATTTTACATCAAAATTACATTGAATACGTATAGATATTACATTAACAATTGATCTTGCATTCTTGATGTAGTCCTTTGCTCATAAGCTCGTAGTCATTGATTCTTCACATTGCATGTTTGGTTATTCCAAGTGGAGGTCTTTTACCGATCCACGTGATGATGAGTTTGAGCCATCTTTGGAGATCATCGACTATCAAAAATCTCCGAGACATCCATTGTGGTGTTGTGACTTTGGGACCGACATGCTCACATTCGGATCATGAATTCTTCTCATCGAGTAGCGGAAGCATTTGTTGAATCACGATATTGGCGCAGCAGAAAGCGTAAGCTTGGTGTGAAAATATCGAGTCATTGATGCACTAATCATGATTTCTTTTGAGTTGAATGTGTTATGAGCATGCGGCTATGGATTGACCGCTTCATTCGATCACCGCAAACGCCGGGCGCACCGCATACAACAGCTAGCAACAAATCGCATGAAAGTGTCTTTGATCACTTTCGTTGAATTGAGGTACACGCCCACGGTTCCCGTTGATCGAGACAAGTCCGCCTGTGATCGTAGGATTCCTAAGAATCTCCTTGACGTGGTTTCGCAGCTATTCTAGTCGTTCTCAAACCGAACATCTCAAAGAAGACAACACGGAGTGAGTGAACCAAAGGAATATTAAGTCCACCGATTGATGAAAAGAGATTTGAAAAGCAATCGTATTGCTCAATAGAAATTGTTTTTGCAATACAACGAAGGTTTTATGGAAAATCAATTATCAATCATAAAAATACCTTTTGGTTTGAAAATGAGTACACGGTCGATGTGCTAAAGAAAAGAGTTTATAAGCACAAAGACCGGTTTTCAAAGGTATCCGTCAATCCCTAACTCGAACCGTGTTTGATTCAAGAGATTGAATCGCCCCATTGTTTCTGCTCATTGTCACATGGTTGATCTATAAAATAGATCTCACATGCCACCTACCGTGAGCTTGTTTGATGTTGGCTCCGAAGGCTTTCCATCTTCATTGTGAATATGTAAACATATCACTCGGATGTTCCGCAATACCACAAGGATAATGCGAGGACTCTGTTATAATCTCTTTTCCACATTGTGTGAAACAGAGTCTTCATTGAAAGTGTCCTAATGAGATTTATTGATGATCTCGTGGCTCTAGACTCAATTTGTGCATATTTGGATCCTATAACGGAGACTAGGGAGAGGGTCTCCTTCTTCAATATCAACCATCTCTAAGAGAAAGTCGATAGATAATGTCGGTTCCCGTGAGAATGAAACAAGTCCTTTTAAGAGGAACTTGAGTGGTTTGGGAAGTTGAGGTGCAAGGTCCACCGGGTCCATGACGCCTTATCTTCAATACCGATGTTTCCATCAAGAGTATATGAATTGAACCCGTTTTACGCCCTAAGGTTGAATAAATGGAGGGCTATTTGTTTTCACCCTTTCACATTCAATTCTTTTTAATTCTTCAACCCTTCAAGCTTACCGAGACTTCCTAGCTAGAACCTTGTTGGGTTTATTCCAAGACTAGCTCGCCTTAGTCCGCACTCTTCCCATATCTCATTTTCTCCTTTATCATCATACCTAAGGACTTCTACACTAACTAGTGGATTGTCCTCGGTAGATCCCTCCGGTTCGGGCGGATCATGGGAACACATACCTAACCTTATCATCCTTATATCACCGTACATGAAGTAAAGTTGGTCGGTCTATTTGGTATTGTTCATCTGCCAATGGATCCAATTGAAAACCATTTGAAAATCAATTCAAATACTTGTGATATATTATCAAAGCTTTTTGTACCTGAATTGTTTTTGATATTTTTAGAACGAGAACTCCCCCTCCACATGTGCATCATGTATTGAAAAATGTTTTGCACATGGAGGCAAGAGAAAGAATTTACTTCTTTTGATTACCATTTTCTAAAAGATATCAACATCGCTTCCCTCAACAGATCAAATAAATATGGTATTTCCGGAAGGATGAGGTTTCCATAAATTTGCTCCCCTCAATATGTGCCTCGAGGTTTGAAAAGAGTTTTGCACATACTAGAGGAACCCGCATATGGGATAAATGATCACGTTTTAAATCAAAGGTTTTAAGATAGATGCTCCCCTCAACATGTGCATTGAAAAATTGAAATCGTTTGTCACATGTGGGCGGATAGCATGTACATCCTATTGTAACCATTTACCTAATTATCGCTTTAAATCCAATTTAAATCACACATTCTCCCCGATCACAATTATCAAATCATTTGAAATTTGTGATCTCGTATAGATTTAAATTGATTTTGAAAGCTTTAAGGAGAATTGTGACTAGATTGTGAAAGTGTTTTAACCGATACGGATCGGATTTTGAGACTTTAAACTCCATTTATAAAACATGCATGTATATCTTTTGAAAACAATTTTAATGCCAAATAACTTTTTAATTTAATTGAAATCATTCTCCCCTCAATCAATGACGAGGTTGTTGATTGAGAGATAGAGATTTTGACAAATAAGTCCCGATGATTATCAAAATTAGAGTTTGAGTTATTTTTCAAAGCATTTGGTTTTCAAAGAGATAAATGTTTATAGAATCGAGCATGGAATTTGAAGACATGGTGAAACATGGCTCTTTCTTTCTTTTAAAACCGGGTTATTGCTCGAAATGACAATAAACCATTTCTCTTTCTCCCAAAAAATATTTTTGATTTTTGATTTTTAATTTTTTTTTTTTTTTTTTTTTTTTTTTTAAGAATTGAACAACATCTAAAGACCCGTGTCATTCTTTGAATGACAACACAAAGTCCGTAGATATAATCGAACCGAGAGAAACATGACAAAATGACAATATTTTTTGAAGATTTTTCGGATTTTTCGATTTTATGGATTTTGAAAGTTTTAAAATTTTCTATTTGATTTTTGAAGGTTTTATAATTTTGTATTTTGTTTTTCAAATAAATATTTACGTAAGATAGATGAAGATAGACCTTTACTCCTCGCCTTCCTCCTCAAGACGCGTTTGAGAGTTTCCGGTTGAAGACTTTTCAAACCAAGGCGTGGAAGAATAAACTCAAAACGTTCTCTTGGAAGAGCTTTGGTGAAGATGTCCGCTAACCGATATTCGAGACCTCACAAAATATAGTTCCACCACACCTTTTTCCACTGTTCTCGATGAAATGATGTCGAATGTCGATATGCTTTGCTCTTGAGTGTTGAACGTTGTTGCATGAGAGAGCAATAGCACTTTTATTATCACAAGATGAGGGATTTTGTTGAATTCAAAGCCATAGTCGATAATTGAGATCTCATCCATAGGATTTGAGCACAACAAGATGACATGGCTATGTATTCACCTCTGAGAGGAAATAGAAGTACTCATTTGCTTCTTTGAAGACCACTCACAAGCTTATCACCCAAAACCGAGCACCTCCGATGTACTTCGACGTATCTTGACAACTCGCATGATCGGCATCCGCATAGGCCGTTAGTGACATACCGGTGTCCTTCGGGTACCATAGTCCCATATTGATGGTTCCTTGGAGATACCGAAGACCCGCTTAATCGCTTCAAGGTGCTTTTTAGTAGGCTTAGCACGGTATCTAGCACACATGCATACAGAGAATAAGATGTCTGGTCTACTAGCGTTGAGGTACATCGTGGATCCAATCATACTCCTATATTTCGTTTGGTCAATCATGATCCACGAGAGGTCCTCATCTAGTTTGGTTCGGTCAATCATGGGGGTGTCAACAGGTCACTTGAATCAAATCCAAATTTCTTTAAAATCTCGTTGCATATTTAGATTGATTAATGAAAATGCCTCCGGACTTTGTGAAATTTGTAATCCTAAGAAAATGACATTTGTCCCATCATTGACATTTGAAACTTTGAACTCATTTCATTTGAAACCGATCACATTCCATTGGGTCGACCGAGGCAAAATAATATCATCGACATAAATTTGAACATGAATCAAATGTTTGCTCGACTTCCGGTGAACAATGTAGGATCAATCGCCTTTGATGAATCCGGTTGATAGAAGAAACTTAGACAGTGTATCATACCATGCCCTCGAGCTTGCTTTAAACCGTAAAGAGCCTTCTTCAAACGGTAAACGTGAGTAGGATGCTCTTGATTCACAAATCCTTCAGTTGGTCGGCGAGATGACTTCTTTAAGATCACCGTTTAGAAATGCCGCCTTTACATCCATCGATAAACCACCATGTTCTTGCTAGCAGATTAGCCGAAAGATTCGATGGCCTCGATTCGAGCAACTGGAGCAAAAGATTCTTCAAAGTCTATACCTCCTCTTGACGATATCCTTTAGCAACTAATCGAGCCTTGTTCTTCAACACATCACCATGCTCATCAAGTTTTACTTTGAAGATCCATTTTAGAGCTATAATCATAGCACGCCCTGAGCGGTACTAACTCCCATACATCAAGTCGATCAAACTCATGAATTTCATCTTGCATAGCATTGAACCAATATCTTCATTCATAGCGCTTTTAACATCTTTTGTCTCGATCTTAGATAATACGGAGTTGAAGAAGCACCATAAGGCATCGGTTGCGAGTTGCTTCCGGTTGATACAGACGGAGGGATTACCAATGATGTTGTCTAATGGATGATCGTGAGTCCATTTTCCGAGGTGTTCATGTGGCATTTGTTGAGGAACCGAGGTAGTCGAGTCGATGTCTCTGAAGAAGATGGTTCACTGATGATTCGGACTAGCAAATATGTTTTCAAATGGAGCATCTTCGTGAGTTGCAAAGGATTAACTTCATCATTGATGCGAAACATTTCCATGATGTACATTTGAAGAGTGATGATTTGTTGATGAGATCAAGGATCGCCAGCAGTGCTTCTTGACTTACCGATATTGAAACCGATGGATTGACTTCATTCACCGGAATCGAGCATCCTCTTGTAGGATCAAGACCTCATTAGTAGTAGACTCATCAGTTCATCAAACATTGGATCAAACAATTTCTTTACATCATCTTCGATGGAGGTACATATGGTGTTTCTTGAGAGGAGTTTGGAACAAGGGATGAACCAATAGGATCATTATGAAGTGCGGGTCCCGAAATGGAGTGTCCAGAGCCATTTGACCGGTCACTCATCAAACGTAACGTGAATTGTTTCCATGATATTTCGGGTTCTTTTGTTGTAGATTCGGTATCCCTTTTGTTTGGTGCATATCCTACAAATACTCCAATGTCGACTTTAGCCCTAAGTTTGCCCAAGTCTTGACCTTCATTAGTTGGATAGCACAAGGCACCAAATACACGAAGGAAAGATAGATTAGGTTTTCGTTGTGGACAAGTTCATATGGAGTTTTTCCATGAATGGTGTGAATCGTGAACGATTTTGTGTGTAACATGCGGTGGCAATTGCTTCACCCGTAGAAACATTGGAACCTTTGAGTAAATCAAAGATTGTTCTAGCAATTCAACAAGAGTACGATTTCGTCTTTCAACTACACCGCTCGTTGAGGGGTTCGTGGAACACTTCTTTGATGGTCGATTCCAATGCTTTCATAGAATTCACTAAGTTGTTTGTTGACAAACTCGGTTCCATTGTCTGCTACGATAATTCGACGGCTTTTGTTTAGTCTAACTCGCAATGTTTGATGAGTTTGATGATGATATCGGGAGTTTCATCCTTTGTCCTTAAGAACTTGACCTGTGAATCTAGAATAATCATCAACCACAACTAACACATATTTCTTTCCAAAGATATTCGCACCCTCATTGGTCCACATAAATCCATATGAATCATATGAAGAACTTCGTGATGAGTTAGTAGGTTTGGGTTTATGGGCATACTTTGCTTTTTCCCAATTGACATGTCGAACAAAGATGATCCTTTTCATACTTTAGTCTAGGTAGACCTACAACTAAGTCCTTTCTCGAAAGATCGTTGATGGTGCCGAAGTTCAAGTGATTGAGACGACGATGCCATAACCATGACTTTGTTTTAGAAGCCTTTGACAACAAGCGATTGGTGAAGCTCTCATCATGTCATCGATAGAGATAGTGTAAAGGTTTGAGCCACGAGTTCCTTTCAACAGCTCCTTTCCATTAAGATCTCTAACAAAGGTGTATGTTTTCTCAAGGCTACTTCTAGTCGTAATCACGAAATTGACCAACAGAGAATGATTATGACCTAAACCTTCCACATAATACACTGGAGATGACACTATCACCAACAACATAATCTCCATAACCCATAATAGCACCGAAATGATCATTACCAAATCTAACAGCCCGATGAATTTGCTCACGGTTCATGAGTCGTGACCGGTCTCCAAATATATGCTTGGAACAACTGAGTCCGTGTACCACGTAATCGATTTGAACGATCTGCAGTTGAACACGACAAGAATGGATAATCGGATATTTGGGATCCCCATGCAAGAATGGGTTCCATTTGGTTAGTAGCAACAGTTGGACCACCCACATCGAAATAGAAGCATTCATATCGATGGTGAAGTAGTGGAATCATTGTGAATAGATGCAATACTAGTGTCTCAGATTAGTCCTATTTACAAAGTGACCACTTCTTAAGGGAATAGTTCTACCAAGAGGCATCCATTTTCTAGTGGGCATTATCTCGATTAGTCTTATGACCAACGGTATCCAATAAAAGCCTATTCTCACGAATGTTCTTCCTGTGGTTTCCATTGTTTTCTAACTCTCTTTCGCTTTTGCCTTTTAGCCTTTTTAGCATGACTTTTAGCATTAACAACATTAATCGGACAATTAACATCATTAGGCGTAACATTAACATCACATTCATGATTAGAAACGAAATTCAAGCAATCATCGGTACAAGGTTTGCAAATAGTATCGAATTGAATTAATTACAAGACGCCTATGGCTAATACTAGAATCAACACGATTCGCTTTATTCGATTCAAACTTAAGGTTCCTAGATTGTTCTTCTACTCTCTTCCAAAGGCACATTCTTAGCTTGAGAGGTCCTATCATTCCTTGTATTGTCTTGAGACTTTGACCGCTCCCTTTAATGTCACCGATTACTCCTGTAGAGGAATGGGAACATTAGTTTGTTTTACTACTCTTGCACCACCGCTTAGATGTCTTGGATCTCGAACTACATGCAGTGCACTAAGGTTCACTTTCTTAACATTAGAGGTACCGAGATTAGTACTCCTAGAAGGCACATTTGAGTTCACTTTCCTAGTATCGATGGATCTAAAATCGAACTACTCACCGTGCACTACTCCTCACATTCAAACCGTTGGGAATCGAGTGCATGTTATGTTTGGCCTTAGGCATTGAGCATGGAATCAAGGGATTAACTCTCTCACCTAATGTCTTTGGGCATATAGTGATCAAACATTCTAAGATTTCTTGAGATCGTTTGGCATATAAGCATGCATGTCCAATTGCATTATCATGAGGTTTCTAGCTTATCCTCTTCAACAATCTCACGCAGCATTCTAAGCAATCCTTAAGGATGAGAAATATGTTTGAATGGCAAGTTTGTTGTTCCTTAGGTGAGGGGACATATGTCACGAGATAAAGTAGATTTGTTACCGAGTGAACCTTAGATACAACATTCTCCGCATTGATCATTGGCATTTTCCTTTTACCCGACTCTTCGATTCTCAATTTCCTTTTGCAATGAAGTTATTTGTTCGTTGTTTTTGTTACGAGTGACTTTAATTGATTCAAACAACTCATTGAAATGACGTTTAATCTTTTCATTCTCTTCTAGGAAACTTTCGCTTTCCTTTTGTAAAGCATTTACTAGGTTTTGAAGATGAAACGCTTTGAGAATTCGAGAATCTAAAGAGGAGGCATTTGGGAACCGTCATTTTGTTCGTTTGACCCTTTAATTGAGATATTTGGACTTTCGCTTTTACGATCGTGTTACACCGAGCATGAATCTGTTCATCTCGTTTGTTTATTTGAAAAGCGCATCAAACTCGAACATCGAAGATGTCTTGAAATTTGAAGTTTTGACATTTTCTTTGAGATGTTGATATTTTAGTTGTAGATTAAAATACTCAACTTCTAGTTTAGAAAAATGTTTAACCAAATTGTCATGATCATCCGATTCAATTTTCTCATTAAGTTTAGAATTAGTTTTTCAAGCTCAATGACACGATCATGGGAGACTTTCGGGCCACAGATAGTTCATGAAATTTGGAAGCATTAATAGAGCAATTTGAAGCGTTGAAAAGACATCTTGAGCAACACATTCAAGAATAAGATTCTCATTCAATGTATGCGTGTTCTTCCTCTCGATCTCATTATATTTTAATGCACGCATAATCACTAATTTCAACAATTATTGCATCAAATTCCTTTTCCATTCCTTTAATGTCGGCTTTCTATCCCTTTTAAGACTCTCAAAGTGATCCTTTAAAAGTTTAAAGAAGGGCATGACCTCAGTTAAATAGCATTCTTTCATTTGTTCAAAACCCCTTTCTCCTTCAGTTATGCCAGTGGGTGTGATCCTTTTCTTGCAAGTTTTCTCAAAATCAACAAATAGTTGAAAAATAACGTATTGGCTAATTAAGATATTGCTTTTAGTGGCAATTGTTCTAGGAACAAGATGCATTGGTGTGTTAGGAGGATACACAGTAGCTTTAGGCATTTTCCTAAGGGGAGGATTTGTTTTTACAATATTTTCGGCTTTCTGCTTATCTAAATCCATTTTCCAGAAGACTTGTTCGGGAGTCAACAAAGTCTGAGGCTTAAACATGTTTAATGCAATCCAGTTTTCCTTCTTATAATCATGAGGAGTGATATTTATGTTCTTCTCTTTGCATTTGGGGTCATCTAGTTTTTTGTTCATCCTTTCCCTAGTGACTTCATCTGATTTCTTATCTTCCTCAGTGCACTCAACGCAACTAGGTTTCGCCAGGCTTAAGGACTTCATTACCATCATAAATTACCTTTTGAGCATTTCTAGCCTTTTAATTACCTCTGGATTTGGTTCCTCTACAAGGGGAACACTATGCTTGTCGCTAGAACTCTATGCTTAGTGATCATGTGAGCAATCAATGGTGTTTCCTTGTATGTACAAATTTTGTTTTCAAGTTTGTTTTCAAAGTTTTCGATTAGAAAATCTCTCAAGAGCTTTGATTCTTTTGCATTAAATTCTTGCTTAAGCATTTTCACGCTTTCTTGAAGTTCTTGTTTTTGCTTAATGTTTTAGATAGTTTTTCTTGCAAAGAATTTAATTCTTGTTTCAATACTTCTTCTAAAATTACTTTTTCTAATTATCGCACGCACTTGGTCATCCATTTCCTCGCTTCACGAGTGGTCAACTCAAATTTTGCACGTTGTTCATAAATGGCAACACGCCCTTATAGGCATTTAGTTCGGAGATAATGGAATCATCAGAGCACATGCGGTGAATTCATCAAAGACATAGTCATTGTTGACTACGAAGATGCATCACTAGGTACAACTTCACTTTCACTTTGTTTCACGTATTGATCATATGGGACAATATTGATATTACCCGTATTTTCAATATTTGATTCAAAAGTTTCGGTTGGTTGTACTTTGTCATGCATCTGTTGCACATCAACATCATCATATAGCTTTAATACCTCAGAGATGAGTTTGTCCTTGGATGGGCCAGCTTGTGGTGAAGACGAGATCTTGGGAGAAGCCATTGGAGAGATGCTAGCCATAAAGATTGTGTGTGCGATGAGGTCCATCATCTACATCGAATCGTATGCATCACGATCACGACTTGAAAGGCGTTCGATGATTGTGACCTATCTCCGAACAGTCGCTCATCCACATCTCGCATCATAGGTCTTGGCATTGCCCTCAAGAAGAAACAAGAATTCCTCTTCATCCAACGCAGCACCATTGTCCCGAGCTTGTGCCAACAACATCTTATCTCTGGTAATCGGCGTTCGTGGACGCTTTGGAGATGTGCGCCCTTGCAATGTGTCCTTCACCACCACAGCTTGTAGCATTTGATTGTCTTAGCTTGACCAGGTTACCATTTCTTCCTCGATTATGATTGCCCACATATCCTCTACCAAAGACCACCCTTCCCCGATCATATCGTCTTTCCCGAATCTGGTTGCACCACGATCCTTCCATCTTTAACAAAGGGCTTGATTATGTGGGTTAGATGCGCTTCGAGGTTGTTGTTGGTTTGTGGGAGAGAATTCATGTTTTGACTAATGAGAAGAGCAATTTGATTAATGATGTTACCCATGTTTGCATCAAGATCGCCTTGTTTGTACCGAGGATCGAGGATGAGTTTGTGATTACCATTACCCAAGGGTATGACTTGTGATGCTTTGGTTGTGATTCCAATGTTTGAGTAGAAAGCTTTTGAGTCATTAGACGAACTTGTCTCACCCCGGTTGGTTTTGAACCGATTGAGAATCAACTTTTCAAACATGGCATGTCTCTCATTTTGAAGGAGGAAGGCATAGAGTTGCTCATAGTTTGTATGCTTCAATCCTTTAGTGAGTTTCACGATGTGACAAACTTGTGCCATTCGGGATTCATGTTGTTCACAAACTTTGAGTTCAAATGAATATTAGGCATAGTCATTCGATGTTCCTCATGTCATTCACTAACTTATGAAATCTCACATAGTACTCATAAACACTCTCATCCGGTTTCATCTTGAAGTGCTCAAATTCGTCATAGAGTTGGGATTCTCTGCCTTCCATAGTTAATTTCAACCCGAGAGAAGCATCTTAACGTTATCCCAAACCGCCTTTGCATCGGTGTTATGATTGATCGCCTTCTAGATGTCTTTAGGAAGACCTTGAAGAACAATGTTTGAAGCCCGATATCTCGCATCGAATCTCTTTTTCTCCTCATTATCAAGCTCATTGTACATCTTAGGTCCGCCCATTCCGTAGACAGAGTACCATCTTCATTAGTATCAAGTATGTCTCTAGTCGTCTCAACCCGATATGGTCCTTCATCAATGGATTTGAGAATGTTGACACCATTTTCCTTTCCAAGGCAATACAATCTGATTCGTTGAGCCCAAGAATCGTAGTCGGCCTCGCAAGCATTGGTGGATTTAGTATCCGAGCCACCGCTTGAACATCCTCGAACAAGTGGAGATGACAAGAGGAACGTTGGTAGACATGTTAACAGATTATACGGGATTTTATAACTCTATGATTAAACCGGAAATAGATTCTTTCACGGATTTTACTAAATCAAGAGAAAACCGTAAACAATCACTCAAGTCGCTAGATGATAACGTGCTAACTCGCTACCAAATAATGCACTAAGTCGCTAGAAATTAGTGCACTAAGTCGCTAACCCTTAACTCGCTACACGCCTAAGTCGCTAGAGTCCTAAGTCGCCAATGTAAAAGCAAGTCGCTAAGTAGTAACTCGCATGCACTAAGTCGCTAGCCAAATTTGTGCAAGAATTGCCACACAAGTCGCTAGATATGCAAGTCGCTAAAGAGCAACTCGCTATGCACTAATTCGCTACCACAAGTCGCTAACCGTAGTGGAGATGCCACTACTTGTACTTTAACTCGCTAGCTCTAACTCGCTAGATTTTATAACCGTAAGTCGCTACCAAGAAAACAAGTCCGAGAGCTAATTCGCTAGCTTGAAAACCAAATAACCTTCACTTTTCAATCCAAAACAACCCAACCAAGATGATTCAAGCTTACCAAATGAAAACCTAAACACTTTTGATGATTCTAAACATAAAAGTACCAACAAAATTCAAACTTTAACACAAGAAATCAACCAAATGATTCAAAAACCACTAAACTTTTCAAACTCAAAACCACCTAAAACCACTATAAATCCAAAGATGTGCAAGATATGATCTAACCATGGCTCTTGATACCAATTGTAAGATATAACTTTTCACATACACATCAAACCATAACACAAGGTGGCGAATAAGATGGAATTCTAGAGAGAAAGTTAGAGGTTTAGGGAACTTAGTGAGAGAAAGTGAAAGATATTATTATGAGTTCCAACTCTACCTTGGAAGGTAGAGAGTATTTATAGTCTTACATAACTCGCCACACTTTGGGTCATGGATCGTGCATACAGTGGTAAAGACCCGTCAGTCCTCCACGGTGTTACTTAACTAAATTACTACTTAACTTAAAAGAACTACGACTACGAGCTTTCTAACGATTACATATACTTGAGGTGACCGACTTTTAATACCGGAATTTCTAATTCCTAACAAGGAATGTTTAAGGGATGATGACTTCTATCTTCTACAACGGGTCAATTTCTCGATATCCTTATCTCGGTTGATGACTTCTACTCAGTATCATCATCTTCTTTAACTATATCATCTATTCTATCCTTGTAAATATTTATTCGAAAAACAAAATACAAAAATATAAAACCAACAAAAAGAAATAGAAAAATATAAAACGAACAAAAGAAAATAGAAAATTATAAAACCTTCAAATACCCATAAAAATCGAAAATTTCAAA
The DNA here is from genome assembly GCA_022545495.1 of Chrysanthemum lavandulifolium. Taxonomy (NCBI): domain Eukaryota; kingdom Viridiplantae; phylum Streptophyta; class Magnoliopsida; order Asterales; family Asteraceae; genus Chrysanthemum; species Chrysanthemum lavandulifolium. Next base: position 259,782,407 of record CM040239.1, read on the forward strand.
AAAAAAATACCAAAAATATGTTTTCTATGACATGTCTTCTCAGTATCGATAACATCTACGGTCTTAGAAATGTCATTCAATAATGGCACGGGACCATAGATGATGTTCGAGCAGAGGTGTAAATATTCTTTTCTAAACATGTCTCAAAATATGGCTTACAGCTATTTCGTCAGAACCCGGCTTCAAATAATGGCTTGCGCTATTTTGATCAGAACCCGTGCTTAAACAATGGCTTGCTATTATTTCGAGATAGCAACCCGTTCTTTAAAGGAAGGAAAGTGATGCGCTAAATCTATTTTCAAATATTTCGTGCACTTATCCTAAAACAATTTGAGGAAAGTATGTCAAGGATCATTGTTCCTACACAAATGTTTTTCCGTCTAAAATTCTTCAGAAAAATATTTGTTGTTTTCATAAAATTGGTGGAAAATGAGTTGCTTGAAAATCAATCAGTTTCAGAGTTTTTATAAAAATTGAAAAACTCAATCAATGACTTCAGTATTGTTAAACTTTTTAGAAAATGAGTCATTGATTGAGGGGGATAATGTTTTCAAATCTATTTCATCTAACGGTCTTTCTTAATTATCCTACGTGCTTAATTAAAAATGATAATTGCCTATGTTGAAGGACTAGGTTTCTAGGATATGATTGTTAGGTTTAGATGATTAGAGTTTGATGTACACATTATTCCCATACATTTATATGATCTGATTGATATGTTACATTGACTTTTATTAGTCGATTGATGTTTGGGTGATGTCGACCACCATATATCTCAGATGTGTGTTCACTAACGTATGCGTATATTGGTTATAAGAATGTTCCCGATCCGGATCCCACAGATTAATATGATTGGATGCCGAAAGAAAGGGTAACTATATCTTGGGTTGACAAATGAAGAAACGGAGCTTAATTGACTTCTATGGAGAGTTGGCATAAATGCAACGTAAGAGGTCTCACCGCATCGCCAGATGGTTTTCTTCAAGTGATTGAAGAAACAGAGCTTAATTTGACCTCGGTTGGCATTCAAATGCAACATAAGAAGAAGTCTCACCGCATATGCGCACGGTTTTTCTTCAAAGCCCTACAAAGAACAATGTAAGCTTCTCAACCACCTAACTAATCTTTGTGCAGATACCATTTTTAAACAATTTTGAGTAAATTGAATTAAATTGTTTTGAAAATGGAAAATGTTGTTTTGAAAATATATTGGACTAAATTTTGAAAATCACCGGACTTCATGTTATCAAAACCTAAGTCACTCAATTATTGACTTACGGTCATGGATTGAGGGGAGAGTGATTTAAAATAAAATATTTTCAAACGATATTTATTCACAAAAGTTCCGCTTTGTACAATATAAGTGGTGATCTAAAGATTTAATGTTATGTCATGGTATGATTTTTCTTTAGAATCAAGGTCTTTCAAAATGAAATTTTTCTCGTCTTGTTTGATTGTGAAATTGTTTTATTTTACTAAAAGATCTCTTAAAACTATCATACCGACACTAACAATCTTTAATGTCTTAAATTGGTCCTTATCTCGTCATTTTCATAAATTGAATCTTGCCACGCCTTTCCCCAAAATCTTTTAAATAATTTAAATCTTTGGGATCACAAATCTCGATGGTTTGAAATTTTGATCATGGGAGAGATCGTGATTTAAATCTCAAATCTGCTTTTAAATGGAATTGATTTTAGTCCTTCAAAGGCACTCCCGCCTCCATGTGCCAAACGATTTCAAATACACAATGCACATGTTGAGGAGGAGGATTTATCCAAAACCGGATGAGTATTTAAACAAGGCCACATTTTCTCCCATGTTTTCTAAACCTAATTAAATCACTTGGGATCCAAAATCTCAAAGGATTTGATATTTTGATCGGGGAGAATTTGTGATTTAATAATGAAATTTGATAAAAGTTGATCGCTTTGATTCAACAGTGCAGTCGCTCTCTCATATGTGCTAAACGCTTTGAATCTCAAGCACATATTGAGGGGAGCAAAACCATCGAGGTACAAAAGTTTTTAAAAGAGATTATAAAGTACCTTGATTGTGTTTTCAAATGGTTTTCTTAATGGATTTTGTGATTGTGGATGTGCTTCAAAGAACTCTTGCCTCTATGTGATAAAATGTTTTAAAATATCCTATGCACATATCGAGGGGAGAATTTTACCAAGAAAATAAAATGGCTTTTTCGTATGAAAATTGTGATCAAAGAAAATATTTCAAAGTCCTCTTGCCTCCATGTGCCAAACAATTTCTAAATCACACGCATATGTTGAGGGGAGGTTTTCTAAATGATCAAAACTATTAAGGTACAAAATGCTTGATCTCGTATCACAAGTACCTTGATTGTTTTTCCAAATGATTTTTCAATTGGTTTCATGAAGGAAAGAACAATACCAAAAGACCGACCAATTTACTTTATGCATGGAGTTATAAGGATGGTTAGGTTAGGTATTCGTTCCCACGATCCGCCGAACCGGAGGGATCTACCCAGGACAATCCACTAGATAGTGTAGAGTCCTTAGGTATATTGAAAAAGGAGAAAAGTGAGGAATGGGAAGAGTGCAGATCGAGACCGAGCTAGTATCGGAATAAACCCAACAAGGTTCTAGTTATGAAGTCTCGTAAGCACCGAATGGGTTGAAGAATGAAAAGAAATGAATGATAAAAGGGTGAAAAGAAATAGCCCTCCATCAATTCAACCTTAGGCGTAAACCGGTTCAATTCATATGCTACCGGTGGTTACTAAGGTAACACCGTATTGAAGACAAGACATCATGGACCCAAAGATGCACTACACTAAACTTCCCAAACCACTCAAGTTCCTCTTAAAAGGGCTTGTTTCATTCTCACGGGAACCTACATAATCTATCGACTTTCTCTTAGAGATTGTTGATATTGAAGAAGGAGACCCTCTCCCTAGTCTCCGGCAAAGGAACCAAAAATGTGCACTATTGAGTCTAGAGCCAAGAGATCATCCACAATATCTCGTTAGGACACTAAATTCTTGAAGACTTGCTTTCTCACACAATGTGGAAAGTAAATATATATTAAGAGTCCTACGCATTATCCTTGTGGCATTGCCAGAACATCCGAGTGATATGAAAATATTCACGATGAAGATGGAAATCCTTCTAGAGCCAACATCAAACAAGCTCTTGGTGAGTGACATGTGAGATCTTCTTGTAAGATCAAACTTGTGACAACTGGATAGATACAATGGGGCGATTCGGTCTTGAATCAACCTTGGTCCAGGAATGGAATTGACGAATACTTTTGGAAAAACCGTTCGATGTGCAAACCTTCTTTTCTCTAGCACGCTCGAATGTGTACTTATGTTTTCAAAATTCAAAAGTATCTCCGATTGAAAATACTTTTAGAAAACCGCTCGATGTGCGAATCTCTTCTTTTCTCTAGCATGTCGAATGTGTACTCATTCTCTAATTCAAAAGTATTTTGTTTGAAAATTGATCTTTCTCATAAAACCTTCGTCGTGATTGCAAAACTCTTTCTTCAAGCAATACGCGATTGTTTTTCAAATCATTTTTCATCAATCGAATCTCAATTCACGTTCACTCACTCCGTGTTGTCTTCTTTGAGACGTTCGGTTTGAGAACAACTAGAACAACATGCGAAACCCCGTCAAGGAGATTCTTAGAATCCTACCGATCACAGTAAGATTTGTATCGATCAACGGGGAACCGTGGGCCGTGTACTCAATTCGACGAAAGTGGTCAAAGACACTTTCGTGTGTTTATTGCTAACTGTTGTTTGCAGGTACACTTGGACGGTTGCGGTGATCGTAATTGAGGAGTCAATCCAAAGCCGCATGCTCACAAAGATCCACACTTAATTGAAGAAATCATGACCGGTGCATATCTACAGTAACCCGGCTCGATATTTCTATACTATGCTTCGCTATCACGCAAATATCATGAACCAAGAAGGCTTCCGCTACTCGATGGAAAGATGTCATGATTCAAAAGTGTGAGCATGTCGGTCCGAAGTCACAACTTCACATGATGGCAACACAATAAAGGGTGATCCAGAGATTTAATGTGGCCGATGATCTCAAGAAAGCTCAAGATCATCAAAGATGTGGATCGCTTAAAGGCCTCCACTGAAAATACAAATCAATGCGGACTTTGAAGTTGCACTACAAAAGCACAAAGATTGCGGAATTGAAGAATTGAAGTCTACGAGCTCAAGAACAAAGTCAAGAATAGAATGCTAGGATTCAAAATGTAAAATATGGGGTGACCTCCCTTAGGGGGAGATTGTTAGGAATTAGAAAATTTCTTAGTGAAGAGTCGGTCACCTCTAATGTTATCTAGCATAAGTTAGCTCGTAGACAAATCGTTAGTTACGTTATTTATTGTTTTATTAGTTAGTTATTAGTCTAGTTTAGCATAGTGCAACACCGTGGAGGAAGGACGGGTCTTTACCCACCGTATCCCCGATCCACAGCCGATAGGAGGTCGGTATTTGTAGATAAATACCCTTCCATCCATGGAAGGGTGGTGCTTCTCATAATCTAATATTCAACATTTGTGTAAACCTCTAGCAAGAACACCCTCTCTCTCTAACTTTCTCTAAAATGTTAAACATGTATTTCCATCATCCAAGACCACCGAATCATCAAACACATAATATTTGAATCCTAACATGGCTAATGCATGCCCAAAGCCGAGGACTAGGGCGTGCTTATCACAAGGAGGCTTTACTTTTGCTCTTAAGGATGAAGTCGGTGGAACTCTCACGCACAAAGAACACGGCTTTATGGCGAGCCAATGCAAACAAGTTATGTTGATGGCTAATATGCATGAGTTACACATGAGTGACACAGTGCCCAGTGTATGACATCGATGGCTTGTCTCAGTACCGAACAAACCATATTTATCTCCGATCTAATATCTCCGCCAACATCTCGAATCCGGCAAGGCTCGTATCGTTCAAAATGAGTCGCCCACATCTCATTCCAACGATTTTCAACTAGACCCGTAGTTACATTTGACGATCAAGATGACCTTATGGTTTCCTTGATAATCAAATCGACGCCGTGGTTATACTTGAGGATCTAAATAATGATCATGTTGTGACTCACGCGAACACACCGAACTTTTGCCTCGTCCGAGATGTTGATCCGCGGGCTTAAAACCAACAATCCATAGTAGAGGAATGTCGGCAAGAATCGTGACTTAAAAAGTAAAATGCATCATAACAAGGATTTTGAATGTTTAGAAATGCAACTCGCCTTTTCAAAACTCAAGAAAACGTGAAAAGGTTTTGAAGCCGCCTTTGCTAAATCTCATCAAACGAAAAATATTTAGAGAGACAGATGCGTGATCTAGCCGCTTGAAGAATGCTTTGTTGTCGAAATAGAACAACTGAAACATGAACATAAAAAGAAAATTAACACTCTCACCTTGGAAAATCAAAAAGCTAAGGTCGAGTTGTTAACTTGTCAAAAATAGTTCTCTCATACAAAAAGCATTCAACGAAATGAATAGATGATCATCTTGAAGAAATTATCGCTTGCAAAACAAACTTAAAGAGTTTAAAACTATTGTTTACAAACATGGTGAGTCGGTCACAACTATTGAAAAGTTTACTTTAAAACCCAATCCAAATGGATATGGACCGAATCTTGTCGACACAAACCTAAGCTTTCAACCAAAGCATTCAAACCAAATCTGAAGTTTCCAAAGGCAGAATATAAAATTGATAATTCTGCTATGAGTGTTGTTGAATATCATCGTCAAGAGGAATTAGATGCGTAAGACGAGAGTCGATCAAAATTAGAAACTGTTGTTTACAACAAACCTTTTAATTATTCAAAACCACCACTTTCACACACCAACGGATTCTTCTAACATACCAAGGGTTATCATAAAATGTCTCGAGTCTTCTAATGTTAATCCCCAACCGATTATGCACAAATTTATGGTCCTTTACCTTCCATCGGTGAAGTAAATTCAAAACTCGAAAATCGCAAAATTTTATATATTTTGACCTTTTCATGGTGACCTCAAACTTTACAACATGAGATAGAATATCATTCGAAATCAAAGTTCAACATTTTCAATCGCCTGCTGCGCGAGAACAAAGAGACATTTTTAGAAAAATCTTTTACCAAATGTTAAAAATTTGAAACATTGTGCATTGTCTTGGGAACGGACTTTCATAAGGAACTTGGAGTGATGAAGGTCGTTTTGAGAAAACAAAACATCTATTTCTAATACTAAACGTAAAAAGAAAATGTTGAGAAAAGATGTTGATCGACTCTTGAAAGATGTTATCGTCTTGATATCCATAATGTTGTGTTATTGAATTCTCGTCATATGCATCCGATTATATCTCTGCCGACATCGTTGATAATGGTGTAATCATGAGAATATCGATAATGTGCTTCAGATCGAGTCTTTAAAAGTTGAAAACGAACGCCCTTTAACGAGCTTTCAAATGCAAAACGCCATCTTCAATGGTGTCAAAAGATTGTCAAAACGTCATCACCGGTTGCAATCAAACAATTTTAATCCAAAATTTCAAAGAATCGGATGGTCAAAACGTGTTTTTGAAAAGTCAAATCTCAAAATATGAACAAGAACTTGCAAAAGTTAAACAGGAATATGGTGTCATATTTGATTTACTTAATAAGACTCGTCATGAAGAATCAAACGAACTTGATCATTATCTTGCACACACTAGAGAAGTAATGAATTTTGCTAGTAATATTCGTTCTGAAAATCAAGATTTGATTCACACTATCTTTAAGTTAAGAGAAATGTTAGAAAGTATGAACAACTTCCGCCACCGTGATTAAGAGAATAGCACCAGAACACTTAGTAATCGTGAACCTAGAATGCCCACCGCCAAAACACAAGTTGCTAACGTGCTTCCTTCTATTGAAACAGAATAGTTGCTTCTTTTCCAAACGTCCGCACTTCACACCTAGAGCACTACATCAAGAATAGGAAGTTGCGACCTAAGAAAAGATCAATAAGGAATGCTAAAGTAGAAGAACACCCTAGGACTATGAATAAGACTCACGTTGCTTCCACTATAAATATTGCGTCCGCAAATGTAATAGAAATAGTGATGTAACGAATGCTAAACCTTTAAGTACTTTCGATATTCGGCCGATGCACCTTGTGTTATTTGTCGAAAAGTATGAATTCGATTGTCATGACAAATGTGTTGCTAAAGCTATCATCTCTCGTTTAAGGAATCCTAAGAATCGAATACCCTAGGCCCACAAATCATTCTAAGTCCGTGCTTGGTAGACCGCCTCTTTAGATTCTAAGAAACGCATTGTTGTCCCCGTAGCTCCGGGCCACCTCCTAGGAATGTAGTACCACCTAGTGCATTCACTAAGACTAAAGCAAATACTAGTTGGAGATGGCGTAAATGGATATATAACACACTAGGATTTAAATGGATGCCTAAAGTTATTAATGTGTGTATGTCTACTATAATCGCGCCCGAACCTCTAACATTTCGGTTCCACATCTACTTCTATTCCATCCGTGTCGCTTGTGTGTAATGTAGGTGATATGATCATTCTTTGGATTGTTGATAGCGGATGTTCCCGACACATGAGAGGCAACCTTAAACCGTTATCAAACTTTATTGCAAACTTCATTGGCATTGTCAGATTCGAATGATCACTCGCAGCCTATCATGGCTACTGGAGACTATATCAATGGGAACATCGAAATTAGCAGGGTTTATTATGTGGAAGGCCTCGGTCACAATTTGTTTCGTGAGGTCGGCCGTGATGGAGATTTGGAAGTTGCTTCAGGGAGAAATCTTGTTTCATTCGTGATCTACAAGGAAACGACCTTATGTCCGCTCACGTAACTCAAGTCTTTACACTATCTCTATGCAAGACATGGTTGCTTCATCTCCCATCCGCTTACTTTCAAAGGCAACATCAACAAAATCCTCGGCTATGGAACCGTCGCTCTCACATTTAAACTTTCAAACTATAACCAATCTTGCTCGACACAAACTAGTTGAAGGTCTCCCACGATTCGGTATTCCAAAGATCACCTTTTCTCACCAGTAAACAAGGGAAAAGCACTCTTGCTCATTTTCCTTCAAAGGTGGAACACGACTCTCAAGATGTGCTTCATCTTCTTCACATGGATTTGTGTGGCCCGATCGCGTGCAAACGATCAATGGCAAACGCTACATCTTAGTAATTGTTGATGACTATTCACGATGGACTTGGGTCTAATTTCTTCAAGCAAAGACCAAGCTCCACAAATGATCATCACCTTTCTCACGAAAATTCAAGTTCACTTTGGAACACCGTCCGCCAAATAAGAATGCAGACAAAGGAACTAAATTTGTTAACCAAACTCTTCGAGAATTTTATGAGAAAGTGGAATTGAGCATCGACATCTATTGCACGTACACCGAACAAAACGAGTTGTTGAAAGAGCGAAACCAAACGTTAGTGGAAGCTGCAAGAACAATGCTAATCAATGCTAAACTTCCGGATTACTTATGGGCGTGTCGATCTATTGCATGCTATACTCAAAACCGTTCTATGATTACTAAACGCCACAACAAAACACCGTTTGAGCTTCCACAACCATAAACCGAATCTCAAACACTTTCATGTATTTGGATCCCTTTGCTATCCGAATAATGATCGTGATGATTTTGGAAAGCTCAAAGCCAAAGTCGACATTGAGTCTTTATTGGATATTGTGATAATTCTAAAGGTTTCCGACTGGGATCGTCGAACAAAGCAGATTATGGAAACGATTCATGCTCATTTTATGAACTTACGAAATGGCTTCGAGTATAACGACTTGGAACCCGGTTACAACCGCTTAAACTTCCTCAAACCCCATCATCACCGATCAAAGCCCCAGCTCACTAGTCAACAAATGGAAAGGTTATTTTCTCCACCGTTCGGTGGACGATATTGATGAACGTGCTCGTGTGTATCCGCTGCTTCCCGCTCAACATGATACTACTCTTATACCGACACACTGCTACAACAACTATCGTTGAAGAAGCACCACCGATTGACTCCACCACAACAGCTTGAACAAACCGCTTCCAACAATGATGAACCGGTGATGACGTTTTAATGAAGTACCCCACCTCGATTTTGATCCAAATGCGTTTTTAACCCGTTTGCTAATGAAACTACCGCACCGATGTCGCGGAATCATCAACAAACCATTTGAATCCTCGAATCCGCACAATGTATACCAACATCAACCTCTACACATCGATGGACAAAAGACCATCCTCCGGAAAATATTATTGGCAACCCGAATCAACCAATCGTTACGAGACAACGTCTTCACACAGATGGTGAACATCGCATTTATGCACTCACCGTACGCTAACTGAGCCTAAACACATTAAAGACGCAATGACAAAAGACAATTGGATTGAATCCATGCGGAAGAACTCAACCAATTCAAACGTCTTGAAGTATGGAATCGGTTGAAAGACCAACGGGGTCTCGTCATTGGTCTTAAATGGATTGGAAGAACAAATTGGATGTCAAGGAACGCCATCGAAACAAGTCACGTCTCGGTGGCTAAGGGTTATCGACGGAGGAGGTATTGACTTTGAAGAATCATTTGCTCGGTTGCTCGCCTTGAGGTCGTTCGGATATTTCTTACGCTCACGGCTCATATGAATATGACGGTCTTTCAAATGGATGTCAAAACTGCGTTTCTAAATGGACAACCGAAAGAAACGGTTTATGTCGCCCAACCGTAAGGATTCGTTGATCCCAGTTCCCGAACCATGTCTACAAACCGAACAAAGCTCAGATGGTCTCAAACAAGCTCCTCGAGCATGGTGCGATAAGCTATCATCTTTCCTCATTGCTAATAATTTCACCAAAGGTTCGATCGACCTACTCTTTTATACAATATCACGGGGCACATATCTTAATTGTTCAAATTTACGTGGATGACATTATTTTTGGGTCTACACATAAAAATTACTCAATCGCTTTTGCAAAACTAATGAAGAAAATTTTGAAATGTCCATGATGGGTGAACTTACGTTCTTTCTAGGATTGCAAGTTCATCAATCACCCCGTGGAATTTTCTTGAGTCACCTAAATATGCCCTTGAATTGTTAAACAAATTTGGAATGAAAACACTGACACTTATGCCACACCAATGTCTCATACCAAGCTAGACGCGATTTATATGGGAAATTAGTGGACCTACCAAATACCAAGTATTATTGGGTCTCTCATGTATCTAACGACTAGCGACTGACATTGTCTTTGCCGCTTATCTCGCTCTAGAAGTATTCTTGGGTCTCTCATGTATCTAAAAGAATCCTCCGATACATCAAGGAACCATTAACTGGGGATCCGTATCCGAAGGATTCGGTTTTGAACTAATCGCTTTTCGATGATCGATCACGCAGATGTTTAGATTCACGGAAAAGTACTTGAGCACTACAATTTCTTGGTGATAAACCGGTGTCCCGGCAATCGAAGAAAGCAGATTGTACATCGTCATAAACCGGCGGAATATGTAGCCATGTCGGCATGTTGTGCTCAAGTCATCTCGGATGAGAACACAACTCAAAGACTATGGTTACGTGTTTGATGAATCCCGATGTCTCGCGACAATCGGAGTGCCATTGCGATCTCGTGCAACTCGATTCAAGACTCGAAATCTAAGCACATCGATCTTCGCTATCATTTCATCAAGGACCATGGGAGCAGTGCAGTTGAATTATACTTTGTGGTGCAGAATACCAATTGGCGATCTACTCACCAAAGCCTTGCCTCCGCTAGGTTTAATGAGTTGGTCCACGGATTGGTATGCGGTGTTTGACTCAAGAGAAATTGGATGAACTCTTAAAAGCAGTCTTAAAACCACCAAACACCAAAATCTCTTTTGTAAATAATTTTTCAAAAGCAAAATACAAAATATAAAATCGATAAAACATAAAAATATTCTTCTATCTATTTTTCTTTCAACATGGCAAGTACTCTTCATCCGTCAACACTCTAATCTTTCAAAATTCAGTATTTTTTCGATCAAGTGTTGAGGGGGAGAAAATAAATACTTAACTGTTTCATAATAACACTGTACTTGCACGTTACCTAATCCCGGTTGTTTCTTTAATAATGGTGGTCACATTTCTGGTTCACTGACACTCCTCGGACTAAAATTTATAAACTTTCATTAATTCTTAAGTCGAGGGGGAGTGTCTTCAAAGTTATTTCCAAATATTCTTCGTTTGGTAACCAAAATGGAAGTTAAAAGGCTTTGGATGAAAATGGAAAAGGTGGAGGGACTAAAACTGCCAAAAGCTTAAAGTTACTTTAAATAAAACTCCTCCACCTAACATTAACTCTTTACATTTATTACACACACCTAACTAATCCTACGCACAACAATCGTTCCACTAATCTGTGATTTGGATCATCAATCTGTAAGTGATTTCGTGTTTATAACAAGTTTTTAAATAATGGTTTTGAATTTTTCATAAATCCAACGGTTAAATCTTGAGATATTGTGATTTTTGTGTTCTACGCGTAAGTGTAAGAACACTTAATCATTGGTATATGTTTGTGGTTAAAAAGGTTGTGTCAAAACATTTTTAAAACATCAATGATACCATTTTTATCCTCAAAACTTACCCAGAAACACGAATTGATTGAATCTGGAAAACTAGGGTTTATGCGTGGTTTGGGTGTTTTCATATGTGAACGTTTTTGGTAATAAAGATTGTTATAATAGGTTGCTTTAAAGTTGAATTGATCATATTTAAGCCCAGAACTTGCCCAGAAACATAAAAAATGAAAGAATTGAAATTTAGGGTTTATGTTCATACGGTTTGGGTATTTTTTGATTCATGACATGTTTGATGTTAAAACTTGGGTAAAAAAACTCTATAGGCTTCCTAGACTTACCAGAAAAAATTTGGTGCAAATTCCATGGCTAGATTTCTTACGCGTAACTCATAAACTTTAGGGTTTTAGTTTACGCATAAGGTTCTTTACGCGTAATTATTTGAATGAATGTTTGTGAGTAAATCTGTTATACAATGAATGTGGGTGTTAATATTGATGCTATGATGAATTTATTTCGTGTTTGCTACCGTAAAAAATCGTAATCAAGGTTGTTAACCATCTACGCATAAGGATCACCTTATGGCGTGGCATGTTATCGCGAAGAGAAATCTTACGCGTGGCGTTCGCCGTGAGTTCTACAAAGGGACTACGCGTATCCTGTGAAGGATATGTGTAACAGTGACCTCACGATAAGGTCTACTCTTACGAGTAAGCCTTACGCGTGAGGTTTTATACGCCACGCCGTAAGCTTTACGCATAAGGTCCCCTTTTCCCACGCAGCGTAAGTAAGGATCCCACGCATAAGCTTGCGTCACTGCGATACCTCTCCTGCTTTACGCATAAGCTACCATTTCTAGGCCTAAGTCTTGATCAAACCTCCATTATGAATTGTTACGCGTGCAAACTTGTAAATAAATAAATCATAACGTCACGAAATCAATAATGTCACTAATAAGCTTAAATGTGTAATGTGTTGTGAAAAATATGTGATAACATAAAATTTAAAACCTAAAGTTAACTAACTCACAAAACTTATCACGACGTCATTAGACTATTGGACAAACAAGTGACTTTGGACTCGTAACAATCATAGACATAGCACATTCAATAATTAGTCAATAAAACCTTCTGTTGACTAACATTATATCTTTCGATATGTTGGTTCTTTTGGCTAAATGTGTTTCGAGATCACGACATGGAAGCTCAAATGAATGTGGATGCACCAAACGTTCTCACCATTCTTGATATCTTCCTCATGGCTATCCAATGAAGATTGGAAAGAACAACCTTCGTGTTGACTTTGAAACCCTCACCGCTCGTAATCTTCTTGTCTCATTGTTTGTTGATATTCTCAAGAACCGCCCTTATCGTAACATGCTCTCCCACTGCTACTCTTCCGAGATCTACATTCAACAGCTCGAATACCATGCGATGATCAAAGGTCAAAATCTTGTGATGGTGACGCCAATCACAAGCAAATCACCATCACTCCCGAGACTTAAGGGTTGTCCTCCTCATTCGACATCATACCAACTGAATTCTCTGCACCTCTTGAATAGACTGCTCGCAATTTTGATTGATATTGGGTATGACGAAGCTTCGAGGGTTATTAATAAGCATTCTCACGTGGATCTTAAGAACCTTCCTCGACCTTGGAGAACCCTTTATATCAT